>OZ023270.1:52247819-52847819 GCA_964006375.1 Tillus elongatus
CTCATTACATAGAGAGAGGAAAGGTCCAATTTTAGTGAATTTTCGTAGAAAAAATTCACTAATGGGGAGATCCCGACTTGAATTTTGAAAAAAATTTGCAAATGAGCGCGAACTAGTACCCCTAGAACCCATATCCGTGGCCAGTTTCAATTTTTATTTGTTTATATATATATATATATATATATATATATATATATATATATATATATATATATATATATATATATATATATATATATATATATATATATATATTTGTGTCTATGCGGAAGTAGCTGGACCTTTCTCTCTTGGGATTTATATATGTTTATAAGGAAGTAGCTGGACATTTCAGCCATAAAAATTGATATGTCCAAAAGGAAGTAGCTGGACCTAACCTCACAGTGTTGCCGCACTTTTTAGTAGGATATATAAAAGTTTTCTGGTTAGTTTTATGTTGTACGCTTAAACAGGTAGCATTAGGGTTTTAAGGCCTGCGTGCTAGTATACAAAGATGATAGGTTTTAATTAATACATTATTTATTCTCTTTACCTTGACAGTTTTACAGTGAAGCACTTCGTGAATGATATTAAAATTATAAAAAGTGACTACAAATTATTTTTAGATTATTTGCCTACATAAATTATCACACCGGTGTGGTAAAGCAGAAAAAAGATAAAAGACAAATTTTGTGTTGTAATTTTTACCAGTTGTTATAAATTAAATAAATTGCGTATAAAAATGTATTTATGACAGTCTTGTCTAAAAACACACGTGTTTTATCACAAATTATTGTAATTAGTTATCTGGATCTGAATACATTGCATGTGATCTGTTTTCATAATGGAAGTAACATAATTCAAACTCTTAACAAAACTATGATGACCAAAGCTTTTGCATAAGTTACATATGAAACACAATTATTGGGTTATGGTTTGAATTGAACGTGCGAAATCAGTGAAAATAGTTGTCGTAAATAAATAGAAAATGCAGTAAAAGTGGAGAACTCAGGAATTTAGTAGAAGGAAATTTGTACAAAGTAGGCAAATTTGTGTGTTTTGTTTCTTTAACGTCGGCCTATTTCCGCGACTATGGCCAATCACCGACGCTAGGGAGCAGTTTCACCTCACTATCCTGGAAATTTTGCCGAACCCCTGTCTTTCTGTAAGGAGGGTAGGGATCTTTAACGTGCCCAACATCGCATGGACATGGGACCGACGGCTTTACGCCCCCTCCGAAGGGCGGAACGTGCAGACAATCAACTTGCTCAAATACAATGCCAGAACCTCGGTTGATGTTAATTTTACAGTTTGTACTGAAAAGTGAAAGGAGTACGCCGGGATCGAACCCAGTACCCTTCGGTTCAAAGGCACACGTTCTTACCTCTGAACCACCGAGGTCCTTAGGCAAATTTGTAAAATGTAATATAAATAGTCATTGATGTATTTTTATGTTATTTTATTTCAATATAGCTAAAAAGAAATATTTATCATATTGTCTGTCTTTTTTCTTTTTTCGTGCTACTAGAAATGTAAGGTTTTAGAGACTGGGGAGTTCGTTTGTTTAACACTGGACAATTTTCAATCAGAAGTTCACATTCAGCTATCGAGGGGTTGCTTCCGTCCTTTAAATGTCTTCTAATGGTCTCCTTAACTGCTTCTCTTTGAGGAGAACTCCATCTTGGTCGTGCTGCTGTGAAACAATAATCATAGAAATTTGCTTTGTACAATGGGTGAAGATTGGAACCTGTGATGAGCACTGATAAGTACAATTTGGAGAACTCAATTCATCACAATACAGTTTTTTGACCCGACGATCGTTTCGCTAACAAAGTTAGCGTCATTAAGGGGATGAATAAACTTACTTTATTTAAATTTTGAAAATTAAAAAAATACTTTAAGGAAGACGCAGAAATTGAAGACATAAGCTTATAGTAAGAAGTGCAACAGTGATAGAGTGTATACTGCGGAAGCTACTTTTAACGGGTGTTTCATAATCATTGTTTATTGTTAACTTTAAATACTTGATATTTACATTTCCGTACAAGTTAACGAAAATGCAGCAAACAAAAGGCTTTTCCTTTGATTACAGAATAACCATGTTATAGGTTATGTTTTCTAAATTTTATCGAATTATTGATCTATTGATGTAATTGTTTTCAATTTTTGATCATTTTAAATGTTTTACCTTAGAATATAAATTTTTGCAAATTAAATTTTATGCACCCCATAAAATCCCATCTAACAGGGGAGGAGTCATCCGACATTATGGGAGCCGAGACTATAATGTAATGTGTGGGAAGTGTCATCGTTGCATTTTGTATTATAAAATACATATTAGTATTTTATAATACAAAATGCAACGATGACACTTCCCACACATTACATTATAGTCTCGGCTCCCATAATGCCTTTCTGTAGCGTGTCTTGGTTCCGAGATTATAAATATATGTACTTACATTATTTAACTGTTATAGTAGCCTCATAATAAACGTTTAGTTAACGCACATCGTCTAGTGGGCAGTATCCAACCCCCTTGCTCCGTAATTGCTTAAGAAACCCTTTAAGAAAATTCGGACAAGGGTAGTAACAGCTTTACCCCCTAGTGCAATAAATCATAATCATTATACAACGTTCACTATTCAAGCCTGACTGTGGTCTTTCAATCTTTTCCGCCATTTGAAAACGTACAGTAAACACTTGTAAAAAAACCGGTACCACCAGCTAAACATAGCCAATTAAAATAATTAACTATTTCGAATAAATCCATTTTTGGTTATTGTTGTTTGCTTAATTTTCTTATTGATTTAGGAACGTCAGAATGAGACTACTTATAAAGTACCCCAAGTCACGATTATAATACCTGTACCAAAGAGAATGTTTTAAAATTGGTTGTTGGTAAGTGAAAATAGAATTGTATTTTACGACCATAAAATGTTTTCTAGCCACAAGGTCGTTTGATTAACGAGTACACCAACAAAACATATTGTAAGCTCTGTCTAAAGAAAGCACTGATAATTTAAAACCTACAACTATTTAGTCTGCCTAAGAAATTTTTAAAAATTTTCTGCCAAAGTTTATTCAAAAAAAATATTCCGACCGAAATTTATAAATCCACATGGTGTCTAAATTAATAAGTCAGTCAAACTGATCCTGGACTATTCTCAGTAATTATAGTAGATGTTGGGGCGTAACGTACTTAAAGGGTTATTATTATTTTTTAATTTTTCAAAAACACACCACGAGGGCTTACAGCCTAAATACTATCGTGCCGTGGGTGTCGACAAGGAGGAAAGAGGCAACTTGTTAATTCTGGACTTGACGGTTTGGAGGTTCTGAGGAGAAGGAAAAACATGTGCCGTCTAGGAATTCCACAACTTGGAAGGCCTCGGGACAAAAGAGCCGGCATAACAAGATGTTCTATGTCTGGTGACCTGGACAGTAAAACGGTGCATTCGCTCTGTTCTTGGTAGATCTGTTGGGGGCAGCAGGTGGAGGAACTATGGAATAAAGCTCATCTGAGCAGTGCCCGTGCAGATATCAATTAAAGAGAGCGAGGTCACCAACGGCACGTCGGTGGGTAAGGGATGGCAGCCTTTCGGTGATGGTAGTGTCACCGATGAGACGTACAGCTCTCTTCTGAATGGAGTCCAGAATAGCGAGTGTAAAAGCGGCAGCGGCACCCCAGATGTGGGAGCAGTATTCGAGGTTTGGCCTTATTTGTAAAGTATATAAGGTATAGAGATTATCTGGTGAAAATTATTTGCGAGCCCGGACGAAGAAACCTAATTTCTTAGCAGCCACTTCTGCAATTGATGTGACATGTTGGTGCCAATTGAGATTTCGATCCACAGACAAGTGTAAAGGTCTCATTACCTTGAATAACTTGGTTGTTCATTGTGATGGGTCTAGGGCTGGTGCATCTCTTATGAGATAGAAAGCAAGACTGAGATTTGGTGGAGTTGAATTGTACAAGATTTCTACTTCCCCAGTATAATATTTTTTGAAGATCCACAGAGGCAGAACCCTCCATGAGTCTGCGATCCTCATCTAATAATCTAAGACAGGCTTAAAATATTGTATATTTGAGAGGAGGGTGCTGTCGTCTGCGTAACTGTGAACTGGGTTGGATGTGCTAGAGAGGAAGTCATTGATGTGGAGAAGAAACAAAGTAGGGGCTCAAGCTGAACCTTGAGGGACGTCTGCATTAATTGAATACAGTTTAGGGGAATGGCCATCCACGACAACAGAAATGCTCCGGTTGGAGAGGAAATTTGCTGTCCAGGTACAGAGTTTTGGTGGTAGGCCATAGGCCGGAGGTTTATTAAGCAGCGCTGCGTGCCAAACCTGGTCGAATGCTTTGGATATGTCTAGAGCGACAATCTGGGATTCACCGTGTAGTTTCATAGACTTGTTCCAAGAATGGGTGACAAAGGAAAGGAGGTCGGCAGTTGATCTGCGCTGACGTAATCCATACTGCCTGTCGTGGATTAGACTGTGTTTTTCAAGAAATTTTAGTAATTCGGTGTTTATATACTTTTCCATCACTTTAGAGACGACTGAAAGGAGATAAATAGGCCTGTAGTTGCTAGGAAGCGCTTTGGATCCTTTTGTCGGGACGGGTTGTACTCGAGCAGTTTTCTAGTTACTAGGGAATATGTCTTTATTGTAAGATGTCTAAAACAGACAGGTCAGGACAGGAGCAAGTTCTGGTGCGCATCTTTTGAGAACAATTGCTGGAATCTCGTCAAGGCCAGAGGCTTTCCTGGTATTAAGAGAAGAGATCATCTTTCGTACCTTTTTTTGTTTTGTAATATAGTATTTATATATTAATTCGAAAATAGGACAAGGTGTATAATGACTGTTGTTTTATAAACTTACGAGATCTACTTTTAGTATTATAGAGTTATATATTTTAGATTATTGTATCCAATTGCCGCAAAAGATATTTTACAATTATTATCAAAAAGCCTAAGTGATCCAGTGGTAGGAAAGTATGCCGCTGGATCCAAGGGTACTGGGGTCGATTTCCAGGGTTCCCCATTCATTTTTGCAGCCCCTACTGTAAAATTATCATTTAGTTTGAGCAGGTTGAATTTCTGCAGGTTCCGATTCACTGAGGAGTCGTGAAGTCGTTAGTCCCGTGTACCGTGCGAGGTTGGGCGCGCTGAATATCCCTACCCTCCTTATAGAAAAACGGGGTTCGGCGAAATTTAAAGGAAAGTGAGTTGAAAGTGCTCCCTGTCGTCGGTGATTGGCCATAGTCGCAGACATATGTCGCCGTTGAGGAAAAGACAGAAAAAGATAAAAAATTATCAGCATTATTACTGCCATATTACACAATGCATGTTGGTAACTTAGAATACATTTAGTTAATCAAATACACCTTTTTTAAATGCGCGAACACGTCAATTAGTATTTTTTTAAGCTGTGATCTTTCTTTAATAATATGAAGTTGTCCCAAATTTGAGATGTGACGACGATAATTTGTTTAACCGACAATCCTACTGTTTTGTTGGCTATTTCTAAAGTACATGTCAAGTTATGCTAAACCACCAAGTTTATATTCCTTCCCACAAAAATATACATTATATTATTTTAAAAACACAAATTAAAAATAGATAATCTAAATCAATTTTCTTTAATAAATGCTTAGGTTGTTGTCGATTGACTATTTGTTAGTAGTATAAACGGAATTGAAATTCGTTTTACACATTTCTGGTTATCTTGGGAAAATAAATCAACATTCATTTCTTATTCGTGCTACTAATTCCTTTAGATTTATAATAATTAATAAATAAAAATTTAAAATCTGCTGTTTTTTTCAACTTAATGTATAGGTTAAACCTATTTAACAAAAACAAACTAGGGTAGGATTTGAAAAAAATATCGATTAGGTCGTACCTTAAATTTGGCACACACTGTATGATATTTATTTTATTTTTTGAAAAGACCGCAACATAAAATGTCTATCGACATGTCTGCGAATTATTGGAAAAAGATAGCTGTATCTGATTAACTGAATTTATTCCATGTTTAAAAATCGCGCTATATGTATATAGCTGTCAAAAAATTATACTGGCAGGTTTAGGCAAACAATGTACATATTTTTTATTATAAAAAAAAAGTCGTAGGGGTAGAAATAGTAGCATTGGTGAGTAAATAACTTAAAAGCTTTATTTCCTGGAAAGCCGCTGCATTTTAAGATTCACATAGTTGCATTTGCATCATGTTCGATGCAGCAGAGATAAGACATGTTTGCTGAATATAACAGGGATAAAGTTTGCGTGAAGTTATCCATAAATTCCCAGCCATAGATTTACACGTAGGGTCAGCAGAAAGCGGGATGGATCGTCGCGATCACAATATCAGTGAAGCGGATTCAACGTAGTAAATTTATGGCTAGCCATAGATGCCAGCCATATATTGCTATATGCTACTACACCTTACCGAAGAAAAAAGAAGTTGTCTTAAGTGTTTTGCAATAACATAATAACACTAAACCAATCGTTTATTATTAACATAGTCATAGAGGAAAACTAAATTTTAGTATGTATTATTTGTTATTTTGGTTGCATGTACCCAAATGACAAATATTGGACAATAAAGCCAAGGCCCCAATATAAAAATAGACATAAAAACAAGTTACCAAAGACCTAGTGTATAGCAACCTAAGCAAATTATTTTTTGTCACACTCTGGAAAATAAAAGAAAATCATTTGAACATCGAGATACTTATTACTAAGTTTTTTCAAATATGACTTATTTTTTTGATATTTACAGTTAATGTGCAAAATCATAAAAGCGCAAAACTATTACCAAGGCCCTAATATATACTAACTCATCCAAATTATTTTTTGTCACTTTTTGCAAAAGTGAAAAAAATACATATGAAGATCGAAATAGCTATTACCACGTTCATTTTTTCGCATTTGCAGTAGATGTGCCAAAATCACAAAAACGAAGATCGGGATAGCAATTAAGACGTTTCCGAAATATGAATTATTTTTTGATATTTGAAGTAGATGAGCCAAAGTCATAAAAACAAAAAATTATTACCAAGGCCCTAGTGTATAATAAGATTGCAAATTATATTTTGTCACCCTTTGCAAAAGTGAGAAAAATGCTTATGAAGATCGGGATAGCTATTAAGAAGTTTCCGTAATATGAATTATTTTTTGATATTTACAGTAGATGAGCCAAAATCATAAAAACCAAAAATGATTACCAAGGCTCTAGTGTATAATAAGATATGCAAATTATTTTTTGTCACCTTTTGAAAAAGTGAGAAAAATGCATATGAAAATCGGGATAGCAATTACGACGTTTTCCAAATATGTACTATTTTTTCGCATTTGCAGTTAATGTGCCAAATTCATAGAAACAAAATATATAACCAACCGCCTGACGCATAAAGGCTCATGCAAATAATTTTCTGTCACCCTTTGGAAATATAAAAAAATGCATATGAAAATCGGGATAGCAATTAAGAGGTTTTCCAAATATGTATTATTTTTTCGCTTTTGCAGTTAATGTGTCAAAATCATAAAAACAAAAAATTATTACTAAGGCCCTTATGTATGAAAAACCATGCAAATTATTTTTGTCACCTTTTGCAAAAGTGAAAAAAATGCATAACAAATTCGGGATAGCAATTGAAACGTTTCCGAAATATGTCATATTTTTTTGATATTTGCAGTAAATGTGCCAAAATCATAAAAACACAAAATGATTACCAAGGAGCTAGTGTATAATAAGAGATGCAAACTATTTTTTGTCATCTTTTGCAAAAGTGAGAAAAATGCATATGAAAATCGGGATAACAATTAAGACGTTTCCGAAATATGAATTATTTTTTGATATTTGCAGTAGATTTGCCAAAATTATAAAAACAAAAAATGATTACCAAGGCCCTAGTGTATAATAAGATATGCAAATTATGTTTTGTCACCTTTCGAAAAAGTGAGAAAAATGCATATGAAAATCGGGATAGCAATTACGACGTTTTCCAAATATGTATTATTTTTTTGCATTTGCAGTTATTTGCACCCTTTGGAAACATAAAAAAATGCATTTGAACACCGGGATAGTTACTACCACGTTTTTCATTTCAACATTAATGATTCTGTAATACTTGCTGTTAATGTGGTAAAATCACAAAACCAAAAATCATTACCAAGGCCGTATTGTGTAATACTACACCAAATTTATTTTTGTCACCCTTTGCAAAAGTAAGAAAAAAAAAAGAATTTAAACATCGGGATAGCAGTTAAGAGGTTTTCCAAGAATGTATTTTTTTTCAGTGAATGTGCCACATGAAAGGCAAAGGGAAACCACCTTATTTTAACCTATCGTTGCGACTTTTTTTTTTTTTTTTTTTTTTGTTCCCTCAGGGCTCGTCCGCGGCCTTGCCGCCCATCGTTGCGACTACTAAGCGACTTTGCCTTCAGTCAGTGAGTGAGTGATACATATTATTATTTTTATTATGTTTTGGAGAAATGATAAATTTAAATAAAATTAATAAACATGTGTATATAAAGAAACTACCCCAATCTCGTTATAAGAATATGTTTATTATAAAAATTTGCTATAAATTAGGTTTAAAGTGTAACTTATTTTTAGTGGCATAAAACTTGGTTACATAGCATAAGAAGACTGTTTCTTATGCTGTACTGCATACTTGAACAATGCAACATAAAAATTATGAGAATCTAATTATTGTTAGTCACTATAGTATTGCAGTTAGTGGCTGGTCATATTTAAATATTAAACGTAGCATTTTTTCTCAAATATTATGTATTTGTACATAAAAGCGTCGCATAGACAAAGAACGTTGGGGCTTTGATATACCGCTTTTACGACGTTGATCTCGGGAAGTTTTACAGCTCTGTTTCTGTACCCTCCTTTTGTAAATTTCAAAGCTTTTACCTGACCTGTCAAACATATGTTTAGAAAAAATTGAAAAGTAAATTAGCACAGCATAATCAATCAATTATTATGCTGTGACTGTATATTAGATTTTAGCACGTTAAAAAATCTGCAACTTGAAAAATAGGAATAGAATCATATTCAATTCATTCTAAAACTGGCCAAGTTGAGAGTTGTGTATGCTGTAGTATTATACACTAGGGCTTTGGTAATAGTTTTGTGATTTTGTGATTTTAAATGTAAATATAAAAAAAATATTCCTGTTTAAAAAATTGCAAATGTCAAAAAATAATGCATATTGCGGAAACGTCTCAATTGCTATCCGGATCTGTTTATGCATTTTTTTTTACTTTTGCAAAGGGTGACAAAAAATCATTTGCATATTTTATTATACACTAGGGCCTTGGAAATCATTTTTGGTTTTTATGATTTTGACACATGCGAAAAAATAATACATATTTGGAAAACGTCTTAATTGTTATCCCGATTTTCATATGAATTTTTTTCACTTTTTCAAAAGGTGACAAAAAATAATTTGAATATCTTATTATACACTAAGGCCTTGGCAATCATTTTTTGTTTTTATGATTTTGGCACATCTACTGCAAATAACAAAAAATAATTCATATTTCGGAAACGTCTTAATTGCTATCCCGATCTTCATATGCATTTTTTTCGCTTTTGAAAAAGGTGACAAAAAATAATTTGCATGGTTTTTCATACATAAGGGCTTAAGTAATAATTTTAGGTTTTTATGATTTTGGCACATTAACTGCAAATGCAATAAAATAATAGATATTTGGAAGACGTCTTAATTGCTAACCCGATCTTCATATGCATTTTTCTCACTTTTGCAAAGGGCGACAAAAATAATTTGCATATCTTATTATACACTAGGTCCTTGGTAATCATTTTTTGTTTTTATGATTTTGGCACATCTACTGTAAATATCAAAAAATAATTCATATTTCGGAAACGTCTTAATTGCTATCCCGATCTTCATATGCATTTTTCTCACTTTTGCAAAGGGTGACAAAATATAATTTGCAATCTTATCATACACTATGGCCTTGGTAATCATTTTGTGTTTTTATGATTTTGGCACATCTACTGCATTTATCAAAAAATAATTCATATTTTGTGTCTTCCAAAACATTATTTTTACAAACCAGCTGTAGATTTTTTGCTATATTACATGAATAGTAACTTATGCAATGATCATTTCTAATCCAGAAATTCGTAAGAAATATCCTGACGATATTATTATTAAATAAAGTTTTAAGTAATCTCATGCTTTTTGCGGTCCTAGTGTACATAAAATTCACTAAACATGTAAATATTTAAATAGAATTATTATTTTGAGCATTTGGCAACACCGCACAGGCGCATTAATTTTTACTTTGAATGTTCTCATGAAATAGGTCCAGCCAATAACGCATGTACATATTAATACCAGCATGTTAATAGCTGGACGTCCAGCTATTGCACGGTTGGTCCAGCTATTATACACTTGGTATACGAAATGGTCCAGCTACTTCCGCATAGGCATAAGTATATATATATATATATATATATATATATATATATATATATATATATATATATATATATATATATATATATATATATATATATATATATATATATATATATATATATATATATGTATCACACCGATAACTCAAAAAATAATGGGCCGATTTTGATAAAATTTGACACGTACCTTTCTTTTGTAAATGGCTTGGATAAGTTCGTTAGTCAGGAAAATCGGACAAGGTTTTCCGGGAAAAATTTGAGTTTTCATTCGAAAAAAATTCTAATCCAAAAAATAATAAGCCCATTTTAATAAAATTTGGCATGTACCTTCCTTTTGTAAATGGATTTGACAAGTTTGTTAGTCAGGAAAATCGGACGAGGTTTTTCGGGAAAAATTTTATTCAAAAAAAATTTTCATCTCAAAGAATAATTGGCCGATTTTGATAAAATTTGGCACGTACCTTCCCTTTGTAAATGGCTTTGACAAGTTCGTTAATCGAAAAAATCTGACGAGGTTTTCCGGATAAATTTTGAGTTTTCATTTGAAAAATTTTTTTATCTTAAAAAATAAAAAATCTATGATAACCGAATTTGGTAGGTAGGTTTACGATATAAAAAGTAAACTATACACCAAAATTTAGATTTCTATGTTACAAGAAAAAAAAGTTATAATATATTTTGTGCCAGATCATTTCTATGAAAATTCACTACCATAACGCACTTGCTGCGTCCAGGCTTTTTATAAGTCTTTAAACACGTTTGCCACTTGCGCCGTGGTTCTCCAATTTTCCCAGAGACGTAGTAACAAAAATATGCCTAAGTGAGATGTAAGACATGAAACACGTGCCGCCACCTCGTTACGGAACCAAGTAGTATGTTGTCACGGCAGATCCAAATAACACAGAACGTTAAAAAATAGAAACTGTATACGACCGACTAACAATTCAGTATATTGTCAGCCCTGGCCCATTTCTGCCCCAATATAGGGACAAAGTATGTAAGGCTAGATGCATTCTCACCACAATTAGAACCGTAGACCAGTTTCGCTCTAATTACAGCTCGTCAGTAAGGCATACTAATTGCAGCGAAAATACATCTATAAAGTAATACGGCTATGGTACCCAGCTTTCCAACACTAAGTGGGATGTAAGACACGAAACACGTGCCGCCACCTCGTTGCGGAACCAAGTAGTATGTTGTCACGGCAGCGCCAAATAACACAGAATGTTAAAAAATAGAGACTTTATACAACGAACTAACAATTTAGTAAATTGTCAGCCCTGGCCCATTTCTACCCCAATATAGGGACAAAGTATGTAAGGCTAGATGCATTCTCACCACAATTAGAATCGTAGACCCGTTTCGCTCTAATTACAGCTCGTCAGTACGTCATACTAATTGCAGCGAAAATACACCTATAAAGTAATACGGCTATGGTAGCCAGCCTTCCACCACTACTACCATGGCATTATACATATGGATAAATCTATAGATTAATTGAGGAATTAAGGTTAGGAATATAAAGTATAGTCAACCTGTAAGTGTATTTATCCATTTTTGTTTCTTTTTTTTATCCGTGGCCCACCCTGTTCGCCTATTAAAGTTGCCATAACAGGCCCCATTGGCATGAAGCATGAGTGTCCACTGTTCCAATCGCAAATAAATAGGAAAATATATAAGGTCTAGTTTTAGTGAATTTTTATTTTAAAAAATTCACTAATAGAGGTTTCGATGGTGAGACTTTGCAAAAATTTCTTCAAATGCGCGCGAATTTGGGCCCCTAGAACCCATATCCGGGGTCAGTTTCGATTTTTATATGTTTATATATATATATATATATATATATATATATATATATATATATATATATATATATATATATATATATATATATATATATATATATATATATATATATGTATCCAACAGTGGCGATTTCTCCTAGTGAGCTAGGTGTGCGCCGCACACCCTAAAATATAATTAAAATGTGCACAGTTAAATATGTTTTATTTCTTTTTCCCCTAGTCTTAATATACTACATATGTTATGACAATCGATTTAATTTACTTATTTGATTTCATAAATAGTCTGTTAATAGTGACTTGGAATGAAGTCGGCACCACGTCTTCATTCAGAAAATATGAGTAGGTCAATAGCAACAGGGAATGAATTCGGGTCGGGTTAGGTGTGCGTTGTTATTTCCGAACAACTTCACTCGACAGAGCTGTATTGGTATACAATACAGTCCCCCACCCATGTGTTTAAAATAGTAAGGAAATACCATTGCTTTTAACACTGCAGTGAGCGGTAAAAATACCGCTCAAGACAAATGAATGGAACGCCGGTTTAACAAACGTTGTGATAGCATTATTTACAAACATTACAACTGCGCTTGCCTGGACCACAGTATTCTAGAATTAAAGACTATAATACATTTCAGTAAATTTTCGTAGAAAAAATTCACTAATGGGGAGATCTCGACTTTTGAATTTTGAAAAATTGTTTGCAAATGAGCGCGAACTAGGACCCCTAGAACCCATATCCGGGGTCAGTTTCAATTTTTATATATAAGAATTTAATTTGCGTCAAGTTTTAAAATATAGAAATTTTTGATTAAAACTGATTTCAAGTACCATCCATATTTCTAGAAATTGTAATGGTACATAATGAGGTGAGGTAATTTTGGAGATTAGAAATCAGATGACAGAACTTTAGAACAATTGACATTTAGATTAAAATTTAGTCAAAAATTGCATCATTTGCAGTCACAAGTTTAGACTTATTTGTAAGATGCTTTTTACTATTTATATAACAATAAACTATATATATATATATATATATATATATATATATATATATATATATATATATATATATATATATATATATATACATAGGTATCACACCGATAACTCAAAATATAATCGGCCGATTTTCATAAAATTTGGCATGTACCTTCCTTCTGTAAATGTATTGGATAATTTCGTTAGTCAGGAAAATCGGACGAGTTTTTCCGGGAAAATTTTGAGTTTTTATTCGAAAAAAATTTGTATCTCAAAAAATAAAAAAGATAAGATAACCAAATTTGGTAGGTAGGTTTACGATATAAAAATTAAACTATACACGAAAATTTAGATTTCTATGTTGCAAGATAAAAAAGTTATAATAAAATATTTTGTGCCAGATCATTTCTATGAAAATTCACTACCATAACGCACTTGCTGCATCCAGGCTTTTTACACATTTTATTATTTAGTACCATATTAACATTGAACTACTTTTAATGTTTACAGTTTTCACCCCGTTCCGGACAGTGCTAACGCTAACACAAATTTGTGTGAAGAGAAGAGCTTGATAATAATTCCATGTTCTTTTCGTGTTTTAAAGTTTTAAGTGACTTTTTAATTTGTTAGTGTTGCAGTGGGAAATTAATTTATTTATCTACGTATCATTCCCATATAGGTCGAATATATATATATATATATATATATATATATATATATATATATATAAATATATATATATATATATATATATATATATATATATATATATATATATATATATAAATGGAATATATATATATATATATATATATATATATATATATATATATATATATATATATATATATATATATATATAAATGGAATAAATTCGATAACGGATAAATGAGGGCGTGTTGGGAAAAACGCTTGGACACGTCGATTTGTATTTTTAACTGCGCATCTTTTTCAAGAAAAAAAAATTATATAGGGTGCGTCATGTGACAGTGGCCAATACCAACTTTCTTATTTTAAATACAAGCCCCTGTATATTATAAATTTTTTGGATTCTTCAGAAAATTCTAGACATAATTCATGTACAATGTTCTATACCTATCTTCAACTGTTTCGGAAATATTAAGTATTTTCAGATTTATTACAAAAATTAACATTAAAAATAGAAAATTATTTTATTTCACAAATTCGCTACATTGCATTCAATACTTATTTCCCATTCAGCTCTTGATAATGAGAAAGTAAACAAAAACCATTCCTGCGTTTCTTTTTACTGATATGAAATGAAACAAAAACAAAAACAGTTTTCTTTCTGTTCGTATAAAACTCGTAGCCTTAGCAACTTGTTGTCTGCCTGCATGACAGTAGTGATTAGTGTCAGTGCTATTGTCGTTTGAATTTCGTTAACTGTACGTAATAATATCAGAAAAATGGTTCATTTAACAGAAATGCACAAAATAACCATTCTACAAATGATTGGTTATGGAGATAACACACGGACACAGATGGAAGTGTCTCGCTTATTTCACGAAAAATTTCCAAATTTGCCGCCTGTATCCCAAGGAACAATTAGCAAAATAGAAAAGCAGTTTCGCGAGCTTGGTCATGTGAGACAGATAAAAAAAGTAGCTGCCAATGCAGTAAGTGATGATACGAAATTGGATATTACGCTTGAGTTTCAAGAAAACCCACATACTTCTGGTCGACAAGCAGCCCAACTATTCAACGTTAGCCACACAGCAATTTTTCGAACATTAAAGGAAAGTAAAATGCATCCCTATAAAATGATACCAACTCAGGAGCTCATGGAGGACGATTTCGATAGGAGAACGTATTTTTGTGAACAAATGATGGCAATGTTAGATAACAATGTGATCCAATTAGAAGATGTTTTGTTTTCTGATGAGAGCACATTTACACTTCACGGTCATGTTAATCGTCAAAATTGCCGCTATTGGTCTAATGAGAATCCTCATTGGATGAGAGAGGAACATACGCAATATCCTGAAAAAGTTAATGTTTGGGCAGGAATTGTTGGAAATCATATCGTAGGTCCCTTTTTCATTGATGGCAACTTGAATGGGGATAAATATTTAGAACTGCTCCAAAATAATGTCGTGCCAACTTTGACAAACTTATATCCAGATCCAGCAAACCCACAAGTTCCTGCCAATAAAATATGGTTTCAGCAAGATGGAGCACCGCCCCATTACCAAATCAATGTCCGGCAGTACCTGAACCAAATTTTTCCAAATCGGTGGATATGGAGGCGCGGATCGATAGAATGGCCAGCACGATCTCCTGATCTGTCGCTATTAGACTACTTTTTGTGGGGATATGTCAAAAGTATTGTATACAAAACTAAGCCCCTCAACTTAGATGACTTAAAAAGACGAATCACGCTTGCGATTAGATCAGTCACGCCTGAGATGTTGAGTAATGTTAGAAGACATTTCTATACCAGATTAGCATGTTGCCAAGATGTTCGTGGGGAGCATTTTGAACATTTACTACATTGACATTAATTTTTTTTTTTTTTTTTAAATTATTTAGAAATAATCAGTATTTCTTATTAGAATTTGTGAAATAAAATAATTTTCTATTTTTAATGTTAATTTTTATAATAAATCTGAAAATACTTAATATTTCCGAAACAGTTGAAGATAGGTATAGGACATTGTACATGAATTATGTCTAGAATTTTCTGAAGAATCCAAAAAATTAATAATATACAGGGGCTTGTATTTAAAATAAGAAAGTTGGTATTGGCCACTGTCACATGACGCACCCTAAATAATTTTTTTTTCTTGAAAAAGATGCGCAGTTAAAAATACAAATCGACGTGTCCAAGCGTTTTTCCCAACACGTCCTCATTTATCCGTTATCGAATTTATTCCATTTGGCTGTTCCACACTGTATATATATATATATATATATATATATATATATATATATATATATATATATATATATATATACATTTAGTGTTAATAATTTTTAAAACCACCACTAAGAGCAACTCGTTACCGCACACCCGAACATTTTGGTCAGGAGACGCCATTGGTATCCAACCGCTAACTCAAATAATAATCAACCGATTTTGATGAAACTCGGCAAGTTCCTTTCTTTTATTAATAGCTTGGATGAGTTCGTTAGCCAGGAAATCGGACAAGGTTTTCCGGGAAAATTTTGAGTTTTCTTTCGAAAAAAATTTTTTTCTCCAAAATTTTGTGCACATATTGCTTTGGGAAAGACCTAACTATGCGCCAAAATTGAGCTTTCTAGGTTTACAGAAAATGGCGCTATTCAAATTTGAAACATTTATTTTTTAATATCGCCGCGTATCGTAAACATCGCTTATATAAGATGTAGTATCTTGTTGTTAGGCAACCGAACATTTTATATTATTGCGCAAGTCTGTTTAGTAAAGTATAATGCATGTGGCGTCTGGCGATCGCTTCAGGTCGGTATTGGTATTGGCACATGAATAAGATCTAATATCGCTTGCGTCCAAAAGAAAAATCATGGAAGTTATGCGATTACGTGCCTAATGGACAGTCAGTTTTAATCAACAATACCCATCCCTTCCTTTTAAGTTAAAGGTAAGAATTTTAGGCTGTTATTGTATTCTAATTTTAAGAATTTAAATAATGAAGGGAAATATTTATATAATTATATAGTGATAAAACAAATTATTACGATATTCACTCTATATAATTATAATATGAACCGTTTCGTTAAATGTGGCTTCTTCAGAAACAAAAGCAAAATGCATGTAGTAATTAACTACAGATGCAAATATTCATTTGTTTTATTATTTACGTTTGAATTTTTATATGTTGTGTATTGTGTGCTGCCTAAGATATCATACTAAGTGCAGCAGGTCCCTTCCAAGACTATAGGATTTAAAAAAAGTCGGTAATGGAGAGGTATCGTGAGACTTTGCACAAATTGTTTCAAATATCCATCCGATAACTCAAAAATTAATTAACCGATTTCAATGAAACTCGGCAAGTGCCTTTCTTTTATTAATGGCTTGGATGAGTTCGTTAGCCAGGAAAATCGGAAAGGCTTTTCCGGGAAAAAAAATTTCCCCGAAAATTACAAAGCTGTTTTAATAAAATTTAAAGGGTATGTTGCCCTGGGAGAGACCTTACTATGTATCAAAATTCAACTTTCTAAGTTTATAAAAAATTGAGTTATTCAAATTTTGATTTTTCTTTCGGAATTTTTCCATGCGATAATTAAAAAAATAATTAACCGATTTCGATGAAACTCGGCAAGTGCCTTTCTTTTATTAATGGCTTGGATGAGTTCTTTAGCCAGAAAAATCGGGCGGGGTTTTCCGGGAAAATTTTGAGTTTTCTTTATAAAAAAAATTTTCTCCGAAAATAACAAAGCTACTCTAATGAAATTTACTATATATGTTACCTTGGGAGAGACCTTACTACGTACCAAAATTCAACTTTCTAAGTTTATAGAAAATTGAGTTATTCAAATTTTAAATTATCTTTCGAAAAAAAATTTTTCTCCGAAAATTTCAAAGTTATTTTAACGAAATTTGGTGGATATTTTGCCCTAGACACTAGACCCTAGACCTAACTACATACCAAAATTAAACTTGCTAAGTTTATAGAAAATTCAGTAATTTAAATTTGAAGCATTTAATAAAAATTGACTACCATAACGCACTTGCTGCGTCCCGAGTTTTTTTAGTTTTAAGGTAATATAAACAAAAAACAAACAACTATGTCTTACTGATGAGAGTAGCTTTAAGAAACTTCATAGAGTAATAAGTGAAGATTGGGACCTGTGATGAGCACTGGTAAGTACACTTGGAGAACCCAAATTACCACATCACATCCTTTTAAACACCTGACGATTGTTTCACTAACAAAGTTAGCGTCATCAGAGGATGAAAAATTCTAACTACTTACTATTAACATCACATTTTATACTGAATCTGAGGTAAAGAACGATACCGGGAGGGAGACTAAATCGCAGGCAATTTTTCTGTATATTATATTAACCATTGCGACTGGATTTCGTGAACATCTGGCACAGTTGAGATACGGTAGTGTAGACAAGTCATGCGTGGCACAACATATTTGGGATGATAACCACCACATTGATAAAGAAAATCTGAAACTTATTAAAAATGTTAGACCGCCAGGAAGCTTGATGCGTACGAAAGTATTTATATTTCGAGGGCAATAAAAAACAAAAGTTCCTTAAACTGAGCTCCGCCACTGGTTTGTAGTCATCTGTTTGCGCTCTGTCTTTGATGCAGATAAACATTCCGAAACCTGTCAGGTAAAGTGATAAAGAAAGTTCAAAAACCTCGTCCGGCAATTAAAATAAATACGCAGAGAATTTTCCTGCGATTTAGTCTCCCTCTCGGTATTGTGCTTTGCCTAAGATTTAGTATAAAAGGTGATGTTAGTAGTAATAGTTCGAATTTTTCATCCTCTGATGACGCTAACTTTGTTAGTGAAACGATCGCCATGTCTTTAAAAAGATGTGTTGTGGTAATTTGGGTTCTCCAAGTGTACTTTAATAGATTAGCATAATAATATATGTTAAGTACGCATATCAGAGACAAATTGATGTGATCAGAGATGAAAATAGGTAGCAAATTAAGAAACTAAAGGTGGTTCATTTAAAAAGTATAGATGTGTATTGTCTATATGCGAGTACATATGTATATAGTATTCGATATCGGGGGAGCTTAGAGCTAATCGCATTGAAAATGTGCAATTGGCAATAAAGCCCCAACCATGTAAATTGGACAACGCACGCACTCACTCACTCACGCACGCACGCACACACACACACACACGCGCGCGCGCAAACACACACAATAATGTCAAACTCATAAAAACTACCACCATCGCACATTTGCTGAGACAGGACTTTTATCTGGTTTTTGGCAAATGACAGCATCGATACGAATTCTATACTCAATTTTAAATCAATACGTTAGATAATTTTAAATTATTATAGTACGAATCGAAACTTATGTTAATTAATACGCAAATTGTATACAATTTAACATGACTACGAAAATGAAGTAAAATATAAAATACATTTTTATGAAAATTAATGGTTAAATTATTATGTGGTTAGAGCGCTATGGTAATGTGACGAAAAGTAACGAAATGAACGGCCATGACACACACCCTACCTCTTTTAATCGGATTAAACAAGTAATCTCAAAAAATTTCATAACATGTGCGACCTTGACAATTTCATTTGACTTAATTAAAATACAAGTATTCAGTGTTAAAAGCGCGCTTTTAAATACATCTGTTTTCGTAAGAAAACCATTTTATTACCGTTGAAATAAAATAATATGAAATATTTATTTGTCTCCTCTAATAATTAGATTATTTAAGTTAAGCGCTTCTTCACAATTCAAATTTTAATTCAAATAATAACATGAAAACTAAATTACTCTATCTATGTATAGGGACTGAAAGTTCTGTAATCAAATCAGAGAGGCCTAACTTTTAATACCAACCGGCTAAATAAAACCAGTTATTTGCCGTGGCGATTTCTCCTAGTGAGCTAGGTGTGCGCCGCACACCCGAAAATATAATCAAAATGTGCAGTTAAATATGTTTTATTTGTTTTTCCCTTAGTCTTAATACACTACATATTTTTATGAAAATCCATTTAATTTACTTATTTGATTTCATGAATAATCGGTCAATAGTGACTTGGAATGAAGTAGGTACCACGTCTTCTAACATATTCAGAAAATAAGAGTAGGTCAATAGCAACGGGGAATGAATTCGGGTTAGGTGTGCGTTAATATTTCCGAACAACTTAAGACGATGGAGGTGTATTGATATACAATGCAGTCCCCCACCCACGTGTTTAAAATGGTGAGGAAAATACCATTGAGTTTAACACTGCAGTGAGCTGTAAAAATAAGCTAAAGACAAATGAAAGGAACGCCGGTCTAACCAACGTTGTGATAGCATTATTTTACGAGCATTACGACTGGGCTTGCAAAGACCACAGTATTCTAGAATCAAGGACTATAATACATTTTAGTGAATTTTCGTAGAGAAAATTAACCAATGGGGAGATCCCGACTTTTGAATTTTGAAAGAATTTTTGCAAATGAGCGCGAACTAGGACCCCTAGAACCCATATCCGGGGTCAGTGTCAATTTTTATATGTTTATATTACACCGAAACTCAAAAAATAATCGGACGATTTTGATAAAATTTGGCATGTACCTTCCTCTTGTAAATGGCTTGGATAAGTTCGTTAGTCACGAAAATCGGAAGAGAAAATTTTGAGTTTTCATTCGAAAAAAAAATATCTCAAAAAATAGAAAAGCTATGATAACTAAATAAAAATTTAGATTTCTATGTTACAAGAAAAAAGTTATAATAAAATATTTTGTGCCAGATCATTTCTATGAAAATTCACTACCATAACGCACTTGCTGCGTCCAGGCTTTTTACACATTTTATTATGTAGTAACATATTAACATTGAACTACTTTTAATGTTTTCAGTTTTCACCCGCTTCCGGACGGTGCTAACACGAACACAAATTTGTGTGAGGAGAAGATGTTGTATAATAATTCAATGTTCTTTTCGTGTTTTAAAATTTAAGTGACTTTTTAATTTGTTAGTGTTGCGGTGGGAGATTAATTTATTTATCTACGTATTATTCCCATATAGGTACAATATATGTATGTACATTTAGTGTTCATAATTTTTAAAACCACCACTATCAGCAACTCGTTACCGCACACTCGAACTTTTTGGTCAGGAGACGCCACTGGTTATTTGCAAAAAAATCAAGTCTTATCGCACACAAAAATTAGTATCTCCGAAAGTAATGAAATTATATTGATGTTACCTTCACAAAAACTTATGTACATACTAAAACAGAAGTTTGTGAGTTAATAGATTCGCTAGAGGTTAGGTCTTCACCAACCACATAACGAAAAGAAAATGTTTATTTTGATCGAGAAATCTTGGCCACAAAAATCCCAAGAACCATTTACATCGTTTGTCAACAATTAGGACGTTAGAATGACAGACATATTACAAGTGGGGATTCAATAATTTTCAAATACACTATATTTGTAGCTTGATGAACAGCCCCAATTCAAGTTTGATACTGAAAATGGCAATACAGAAATATTTATGGAGCTATCGCCTTTATAAAAAAATATGACGTTTTTGCCAAACCATGATTTAGTGTTTCATATCAAGAAGTAACGAACGAATGAAATAAATATTGTAAACAAAATCTGCTCCGAGTATCACGTAAACAAACTATATATCGGCGCATCTCTGGTTCAGGAGTAGCTTATCCGCCTGTCACGCGGGCGGCCTGGGTGCGAGTCCCGCCTGGTGCGTGTAACAGTTTGTTTTCTTTTACTTTAATATTTGGCAGAAACAATAGTGTCCATATTTCATACGATTGGAACAAGATCTTAGTTTCGTTTAAATCGCCTGGATAACTTTGTCGCCTTTGCATCTAAAATTATAAAGTTTGGCAGACAGTTTTTATTGTTGATTTTATTGAATTTGTATTAAGAAAATTCACTAATAGAGAATGTGTTATTAAAAATACTGTTGGTGGAAAAACCGGTTCGATTAGGTTGACTAAAACAAACCCATCCAGGCGATTAATAAGGCAAATACCGGCCACGTTTGTAATTTGGCAGATACTTTACTTTTAGTGAATTTTCGTATAAAAAATTCACTAATGGGGAAATCCCGACTTTTGACATTTTTTTTGCAGATGAGAGCGAACTAGAACCCCCAGAACCCATATCCGGGGTCAGTTTCAATTTTTATATGTTTATATATATATATATATATATATATATATATATATATATATATATATATATATATATATCACACCGATAACTCAAAAAATAATGGGCCGATTTTGATAAAATTTGGCACATACCTTCCTTTTGTAAATGGCTTGGATAAGTTAGTTAGTCAGGAAAATCGGAGGAGGTTTTCCGGGAAAATTTTGAGTTTTCATTCGAAAAAAATTTATATCTCCGGAATTAACAAAGTAAGGTACGCTGGTTCATATCATCATAGGTAAGCTACCTACCAAAATTTAGCTCTCTATGTTAAAGGACAAAAAAGTTACAGGCATTTAAAGAAAAATAAATTTGGGTTTTCCTCAAAACGTCAAAGTCGCGATTTAAAATGTCAAAATTGGTAATATTTCGGCAATGAACCTGAAATTAATATGAGCTATGGAAAGAAAATGTCTTAAGAAAAATGCTTTACAAAGCCTGAACTCTTAGTTTCA
Organism: Tillus elongatus; assembly: GCA_964006375.1. Classification (NCBI taxonomy): domain Eukaryota; kingdom Metazoa; phylum Arthropoda; class Insecta; order Coleoptera; family Cleridae; genus Tillus; species Tillus elongatus. Next base: position 52,270,352 of record OZ023270.1, read on the forward strand.
ATCGTCATTTTGCTTCATTTTACTAAAATATTCCCAGAAAATTCATTTAAAATAGACCCTTTCTCTGATGCTTTGGCAGTAGTGTTGGCTATAGAATTTATCGTTTAATGGTACCTATATCATTTTTGTCAAATTTTCGTAAAAAATCATTAAAGCCCAATATATCCGTTATTATGCAAGTTACGAAAAAAAATTGTATACATTAATTATAGGGTGTCTTGAGCTACATCTTAAAAAATATTTCCACAATTACAGACTGGCCCATAAGTCGTTGGTGATTGAAATTTTCTTTTTTTTTTAATCGAACACCCCCTATGTTATTGCATTTTTGCATTTTCCATCGAAATAGAATACATCTTTGTAAGAAAAGAAATTCGGGACGCAGCAAGGGCGTTATGGTAGCGAATGTTCATTAAATGCTTCAAATTTGAATAGCTCAATTTGCTATTAACCTATAAGGTTGACCAGGAAACCAGTTTTTTCGGGAACTATTTAAGTTTACTTTCGGAAATTTTTGTACATTTTCAAACAATAAAGTTATTTTGATGAAACATGGCACATTGTTTCTACTATATAGATTGATGCCTGCTTTCTTAAAAAAACATGTTTGCTATTAAAAACATTTTTATGAAAATGTACTACCATAACGCACTTGCTGCGTCCAGAAGTTTTCTAAATATGAACTGAGTTTTCTTCTACAATACTTTTGCAACTTTAACGAAATTTGTAATACAATTTTCTTTTAAAGAGACTTACTGTACCTATATATACCAGATTTTAATGTTATAGCTTCATAGAAAATTAAGTTTTGTGCACGTTTCTCAAAAGAGGCCAGAACACATGATTAAAATATTTTTTATATAATAGAGAGATATCGATGGTAACAGAAAAATTCTTCAAATGAGTGTGTATTGGGTCCTCCAAAACCGTTCTTCAAGCTCTGTTTTAATTTAAATTTAAATTTTAGTAATATGCCATAGTAATATTGTACAATTCTTATGAAAATTCACTACTATAACAAACTGGCTGCGTCCCGCATTTTTTTTATTTCTAAAGCTTCAAAAAAGTAATACGTCAGCTGACTTCCAAGCGGTAGGAACAATTTCAGTACCGATAGATAAATGCAGTCAGTGCAAGTGATATATAAAGTGCAACTACACATTATTTAAGAACGGATGGTGAAAATCCTTTAAAACAAGATGATGTATGTATAAGTAAGCTTAGCATACACTGTAGATGGTATTTTGTGAACCTCCTAATTTTTATATTTATTATTAGTCATCCAATTGTAAAGAGGGTACGTAATTAGGCAACAGATGGTAAAAAGCCCTTAAACCCGGATGATCTATGCATAACTGAGCTTAACAAGTAGTGTAGATGGTGTTTTCTGAACCTCTTCATTTTTATCTTTATTATTAGTCATGGTAGAGGCTGTACCTAAATAGATTATAAAATATATTTACAACGTTTAAAGGCCACTAGATAAACAGATACCTTAGTTTAAGAATAATTTTCCAGGAGACTTTCCACAATAGTTAATTTTATTCTTTATCTATCTCGGTTTGACTAATTATTTTAGGAGACTAGTCTATTGTGATTTGGGATAGTTCCTAACGCTTGGTGACAGCTTACCAAAGCAATGCCTTTCAGCTGTGTTTACCATAAATATGTGTAGAGGAATAACTGTAAGTACATTTAATCATTTCTGAGGAGATCCCAGAGTAACTACACCATTGATTATATATATATATATATATATATATATATATATATATATATATATATATATATATATATATATATATATATATATATATATTGTGTGTGTGTGTGTGTGTAAAAAAAGAACAAAACCCTTTATTAAACTTAAGCACATCGTTTTGGTATCATGACCGTCCTCGATGAGCACTGGATCTGGATACACAGTTTAGAGATAGCATTTATATTTAGCACTAATTGAGATTGGTCGTGAGACCAAAGCACAGCATAATCAACAGTTGTGACCAGAGTGCTGTGTCTGAGCTTAACAATAAACTATCTTGCTGTGAACTTTTACCAAGCATTTAAGGTAATTGCTTTTGAGTGAAAGAAAATGCTTCATCAAGAGCCAAACGAAAATTCCGTTTCTATAATTTAGTAAGAGCCTCGGTGGTCCAGGGGTAAGAACGTGTGTTTCTGAACCGAAGGGTGGTGGGTTCGGTTCCCACGGTTACCCTTTCACTTTTTCAGAAGGTATATTGTAAAAGTTAACATCAACCGAGGTTGTGTCATTGTTTTTGATCAAGTTGAATGCCTGCACATTCCGTCCTTCGGAGAGGGCGTAGAGCCGTCGGTCCCGTGACCATGCGATGTGGGCACGATAAAGATATCTACCCTCCTTTCAGAGAGATAGGGGTTCGGCAAAGGTTTCAGGATAGTGAGATGAAACTGCTCTCTGGCGTCGGTGATTGGGCATCGTCGCGGAAATAGACCGACGTTAAAGTACAACAAAATAATTTGGTATAGATGGTGTAAAAAACCTATTTACAAAAACTAATTAACAATCTAAATGTAGTTGTCAGGGTTTTCTGGCTTTACAAGCAGTCTGGTTTCTAGTTTTGTCCAGTAGGTAAAGTGTGTATTGTACACCTATGAGATAATTTAGTCTAGTTTACTGAAAACAGTACATTAGCAATATATTAAAGTATTAAGAAAGAAAAAATACGCTTTCAAAACCTATGTTAAATAGATTAGGATACCTACATTAGCTTTAAACCCGAAGACTAAAAGATGCCAAACACTTAAATTTACAAACGCGACCTCTTATGTTTTAGATCAAATTATATTTATCCTTTATTGTGTATTATACTGGTTTTATGTAGGTAGCACATCTTATGTCTCTAGAATCGATAAATTTTCTATTATACACATATATTTACGTATCTTTAAAATAAACTGATCTATTGTTATTTTTTCTTTTATTAGAATTTGTACCCAGATCTATCAACTTAATGTGACAAATTATCTTCTAAATAACCTTTCAATACAGATACGTGATATCTAAATAATAGGATTGTTATTACATTTATCGATTCGATTTTTGTTTCTATACACCATTATTAGAATAATGAAGCCAATTGACAAAAGTAAATAAAACTATAGGCCAAAGTACAAAATTAGAAAAATGTTTTGTGAACGTAATTACCAAAGAGGTTGTAACATCTTTGGTAATTACCAATCATAAGCGTAAAAAACTTATTTGTTAACATAAAATTAAACACAAAGTGTTGTGTAAGAAAGTATAGTGACAATCAACCTATCGATTTTATGTTTTTTGATCCCCTAAATCAGTTTCGAATATTTTCACAGGAGAGTAATGCAATTGCCAAAAATCTAACCATATGCTCTCTTTTGTGTGTGTGTGCGTGTGCGTGCGTGGTGTGTGTGTTCTTTTACTAAAACCAGTTTGCCCATTAAAGGTAGCAAGCGGAGGTACCAACGAAACAATTTCGGAGGAGCAATGTCGATAATATTAATAGAAGAGGCAAATATCTCCAACCTTTCACCTCTGGTCTAGAGGAGTAAGATTGCTCATTTCTGAACATAGGAGGGGAAAGGTTGTCTTTGGGACAGCACCCCAGACATGAGAACAATATTCCAACTGTGGACATATGTGTGCTGTTTACAGCGCCGGAAGCTGTTGTGATGAAAACAAACTTTTAAGCCGAAACAGAAATCCAAGCTTCTTCGCTGCTGCTATTTCAGTATTGAACACATGTAAATGACAGCAAAAATCATCTGCAACAGTTAAGTATACATAATGCAAAAAGTGTTGATTTTTTAGGTAGTACTTTTTCAGCCATCTGAATGTTTGGGCGCTGTATGTCCTAGAGAAGGTGCAGTTCTCTTTGTGACATATTTAACATAACCAGATTTGTCGAGCCCGAGCTTGAAGTCTTAAAGACGGGTCATCAGTGGTTACTTCGGTTCTCATTGATAAGGAGCTAAAAGCAGATATTAGGAGTAGATGAGAGCGTACTGTGAAGAGCGCCATCGTCAGCGAAGCTGTGGGTCGGATTATTGGTTGTTAACATAATGTCATTTATATGCAAAACAAAAGGTGTGGGAGACAAAACGGAACCCCGTGGAACACCAGCATTAATTTATAATTTAAATTATGTAACACCATCGACAACACCATGCAATGAGAGCTCCTTCAGATAACTATATATCCATAGGTATGGTTTCGAATATCTCAAACATATTAACAAATTTGAATTTTTCAATAATCGAAATTAAAATGTGCGTAAAAAATCCACATTAAAAAATATACTAATGAATTACTTTCACAAAATTCAACATATTGGGTTGACGTAACCATATTTCTTTTACGGAGGACACAATTTTGGAAATGATTTTCCTCATACTTTACACGCCGAAATTCAGTAATCCAACACTTATCTTCTACTTCACCTTTCTCGTTTTACTCACTATCATTTTCAGTCTCAACATTCACCTGATTCTCAAACTATTCATCTTCGATTTGAATATTTTGGTCCGCAGTTATAAGGTCTTCTTGATTTTGATCCTAGCTCTGACACCTCTAGTAGATTTCTACTAGTGTCGACATGATAAATCATCTTCAGGGTCAAATTTAGGTGTACATTCACTCTGCTTAAATATTCTCTTAGAAAAAAAATCTGTATTCTACCATTGTTTTATAAAGAATTAAGCTTCAGGCAGATCAATAATTTTAAACATGTTTTAAAATTGCATTTCGATAAAATTTAAAATTCTGTATTATCATTTGGTTCAGTAGTTGGTATACAAATGTGTTGGGTGGTAAAAATAATTTTTACAATTATGAGCTTTAATTCGCATAGACGATACCAAGCATTATCTATAATTTTCCCCTTTTAAATGCCCATTTTAGTGAATTTTCTTTAAAAAATTCACTAATGAGGAGATCCCGACTTTTGAAAAAATTTCTTCAAATGAGCGCTAATTGGGCCCCCCAGAACACATACCCGGGGTCAGTTTCAAATTTCATATGTTTATATATATATATATATATATATATATATATATATATATATATATATATATATATTGTGTGTGTGTGTGTATCACACCGATAACTCAAAAAATAATGGGCCGATTTTGACTAAATTTAGTGAATACCTTCCTTTTGCAAGTGGCTTGGACCAGTTCGTTAGCCAGGAAAATCGGCGCATGTTTTCCCGAAAAATTTTGTTTTCTTTCGAAAAAAATCATATCTCCGGAAATAACAAAGTAAGTGCAACCAGTTCCCGGGTTTATATCACTATAGGTAAATTACATACCAAAATTTAGCTCTGTCGGTCAAAAGGTAAAAACATGAGGCATTTAAAGAAATATAAATTGGGATTTTCCTCAAAACATCAAAGTCGCGATTTAAAACGTCAAAATTGGCAACATTTAGGCAATCTAATACGGGCTATGGAAAGAAAATGTCTCAAGAAGAATGTTTTACAAACCCTGAAGTCTTAGTTTCAACCGTCATTGTCCTTCATTTTACTAAAATGTTTCCAGAAAATTCATTTCAAACAGACCCTTTCTCTGATGCTTGGCAGTAGTCTTATCTATAGAGTTTATCGTTTAATGGTATATAATTTTTGTCGATGTAAAAAAATCCTCATCCTCTAAGTACCGTGACCAAAGCCCCCCACTTAATTGACCTTGACCCCACTACTTTCACTGACAACGAAGCAGGTAGACGGAACGATATATATATATATATATATATAAGACAGGACTTGCAACGAACTGCCAGACCTCTGAGACCTAGGCTTTAACACACTGAGACCTCACAGACGATCTCCGACGAGATTTGGGGAGTAGGCAGATTGAGGCCCCGTAATTGAGCTACAACAATCCAACCCACCTTTGTCCACCGCTCTAAGGAGTAGGCAGACTGAGGCCTTAGAGTGTCCTTACATATTTCATTTACCTCTTGAAACCAACCCAACCCACATTTGTCCACCGCTCTAAGGTGTAGACAGATTGAGGCCTCAGAGTGTCCTTACATATTTCCTTTACCTCTTGAAAATGGCTCCAAAATAGGAGCCGAAACGTCGAGTTTTCATAAATTCTGGAAAAATTTTTTTTCGCTTAATCGTCGTAAAAACTTTTTTTCGCTTAATCGTCGTAAAAACTATCAAAACATATAGAAAACACGATTTGGGAATGAACATTTGTCTTGTCTGTCGGTCGATTTGGCTGTCTATTTGTAGCCACAATAACTTTAGAACGAATTGAGATACGGTCTTCAAATTTGGTACACAGTTAGCACTCGACAAACGAACGGTTCGGATGTTTTTGTGTAAAATGGCTTTAGTGGGTAGTGGATGAATGGGGGGTGATTTGGTGAAAATTGATATTTTTCGTTAATACTCCAGTAATATAACGTTTTAGGGTTTATTTATTAGAAAACTTTTAATTTCATCAAACATCTGGTATTCTGTGCTGAAATTAAATTAGGGGTTGAATGTGTGGGGGTGGAATATTGTTGACAAAAATTTCGAATTTTTTTTTGCTAAAACTGTGTAAAAAGTCTCAAAACATATAGAAAACTTTATTCTGGAACGAAAAATGTTTGGCCTGTCGGTCTGTCGGCATGCACGTATGTCTGTTAATAGGCGCAATAACTTTTGAACGAATTGAGATATCATCTTCAAATTTGGTATCCAGGTAGCGCCTGAAAAAGGAACGCTTTGAAATGTTTTTTGGGTAAGACCGCTTTAGGGCGTAGGGGATAAATAAGGGGTGATTTGGTAAAAATTGACATTTTTTCAATAAAACTTGAGTAATATAACGTTTCAAAAGTTTCTGGGTACAGGGATATAAATATTTTCTTTGAGGTCAAGTAATGGGCCCTAAATTCGTTCTGAAGAGAATAAATTATCACAGCTATGTGGAAGTTATGATTGAATTTTCAGCACTTTTTTTAAGTAATAAAGATTTTATTCTAATTAACATTGCCTTAATTCATTTTTTTACAGTTTTACAAGAAGTATATACGAGTATTTTGCATAAATACCTATATACAGTTTCTTTTTTTTCCAAAATGCTTGAACACATTGATCAGTATTTCAAAATGCAGTCTTTTAAAAAAATATATACAGTATATTCCATATCTGAAAAATGACGTCACCGATAATTTCCTTAAATCAATCGTAGGCTTTTGTTAACTATTTTTAAAGTTCCTACATGAGAAGTTGTAGAAAACCTGCAATAGTGCTGCAAATTGAATCATAACTTCCACATAGCTGTGATAATTTATTCTCTTCTTTCTGAAGAAAAAATAAATTATCTAAGAAAGACATTCTCATGGATTGAATTTAGCGCCTATGGCTTGACCACAAAGAAAATATTTGTATTCCTGTACCCATAAACTTATGAAACGTTATATTTCTAGAGTTTTATTGGAAAAATGCGAATTTTCACCAAATCGCCCCTTATTTACATAACCCCTACCCCCTGAAGCGATTTTACCCAAAAACAATTCGAAGCGTTCCTTTATCAGGTGCTAACTGGATACCAGATCTGAAGATGATACCTCAATTCGTTCGAAAGTTATTGAACCTATTAACAGACAGACGTACGTGCCGACAGACCGACAAAAAATTTCTTTCCAGAATCAAGTTTCCTATATATTTTGAAACTTTTTACGCCGTTTTAGCGAAAAAAATTAGACATTTTGTCACCACAGTATTCCACCCCCACGCATTCAACCCCTAATTTAATTTCAGCGCACAATACCAGATGTTTGATTAAATTAAAAGTTTTCAAATAAATAAACCCAAAAAGGTTATATTACTCGAGTTTTAACGAAAAAATGCGAATTTTCACCAAATCACCCCTTATTTACATAACCCCTACCCCCTGAAGCGATCTTACCCAAAAACAATTCGAAGAGTTCCTTTATCGGGTGCTAAATGGATACCAGATCTGAAGATGATACCTCAATTCGTTCAAAAGTTATTGAACCTATTAACAGACAGACGTACATGCCGACAGACCGACAAAAAAATTTCATTCCAGAATCAAGTTTGATATATATTTTGAGACTTTTTACGCCGTTTTAGCAAAAAAAAGTAGAATTTTTCGTCACCACAGTATTCCACCCCCACGCATTCAATTTAATTTCAGCGCAGAATACCAGATGTTTGATTAAATTAAAAGTGTTCAAATAAATAAACCTAAAAAGGTTATATTACTCGAGTTTTAACGAAAAAAGGTCAATTTTCACCAAATCACCCGCCATTCATTCCCTACCCGCTAAATCGATTTTACCCAAAAACAATCCGAACCGTTCGTTTGTCGAGTGCTAACTGGGTACCAAATTTGAAGACGATATCTCAATTCGTTCTAAAGTTATCGTGGCTACAAACAGACAGACATACGGACAGACAGAGCGAGACAACAAATATTTCGTTCCCAATCATGTTTTCTATGTTTTGATACTTTTTACGGCGTTTAAGCGAAAACATATTTTTGAAATTTTTGTCGCCGATGCGATACTTCCACACGTGATGATGTGGAAGTAATAGTTTATTATTTTAAAATGAATAATTGAAAGTCATTTTGAACATTTCCTGTTACTTCAGGGGTGCTTTTAGTCTAAAATATATATATTTTTTGTTTCAACCCAAGATTTACAATACAAATTTGGTGGTTTTGTATAGTTTGACAGGTACTTTAAAAAATAGCCAACAAAAACATAGGGTTGTCAGTTACAAAAGTTATCAATGACATTTGGCATAAATTGTATAATATATATTTTTTTAAAGATTGTAACTGAAAATACCAGCCGACTCCTCCGAGCATTTTTGAAAAAATGCCGTAGTTGATTAATTGGAATTATTCCAAGTTACAAACTTGCACTATATATATATATATATATATATATATATATATATATATATATATATATATATATATATATATATATATATATATAGTGAGGACCTTAAGTCCGTCCGTCCCTCCATCTAATTTCTGAACTGTCCGGTGTATTGTGATGAAATTTGGAATGATGATATATCCGAATAGTATGAATTTTTTGACATATCAATGACAGCTATAAATGTCAAGGTGACAGCTGCGCGCGCTTTCGGAGTATTTTTTTAAATGGAAACAGGGGTCGAGTGACACCTCATTTTGAAGGTTTTTTTATGCTCAAAACATTCTCCAGTTTTGAAAACACTTGGTGCAGTATTTTCCAAATGAGAATAAATAATATCGATTTCTGCGTTATGACTACCCTTGTTTATAACACATTTTTTTTACCTATTAGATGTCATATCATAGTTCCTGTTGTACTGTTTCCCCAGTAAAGTACACATAGATAATTTTAAATTATTTATGTTTCAAAATAAGACACAATTTAACATTAACAAATAACAACTAATTAACCCTTACTAAGAAAATTGAAAAACATTTCAAATTAAATCTAAAGTCACAAACTGTTGAAGTGGTTACGTCTACAGATGTTGAAAATGACCATCATGGACCTCCTGACATATAGATATTCTACGGGTAAATTCTTCTCTGACATGAAGCATCTGTGGCGTTATTCTTGAACAAACATTTGTAATTAGTTTCTAAGTTCTAAGTTAATTTAATCAGCCGGGAGCCGTTTTATAAGCCTCAGATTTAACGTACCCCCAAAGAAAAAAATCTAGAGGCGTGAGGTCTGGGGATCGAGCTGGCCATTCCGTAGGACCTCGACGACCAATCCATCTATTTTCATAACCCTCACACAGGTAATCTCTGACTTGTCTAAAATAGTGAGGTGGGACTTCGTCTTGTTGAAATATAACCTCTTGAAAGTCATGGGGGTTTTGGGCAACAACATCATCAATAAGTGGAGTAATTGTATTTTTTATATTAAACAAGGGTAGTCATAACCTAGAAATCGATATTATTGATTCTAATTTGGAAAATACTGAACCAAATGTTTTCAAAACTGGCGAATGTTCTGAGCATAAAAATACCTTCAAAATGAGGTATCACTCGATCCCCGTTTACATTTAAAAAATATTCCAAAAGCGCGCGCAGCTGTCACCTTGACATTTAAAGCTGTCATTGATATGTCAAAAAATGCAGACCTTTCTCATATATCATCGTTCCAAATTTCATCACAATATACCGGACGGTTCAGAAATTAGAGGGGGGGGGGGGGGGGGTGACTTTAGGTCCTCACTGTATATACAACTGCAGCTTGCTGTAAGTTAACATTTGTACGTATGAAGAAAGATTGTAACAACTCACTATAGTAAACTTGCAGTAAGGTTACAAAAAAAACACTTGCATTTGTAATGCCACTGAGCAGAAGATTTGCTTCTTGCAGCAAACTTGCCGAGGCTCTTGTAAGTAATCCATCAAACTTACACTTTCTTTGGGAGAGATTCTGCAAGGTTGGTGCAATATTACCTTGCTCAGTGGGTGATGTAGGAATGTATATGTATGTATAAAGTCGTTAACTAAAAATAAATTTCGGGACTAAGCAAATGCGTTATATTAGCAAATTTTCATAAGAATTGTACACTAGTATTATACGGCATATTGGTAAAGTTAATACTTTAAAGTTACACAGACCTTGAAGATCGATTTTAGAGGTCCTAGTACGCGTACATTTGAAGAATTCTTTCGAAAGTGTTACCATCGATATCTCTCTATTATCAAAAAAATCTTGCGTTGAAAAAATGCCCAAAACTCAATTTTCTATTAAGCTAAAGAACTAAATTTTGCTATGTCTGTAGATGGCGTAAGTCTCTTTAAAAGAAACTTGTATTACAAATTCCATTAAAGTTATACAGAAGATTTCCAGAAGGAAACTTAATTTATTTTTAGAAAAGTACTGTATCTGCCAAATTATAAACGTAGCAGTTATTTTTCCTTATTAATCGCCAGTATATTTCGTTTTTGTCAACCTAATCAAACCGGGTTTTTCAATATAAACAATAACAAAATTATAATTTCAGGCTCAAAGGTGACAAACTTATTCAGGCGTTTTAAACAAAAATGAGATCTTGTTCAAAACGTATGAAATCTGTGCACTATTGTTTCTTCAAATGCCAAAAAAAACACATAAACAAACATACATTCATCGAGCTGGATTTGATAGCGTAACCTTCTGCTTAGAAGGCAGATGCCCCTGCGCCATCTACGCACACGTCAACTAACGTTTTATTTGCGTGACACTCTAGATCGGCTTCATGCCGGGGATATTCAAAGTATACGTAACAATTAATTACAGAATTAGTGGAATTACCATTGAAACATATCCCACGACTGTTTCTGTCTTATATGACGTCTTATGTTTAAGTTTAAATATAAAATAAACTATTTTAGAATTATTTTTATAGAGGCTTGCCTTGATTTTGTTTACATTTCTGCTATATTATGCGACAGCATAATATATCTATGCTGCGCTAAAACTGTATCTGGGACCGCTAATAAAGCTACAAATATAGTGTATTTTAATAATTGATTGAATCACTCAGTCCAATAACCATCACTTGGCAAATTTTTAATTTTGTCGTCTGTCATTTTCCATAATTGCGGCCGACATTTCACGATTGTTGGTTCGGGTAGTATGTTTTCAGCCTGGTAGGTATATATTTAGTTTGGTTACCGTTGATGTATAGTTTATACCTGCTGTATGAATTAATCTACGAGTGGCAGTTAACTACTCTGACTGTCAGGCATTGGACTTTAACCACTAAGTCGTTTCAACGCATGTCTTTGGGATTTTATTTTTAATTTGGAAAAAACTTCAAATATTGTGTACCAAATTACTTAAAATTCACAACATAGGTTTATTTGCACTATTTCTAGCCACATGTAAAGTCCCTTTCCAGTTACTGATACTTACAAAACTCTGGACGCAGCAAGTGCGTTATGGTAGTGAATTTTCATAAAAATGTTTTTAATAACAAATATGTGTGTTTTTTTAAGAAAGCAGGCATCAAATTTGGTTACCAGTATAACCTATATAGTAAAAACAATGTGCCTTGTTTCATCAAAATAACTTTATTGTGTGAAAATGTACAAAAATTTCCAAAAGTAAACTTAAAGTGTTCCCTAAAAAACGCGTTTCTTGGTCAACCTTATAGGTTAATAGCAAATTGAGCTGTTCAAATATGAAACATTTGATCAAAATTCGCTACCATAACGCACTTGCTGCGTCCTGAATTTCTTTTCTTACAAACATGCATTATATTTCGATGGAAAATGCAAAAATCCAATAACATAAGGCGTGTTTGATTTAAAAAAAAAATGGAAATTTGTATCACCAACGACTTATGGGCCACCCTGTGATTGTAGAAATATTATTTTAAGATGTAGCTCAAGACACCCTATAATTAATATATACAAATTTTTTCCATATCTTATATAATAACGGATATATTGAGCTTTATTAGTGAATTTTCTTAAAAAAAAATTCACTAATGAGGAGATCCCGACTTTTGAATTTTGAAAAAATTTCTTCAAATGAGCGCTAATTAGGCCCCCCAGAACACATATCCGGGGTCGGTTTAAATTTTTATATGTTTATATATATATATATATATATATATATATATATATATATATATATATATTTATATATATATATATATATATATATATATATATATATATATATATAATATATATATATATATATATATATATATATATGTATCACACCGATAACTCAAAAAATAATGGGCCGATTTTGATTAAATTTGGTGAATAAATTCCTTTTGCAAATGGCTTGGATAAGTTCGTTAGCCAGGAAAATCGGTCCAGGTTTTCCCGGAAAATTTTGTGTTTTCTTTCGAAAAAAAATTATATCTCCGGAATTAACAAAGTAAGGGCAACCAAATTTCATATGCGGATTTATATCATTATAGGCAAGTTACCTACCAAAATTTAGCTCCGTAGGTTAAAGGATAAAAAAGTTACAGGCATTCAAAGAAAAATAAATTTGGATTTTCCTCAAAACGTCAAAATTGCGATTTTAAACGTCAAAATTGGTGAGTACATTCCTTTCGCAAGTCGCTTGGATAATTTTGTTAGCCAGGAAAATCCGCCGAGGTTTTCCCGGAAAAATTTGTGTTTTCTTTCGCAAAATATTTATATCTCCAAAATTAACAAAGTAAGGGCAACCAAATTTGGTAAGCTGGTTTATATCGTTATAGGTGTGCCACCTACTAAAATCTAGCTCTGTAGGTCAAAAGACAAAAAAGTTATGGGCATTTAAAGAAAAATAAATTGGGGGTTTCCTCAAAACGTCAAAGTGACAATTGAAAACGTCAAAATTCGCAACATTTAGGCAAATAACTTGAATCTAATACGGGGTATGGAAAGAAAATGTCTCAAGAAGTTTTACATACACCGAACTCTTAGTTTCAACCGTCATTGCCCTTCATTTTACTAAAATATTTCCAGAAAATTCATTTCAAATAGACCCTTTCTCTGATGCTTGGCAGTAGCCTTAGCTATAGAGTTTATTGTTTAATGGTATATAATTTTTGTCGAATTTTCGTAAAAAATCAATAAAGCTCAATATATTCGTTATTATACAAGATATGAAAAAATATTGTATACATTAATTATACGGTGTTTTGAGCTACATCTTAAAAAATTATTGCGACAATCACAGGATGGCCCATAAGTCGTTGGTGATACAAATAATTTTTTTTTGTCGAAAACGCCTTATTTTTTTGCATTTTCCATCGAAATATAATGCATGTTTGTAAGTTAAGAAATTCTGGAGGCAGCAAGTGCGTTGTGGTTGCGAATTTTGATTAAATGCTTCATATTTGAAAAGCTCAATTTGCTATTAACCTATAAGGTTGACCAAGAAACGGATTTTTTCAGTAACACTTTTGGTTTACTTTTGGAAATTTCTGTACGTTTTCAAACAATCAAGTTATTTTGATGAAACATGGCACATTGTTTTTACTATATATGTTATACTGGTAATCAAATTTGATGCCTGCTTTTTCTATATAGGTTATACTGGTAACCAAAATTGATGTCTGCTTTCTTAAAAAGAAAACACACATATTTGCAATAAAAACATTTTTATGAAAATTCACTACCATAACGCACTTGCTGCGTCCCGAGATTTGATTTTTTACGAAAATTAGACAACAATTATATACCATTAAACGATAAACTCTATAGCTAAGGCTACTGCCAAGCATCAGAGACAGGGTCTATTTGAAATGAATTTTCTGGGAATATTTTAGTAAAATGAAGGACAATGACGGTTGAAACTAAGACTTCAGGGTTTGTATAACATTCTTCTTGAGACATTTTATTTCCATAGCCCGTATTAGATTCAAGTTCTTTGCCTAAATGTTGCCAATTTTGACATTTTAAATCGCCACTTTGACGTTTTGTGGAAAACCCCTATTTATTTATCTTTAAATGCCTATAACTTTTTTGTCTTTTAACCTACATAGCTAAATTTTGGTATGTAACTTACCTATAAGGATGTAAACCAGCGTGCCAAATTTGGTTGCCCTTACTTTGTTAATTCCGGATATATAATTTTTTTTCGAAAGAAAACACAAAATTTTCCGGGAAAACCTAAGCAGATTTTCCTGGCTAACGAACTCATCCAAGCCATTTGTAAAAGGAATTTTTTTACCAAATTTAATCAAAATCGGCCCATTATTTTTTGAGTTATCGGTGTGATACATATATATATATATATATATATATATATATATATATATATATATATATATATATATATATATATATATATATATATATATATATATAAACATATAAAAATTGAAACTGACCCCGGATATGTTTTCTGGAGGGCCTAATTAGCGCTCATTTGAAGAAATTTTTTCAAAATTCAAAAGTCGGGATCTCCTCATTAGTGAATTTTTTTTAAGAAAATTCACTAAAAACATAGCATTTTCAAAAAGTTTTCCCCGATTTTCACTTGAGCATACTCGGTTTTCGCCCAAACAAGACTTTTGCCAAGTTTGATTGAAATCAGCTTAGTATTTTTTGAGTTATCGCTCGGATGATACACACACACACACACGCGCGCGCGCACGCACGCACCCACGCTCGCTCGCTCGCAGATGTAGCTCAAGACACCCTATAATTAATATATACAAATTTTTTCCATATCTTATATAATAACGGATATATTGAGCTTTATTAGTGAATTTTCTTAAAAAAAATTCACTAATGAGGAGATCCCGACTTTTGAATTTTGAAAAAATTTCTTCAAATGAGCGCTAATTAGGCCCCCCAGAACACATATCCGGGGTCGGTTTAAATTTTTATATGTTTATATATATATATATATATATATATATATATATATATATATATATATATATATATATATATATATATATATATATATATATATATATATATATATATGTATCACACCGATAACTCAAAAAATAATGGGCCGATTTTGATTAAATTTGGTGAATAAATTCCTTTTGCAAATGGCTTGGATAAGTTCGTTAGCCAGGAAAATCGGTCCAGGTTTTCCCGGAAAATTTTGTGTTTTCTTTCGAAAAAAAATTATATCTCCGGAATTAACAAAGTAAGGGCAACCAAATTTCATATGCGGATTTATATCATTATAGGCAAGTTACCTACCAAAATTTAGCTCCGTAGGTTAAAGGATAAAAAAGTTACAGGCATTCAAAGAAAAATAAATTTGGATTTTCCTCAAAACGTCAAAATTGCGATTTTAAACGTCAAAATTGGTGAGTACATTCCTTTCGCAAGTCGCTTGGATAATTTTGTTAGCCAGGAAAATCCGCCGAGGTTTTCCCGGAAAAATTTGTGTTTTCTTTCGCAAAATATTTATATCTCCAAAATTAACAAAGTAAGGGCAACCAAATTTGGTAAGCTGGTTTATATCGTTATAGGTGTGCCACCTACTAAAATCTAGCTCTGTAGGTCAAAAGACAAAAAAGTTATGGGCATTTAAAGAAAAATAAATTGGGGGTTTCCTCAAAACGTCAAAGTGACAATTGAAAACGTCAAAATTCGCAACATTTAGGCAAATAACTTGAATCTAATACGGGCTATGGAAAGAAAATGTCTCAAGAAGTTTTACATACACCGAACTCTTAGTTTCAACCGTCATTGCCCTTCATTTTACTAAAATATTTCCAGAAAATTCATTTCAAATAGACCCTTTCTCTGATGCTTGGCAGTAGCCTTAGCTATAGAGTTTATTGTTTAATGGTATATAATTTTTGTCGAATTTTCGTAAAAAATCAATAAAGCTCAATATATTCGTTATTATACAAGATATGAAAAAATATTGTATACATTAATTATACGGTGTTTTGAGCTACATCTTAAAAAATTATTGCGACAATCACAGGATGGCCCATAAGTCGTTGGTGATACAAATAATTTTTTTTTTGTCGAAAACGCCTTATTTTTTTGCATTTTCCATCGAAATATAATGCATGTTTGTAAGTTAAGAAATTCTGGAGGCAGCAAGTGCGTTGTGGTTGCGAATTTTGATTAAATGCTTCATATTTGAAAAGCTCAATTTGCTATTAACCTATAAGGTTGACCAAGAAACGGATTTTTTCAGTAACACTTTTGGTTTACTTTTGGAAATTTCTGTACGTTTTCAAACAATCAAGTTATTTTGATGAAACATGGCACATTGTTTTTACTATATATGTTATACTGGTAATCAAATTTGATGCCTGCTTTTTCTATATAGGTTATACTGGTAACCAAAATTGATGTCTGCTTTCTTAAAAAGAAAACACACATATTTGCAATAAAAACATTTTTATGAAAATTCACTACCATAACGCACTTGCTGCGTCCCGAGATTTGATTTTTTACGAAAATTAGACAAAAATTATATACCATTAAACGATAAACTCTATAGCTAAGGCTACTGCCAAGCATCAGAGACAGGGTCTATTTGAAATGAATTTTCTGGGAATATTTTAGTAAAATGAAGGACAATGACGGTTGAAACTAAGACTTCAGGGTTTGTATAACATTCTTCTTGAGACATTTTATTTCCATAGCCCGTATTAGATTCAAGTTCTTTGCCTAAATGTTGCCAATTTTGACATTTTAAATCGCCACTTTGACGTTTTGTGGAAAACCCCTATTTATTTATCTTTAAATGCCTATAACTTTTTTGTCTTTTAACCTACATAGCTAAATTTTGGTATGTAACTTACCTATAAGGATGTAAACCAGCGTGCCAAATTTGGTTGCCCTTACTTTGTTAATTCCGGATATATAATTTTTTTTCGAAAGAAAACACAAAATTTTCCGGGAAAACCTAAGCAGATTTTCCTGGCTAACGAACTCATCCAAGCCATTTGTAAAAGGAATTTTTTTACCAAATTTAATCAAAATCGGCCCATTATTTTTTGAGTTATCGGTGTGATACATATATATATATATATATATATATATATATATATATATATATATATATATATATATATATATATATATATATATATATATATATATATATATATATATATATAAACATATAAAAATTGAAACTGACCCCGGATATGTTTTCTGGAGGGCCTAATTAGCGCTCATTTGAAGAAATTTTTTCAAAATTCAAACGTCGGGATCTCCTCATTAGTGAATTTTTTTTAAGAAAATTCACTAAAAATATAGCATTTTCAAAAAGTTTTCCCCGATTTTCACTTGAGCATACTCGGTTTTCGCCCAAACAAGACTTTTGCCAAGTTTGATTGAAATCAGCTTAGTATTTTTTGAGTTATCGCTCGGATGATACACACACACACACGCGCGCGCGCGCGCACGCACGCACCCACGCTCGCTCGCTCGCAGGCACGCACTCACTCACTCACGCACACACACCCCCCCCCCACACACACACACACACATATAATTTTCGTAAGAATAGCGTAGATCATGTCTATGAAAATTCGCTACCACAGCGCACTTGCTGCGTACACTTTTTAGTGAATTTTTATTTTTAAAAAATTCACTAAGAGAGGTATCGATGGTGAGACTTTGCAAACATGTTTTCAAATGAGCGTGAACTAGGACCCCTAGTACCCATATCCGGGGTCAGTTTCAATTTTCATACGTTTATGTATATATATATATATATATATATATATATATATATATATATATATATATATATATATATATATATATATATATATATATATATATAGTTTTCTTTCGAAAAAAATTTTTTTCTCCGAAAATTAGTTATTTTAATGAAATTTGCGGGATATGTTTCCTTGCGAAAGGCCTTACTACATACCAAAATTCAACGTTCTAAGTTTATAGAAAATTGACTTATTCAAATTTGAAGCATAATAAAAATTCACTACCATAACGCATTTGCGGCGTCCCGAACTTTTTTTAGTACCTAGTACCTATCAAACTAAAATTCTACTAAATTACATCTGGCAACAGTGTCTTTAACAGGGTTTTAGAACGGAACTTATTACTGTCATTACTTATAATGTCTACTATGCTGACGAAACGACCAAAATACCAGACTACAGATCAGCCACCAAAAACTAAAACTAGCCATACTCTTGGCTTTCCTTGTGATCAACGCGCTTACACTATTCTACCAGCACGTTACCTGTAATAGGCATAACGTATCTTTGATATTGTACCTGGGTATTACCTAAATTTAAAAATCTACTTTTTTTAAGTCAATCGAAAGAAACCTTTAATTTCAGGGAAATATGACGGCCACAATCCACAACACAAATCCATAATATTACTAGCCGTGCTCGAGATTTGACCCGCTAACTTTGATATCCTAAAGTTCAAGTTCACAAACTGATGGTTATGGCTATACCTACAAGTATTAAGTATTACAGTAACAAATACCATATTTTCATTTTCACGAAATGTAAATACCTCCAAACAAAAAGAACCTACTCCTCTGAAAAAATAATGATGATTCGCGCAATGTGAGGTTATGATACACATGAAATCTGGAAAAATATATATAATAGAAAAATCATTTAAAAAACGTGTAAGGTAGGTACCTACGCAAGTGCAAAATGAAATACACTAAGAAAATTGCTTGTACAGTTTAAATAAATACTTACATAGTGTGGTTATTTAAAATATTCCATGACGATTAGCAGAGCTAAATAATCACAGCCTAAACACGCTTATTAGTTATTAGGTACTTGACACAATGTAATTTGATAATTTTAATTAGCTTAAAAGTGATATATTAAGTATTTAGTTAGGTATATAAATAGAATGTGTACCCAAACAATAAACTACTTTTACTCTCATGTTTCTTTAAACGTAAATTGTTTCGTAGGCGGAAACGGTTTATCTGCTAAACTGCTAAGTGGGATTTTACAAGATAAACTCACGTAAACATAAAAGAACTTTAAGACAATCTGATGAACAACAAACGACAACCCGCTCTCTTAACCGCCAGATTATAAACTACAAACACAAACTGCAATTCTGCAATCTGCTACTTTTCAAACGACCATTGAGCAGTCTCAGTTTCTCGCTATTAATATGAAATAGTAGGGGTTAGAATTAGGATTACAAAGAACTCGTTAGTAATCGTTATACAGTTTCTAAACCATCACAAATTATTCCATTAGATAGGTATTACAATCAAACTGATATTGATCCTTACAAACTTAAGGATCAATAAATATTGAACGATACCTACAAACACGTGACAGCGTGTGTAGGTATTTGTATTTGTATTTTATATAAGAACGTAGACAGACATATAGACAAATGACACAAATCATATGACTATGTGAAAACTGGAACCTGTGATGAGCACTAATAAGTACACTTGGAGAACACCCAAATCACCACAACACATATTTCAGAGACCTTACGATCGTTTCGTTGACCAAGTCAACATCTTCAGAGGAAGAAAAATTCTAGAAAAATTCAGAATTTTTCTTCCTCTGAAGATGTTGACTTGGTCAACGAAACGATCGTAAGGTCTCTGAAATATGTGTTGTGGTGATTTGGGTGTTCTCCAAGTGTACTTACAAATCATATGATCATATAAAAGTTTGGACGCTGCAAATGCGTTATGGTAGTGAATTTTCATAAATATGTTTTTAATAGCAAATATGTGTTTTTTTTAAAGAAAGCAGGCATCAAATTTGGTTACCAGTATAACCTATATAGTAGAAACAATGTGCCATGTTTCATGAAAATAACTTTATTGTTTGAAAATGTACAAAATTTTCCGAAAGTAAAGCTAAAGTGTTCCCGAAAAAACTGGTATCTTGGTCAACCTTATAGGTTAATAGCAAATTGAACTAGTCAAATTTGAAGCATTTAATAAAAATTCGCTACCATAACGCACTTGGTGCGCCCCGAATTTCTTTTCTTACAAACATTCATTATATTTCGATGGTAAATGCAAAAGTGCAATAAAATCTGGCGTGTTCGATAAAAAAAAAGAAAAAGAAAATTTGTATCACCAACGACTTATGGGCCACCTGTGATTGTATAATTTTTTTAAGACGTAGCTCAAGACACACTATAATTAATGTATACAATTTTTTTTCGGATCTTGTATAATAACGGATATATTGAACTTTATTGATTTTTTACGAAATTTCGACAAAAATGATATACCATTAAATGCTAAACTATATAGCTAAGACTGCTGCCAAAGCATCAGAGAAAGGGTATATTTGAAATGAATTTTCTGGAAATATTTGAGTAAAATGAAGGACAATGTGACGGTTGAAGCTAAGACTTCAGGCTTTGTAAAACATTCTTCTTGAGACATTTTCTTTCCATAGCTCATATTAGTTTCAGGTTCGTTGCTTAAATGTTGCCAATTTTTACGTTTTAAATCGCGACTTTGACGTTTTGAGGAAAACCCCAATTCTTTTTTTAATGCCTATAACTTTTTTGTCTTTTCACCTACAGAGCTTGGCAGGCAATTTACCTATGATAACATAAACTCGCATACGAAATTCAGTTGCCCTTACTGTGTTATTTCCGGATGAGATTTTTTTCGAAAGAAAACACAAAATGTTCCAGGAAAACCTGGGCCGATTTTCCTCGTTAACGAACTTATCCAAGTCACTTGCAAAAGGAAGGTGACTTGCAATTTGGTCAAAATCGGCCCATTATTTTTTGAGTTATCGGTGTGATACATTATATATATATATATATATATATATATATATATATATATATATATATATATATATATATATATATATATATATATATAAACATATAAAAATTGAAACTACCCCGGATATGTGTTCTAGGGGGCCTAATTAGCGCTCATTTGAAGAAAAATTTTCAAAATACAAAAGTCGGGATCTCCTCATTTTTTTAAAATAAAATTCACTAAAAGCCGAAAGCCAAATATACATACATAATAGGTTAGGCCTTTATATGGAAAATGTGATTTTTTTTTTATATTTCAACAACACTCCACGAGGGCTTACAGCCTAAATACTATCGTACCGTGGGTGTTGACAAGGAGGAAACAGGCAACTTGTTAATTCTGGACTTGAAGGTTTGGAGGTTCGGAGGAGAAGGAAAAACATGTGCAGGCAAGGAATTTCACAACTTGGAAGTCCTCGGGACAAAATAGCGGGCATAACAAGATGTTCTATGTCTGGTGGCCTGGACAGTAAAAGGGTGCATTCACTCTGTTCCTCTGGTAGATCTGTTGGGGGCAGCAGGTGGGGGAACTATGGAGGAAAGCTCCTCTGAGCGGTGCCCGTGCAGATATCTATAAAAGAGAGAGAGGTCACCAACGGCACGTCGGTGGGCAAGGGATGGCAGCCTTTGGGTGAGGGTAGGGTCACCGATGAGACGTATAGCTCTCTTTTGAATGGAGTCCAGGATATCGAGTGTGGAAGCGGCAGCTGCACCCCAGATGTGGGAGCAGTATTCGAGGTTTGGCCTTATTTGTGAAGTATATAAGGTATAGAGACTAGCTGGTGAAAAGTATTTGCGAGCCCGGAAGAGGAAACCTGATTTCTTAGCAGCCGCTTCTGCAATTGATGTGGCATGTTGGTGCCAATTAAGATTTCGATCCACAGAAATGCCAACAAGAGAAAAGGACTCATTACTTGGAATAACTTGGTTGTTCATTGTGATGGGTCTAGGGCTGGTGTATCTCTTATGAGAAAGAAAGCAAGACTGAGATTTGGTGGGGTTGAATTGTACAAGATTTCTACTTCCCCAGTCTAATATTTTTTGGAGATCCACGGAGATAGAACCCTCCATGAGTCTGCGATCCTCATCTAATTGGGCTAAAGAGAAAGGCTTAGAATATTGTATATTTGAGTGGAGGGTGCTGTCGTCCGCGTAACTGTGAACTGGGTTGGATGTGCAAGAGAGGAGGTCATTGATGTGGAGAAGAAGCAAAGCAGGGGCTAAAGCTGAACCTTGAGGAACTCCTGCATTAATTGGATATAGTTTAGAGGAATGGCCATCCACTACAACAGAAATGCTCCTGTTGGAGAGGAAATTTGCTGTCCAGGTACAAAGTTTTGGTGGTAGGACATAGGCCGGAAGTTTATTAAGCAGCGCTGCGTGCCACACCTGGTCGAATGCTTTGGATGTGTCTAGAGCAACAATCTGGGATTCACCGTGTAGTTCTATAGACTTCTTCCAAGAATAGGTGACAAAGGAAAGGAGGTCGGTAGTCGATCTGCGCTGACGGAATCCATACTGCCTGTCGTGGATTAGACTGTGTTTTTCATGTACGAGGTGTGCTACGAAAAATTAAATATAGGTGATGATTTTAATAAATACGACATTATAAATATTAAGATGATTTTTAGGGAATTTCGTAGAAAAAAATTTGTTAAAAACGATTGTAAGGCATTCAAAAAATTTGTTTGAATGAGCGTGAACTATGGACCCCGAACACACATCCCGGGTCACTTGAAGAACCGACACAGAGCAGATACTACGTGTAGAGTGTAGATGATCCCAAAATATAATGAATTAGCGCAACGGAAAAAAGTTCGGGACGCAGCAAGTGCGTTATGGTAGTAATTTTTTATTAAATGCTTCAAACTTGAATAACTCAATTTTCTATAAACTTAGAAAGTGTAATTCTGGTATGTAGTAAGGACTTTCCTAAGGCAAGATATCCACCAAATAAAATTAAAATAGCTTTGTAATATTCGGAGCAAAAAATTTTTTTCGAAAGAAAATTCAAAATTTGAACTCAATTTTCTATAAACTTGGAAAGTTGAATTTTGGTAGGTAGTAAGGTCTCTCCCAATCCAACATATGTAGTAAATTTTTTTTAAACAGCTTTGTAATTTTCGGAGAAAAAATATTTTTTCGAAAGAAAACTCAAAATTTTCCCGGAAAACTGCACGATTTTCCTGGCTAACGAACCCATCCAAGCCATTAATAAAAGAAAGGTACTTGCCGAGTTTCATCCAAATCGGTTAATTTTGAGTTATCGGATATATATATATATATATATATATATATATATATATATATATATATATATATATATATATATATATATATATATATTTATAAACATATAAAAATTGAAACTGACTTCGGTTATGGGTTCTAGGTGTTAACAATTCATGCGTTTCAAACAAAAATGATATCTTGCTCGAAACGTATGAAATCTGTGCAATATTGTTTTTCCAAATGTCAAAATAAAATGAAAAAAGTTCGGGACGCAACAAGTGCGTTATGGTAGTGAATTTTCATTAAATGCGTCAAATTGGAATAACTCAATTTTCTATAAACTTAGAAAGTAAAATTTTGCCAAGGCAACCAAATATCCACCAAATTTCATTAAAATAGCTTTGTAATTTTCGGAGAATTTTTTTTTTTCTAAATAAAACTGAAAATTTTTCCGGCAAACATTATTATATAAACATAGAAAAATTAAAATGACCCCGGATCTGGGTTCTAGGGGTTCACTTGAAAATTTTTTTGCAAAGTCTTCATAAAAGAAAGGTACTTGCCGAGTTTGTATGTATTTCTACTTTAATCTATTAATTGCTGTATTTACAAAGCGTGGTTATAATATGATAAGTGCTAGAATGTATTTATTAATATTATTTCTATTTTGTAGAACTAATTCAGAAAAAACGATAATCCTTGATATGGAAGTTTATGTTTTAGGCAAAAATATATGATGTTTTGTTTGTATTTTGCAATGTCTTGCAGAACAATGTTATTATCTAGTTGTGTGGAGCACAATTTTTCTGCTTGTTCTTTGATTTTATCGCTGATAAGAGGCATGTTAGTAATTTTATGTAATTCGCTAATTCTTGTATATCTAGTTTTATTTAGGATCAATCTCAGGCATTTATTTTGATATATTTGTAATTTTTTGGTGTGTTTTTGCCGCGCCGCACCATATGGGTGCTGCATAATTAAGCGTGGGTCGCATTATGGATTTGTATATAATAATTTTATTTCTAACAGACCCCTTACTTTTTTTGTTAATTAGGGATATAGTTTTCTTAGGTCCATAATGTTTTGTCAATATGATTTTTAAATGTTAGCGTTTCGTCGAGATAAACACCCAAATATTTAACTGTCTTACCAATTTTAATTGTTTCGGAGTTTAGTTTAATAGGCTGAAATAGTTTGTTGTTTTTATATTTTTTTGCTAAATATTATGGCCTCGCATTTATTAGAATTTACTTTAATTTTCCAGTCTTGAAAGTACTTAGCCAGAATATTTAGGTGAATTTGGATTTGCTTTGATGCAACTATTAGACTAAAGGAATGTGCGTATATGGCCGTGTCATCAGCAAAAAGTGCCATTTGTGTTTTTTCAAAATGTGGAATATCGTTTAGATATATATTAAATAATTTTGGGCCGGTTATGGAGCCTTGTGATACTTCTGCATTTATAATTCTAGCATTTGATAAAGTATTATTGATTCTAACTCTAAATGTTCTACCCTTTAGATAAGTGTATAGCAGGAAAATTAAATGTTTTGGGTAGTTAGCCTTGATAAGTTTATAAACTAGGCCATCATGCTATACTGTGTCAAACGCTTTTTCAATGTCCAGTGTTGTCATGACTGTAGATTTATCTTTATTAAAATTTACGCATATGTCGTTGACAATGCGTGCTATTTGTTGTGTTGTACTATGCTTTCTTCTAAAACCGAACTGGGTGTTTATTGTCGGATAGATGGAACTTTCAATTTTATCTAGCCTGGTTGCGATTACCATTTCTGCTATTTTACCTAAGGTATTTTAGAGGCTTATCAATCTGTAGCTTTCCGGGCTGTGGAGATCTTTACCTGGTTTGTTCATTGGTATGCAGACCGCTTCTTTCCATATTAAAGGAAAGTAGCTGTGCTTAATCATACTATTTGCTGTCAGCTTTATCACGGCTGTTCTAGGAATCCTTTTCAAGGCGATGTAGCAGACAACCACGCTGCCTCTGCGCCATCTAAGCACACGTTAACTAACGTTTTGTTTACATGATACTCCAGATCGGCTTCGTGCCCGGGATATTATATTCAAAGTACACGTAACAATTAATTACAGAATTAGTAGAATTAAACACATCCCACGACTGCTTCGGTCTTATATTACGTCTTATGTTAAGTTTAAAAATAAAAGAAACTATTTTAGCATCATTTTTACAGATACTTGGCTTGATTTCTACTATATTATGCTACACTTTCATTTAAAAACCACAGCATAATATATCTATGCTGTGATAAAACTGTATTATATATATATATATATATATATATATATATATATATATATATATATATATATGTGTGTGTGTACAAATATAGTGTATTTTAAAAGTTGATTGAATCTCCCAGTTACATAAAAATCACTTGGCCAATTTTTTATTTCATGTCGTCTGTCATTTTCCATATTTGTGGCCGAGATTTCACGATTGTTGGTTCGGGTAGTATGCTTTCTGCCTGGTATATATTTAGTTTGGTTAGCGTTGATGTATGGTTTATACATGTTGTATGAATCAATATACGCGTGGCAGTTAATTACTCTGTCTGTCAGGCATTGGACTATAACCACTAAGTCGTCTCAACGCATGTCTTTCAGATTTTATTTTTAATTTGGAAAAAACTGTATTGTGTACCAAATTACTTGAAATTCACAACATATGTTTATATACACCATTTCTAGCCACATGTAAAGTCTTATTCCAGTTACTTTGATACAAAAATATAGCGTTTTCAAAACAAAGAAAAATTGAATATTTTTGGGGGAAAAGAATGCCCGTTATAGCTGATATACGAACTCGTGCGCGGTCTTAATACAATGAAGATATGTGGCAAGTTTCGTTCAAATCAGTTAAGTATTTTTTGAGTTATCGCTGACACACACACACACACGCACGCACGCACACACACACAGATATATATATATATATATATATATATATATATATATATATATATATATATATATATATATATATATATATATATATATATATATAAAATTGACACTAACCGCGGATATGTGTCCTAGGGAGCCTAGCTTGCACTCGTTTAAAGAAATTTTGTCAAAAGTCGCGATCTCCTCAATAGTGCATTTTTTCTTCGAAAATCCACTAAAACGTGTTGTAGATCGTGGACTTCGAAATGAAGCAGTCAAAGTTGCAGTTTTGGACCATTTACACATGGATAATACTCAAGCTGTTAAGAAAATATCTCAAGCTTCTGTTATATCTTGCAGTGCTTTTTACAGAATTTTGAAAACTCACAAATTATTCAAAATATCGTTAGTTCACGAATTGAACGAAGATGATTCTGATCGTCGCCTTTTATTTTGTGAGTATTTTAGCGAACAATTAATTGTTAGGCAAACTCTACCATACATGTGTTTATCGGACTAATGTTTTTTCTTTTTGAATGGAGATGTAAATAGACACAATTGTCGATATTGGAACAATGCGAATTCTCATTTATTTAGGGAAACTTACACTCAATACCCCCAAAATTGATTAGTTCGGCCGGCATTTTAGGAAACCAATCTTAATAACCCTTGTCCATTGAGGGTAATCTAAATGGAGAAAACTATTAACATTTTTTGGAAGATCAGATTATAGGTACCTACGATTCTCGAAATTTTAGAAAATATTAACACCCTTTCAGACAATGGATTAACTTTTAAACAAGATGGTGCATCTCCACATTTTAATGTTCGCGTGCGACAAGGAATGAATGGGCGCTTCCCAGGAGGGTGGATTGGCAGAAGAGGCCGACTCGATCACCTGCTCTAAGTCGCTGGACTTTTTATGGGGACACCTCAACTTAAAACTTTATGCCACTCAGTTTGAAAATCTTGAAGATTTACGAGTCAGAATTGTTAGGGAATGCCAATTATTGACACCGAATATGTTCGTAAATTTAGAACAAGACTTGAAAGAAGACTATATCACTGTATGGAAGTACGTGGAGGGCATTTTTAGCAATACCTTAACTAATTTAGGACTTGTTTGTTGTTGTTTTTTCTAATGCTATAAATCAATAAACATTTTCTGGAAAACTACATTGCCACTTCTTTAAAAAGTATACAGTTGTGTAGAGGGTGAGTAGAACTCTTAATAGATATGTCAAATAGCCCCCCTTGCCATTTAAAAATCTTTAGGAGGTTGCTGTCAAACACAGGGGGATGAAGTTGTGCATATTAATTTTATACCAAAATTAGTCACTTCTACATGAAAATTGACACATCTATCAACTTGTTTTCATCAGTTATAAACGAATTAGGTTTTCGCTGAAAGACCCTGTTTATATTATATACGTCAGTTATACTAGGTGGGTACTAATTGGTATTTTTGCAGATATGTGTCTATCAATTACAATCAAATTTTGAACTTCAAACTATGTCTGAATATAACAACACACGCGGGCATTTACGTAAAGAACAAAACCATGTTTTGATATAATAAATATCACGAGAACAGCAATGGTTATAACAAAATGAACTTAGGATGGTGTTTATATGTATATCTAATTAAAATAAAAAGCATGTAACGCGAATGACCATGTTTTATTAGAAAATTGTGTGACAATTATCATGAAAACAAGATTCAATGTCGCGTACCTATATTCTTAACTTTATGTAGTCAACCAAATTTGATAATTAGATACCTACTCTATTTTCAGTTTTCAACTCATATTAATATATTGTAATATAAGTATATTGTTTATGAATTCTGCGTCGACTACTTTTAGTTAATTTTTATTTTAAAAAAATCTCTAATAGAGAGGTATCGATGGTGAGACTGTGTGTGTGTGTTTTGTTTCTATTTCGATGAAACTAATGGCTTGAATGAGTTCGTTAGCCAGGAAAATCGGACAAGGTTTTCCGAGAAAACTTTGAGTTTTCTTTCGAAAAAAAATTTTTTCTCTGAAAATTACAAAGGTATTTTAATGAAATTTTGTGGATATATTTCCTTGGGAAAGACTTTACTACCCAAAATTAAACTTTGTAAGTTTATAGAACATTGAGTTATTGATATTTTAAGTTTTATTTCGAAAAAAATTTTCTCTTCGAAAATTACCAAGTTGTTTTAATTAAATTTGGTGGATATGTTGCTTTGGGAAAGAACTTACTACTTACCAAAATTCAACTTTCTAAGTTTATAGAAAATTGCGTTATTTAAATTTGAAGCATTTAATAAAATTTCACTACCATAACGCACTTGCTGCGTCCCGAACTTTTTAGTTTATTTTCTTAAAAAAATCACTAACGATGAGATCCCGACTTCTGAATTTTGAAAAATGTCTTCAGATGACCGCGAAGTAGGCCCCCTAGTACCCATATCCAGGGTGAGTTTCATTTTTTATATGTTATGTTATGTTATATATATATATATAATATATATATATATATATATATATATATATATATATATATATATATATATATATATATATATATGGTAGTATAGGAGTATAGAATGTTTTATTGATTCAAATTTTACAATATGTTCCACAAATAAGCATAAGCTTGTGCTTGCAGTTAACACAATTTCATTTCATGTTCTAAACTAAACTATCAAACTATTTTTATAAAATGTCAACGTACGTTTCTTCCTTCTGCATTTCTATCAATAACACTCCTGCAGCTGCCACTAGTATTCCACTATGATTATAAGAGAACTCATTCCAATATAACACCAAAGTTCTTAACTAATATTAAAATTCTCACTACTATAATTTTGAGATTTTACTTGATATGACACACACAAACACACACACACACACACACACACACACATATATATATATATATATATATATATATATATATATATATATATATATATATATATATATATATATATATATATATATATATATATATATATATATATATATATATATATATATATATATATATCACCGATAACTCAAAAAATAATGAGCCGATTTTGATTAGATTTTCTAACCTTCATTTTGCCATTGGCTTGGATAACTTCGTTAGCCAGGAAAATCGGCCCAGGTTTTCCCGGAAAAGTTTGTATTTTCTTTTGGAAAAAACTGTATCTCCGGAAATAACCAGGTAAGGGCAACTAAATTTGGATTTGGTACGCGTGTTTATATTATAAAGAGTGATCGATTTATCAAAACTTAGATCTGAAGGTTAAGGACTAAAAAGTTATGGGCATTTAAAGAAAAAATTTGAGATTTTCCTCAGAATGTCAAAGTCGCGATTTGAAACGTCAAAATTGGCAACATTTAAGCAAAAAAACCTGTAGCAAATACGGTTTATGTAAAGAAAATATATCAAGAAGAGTGTTCTGCAAACCCTTAGGTTTCAGTTTCAACCGTCATTGTCCTTCATTTTACTAAAATATTTCCAGAAATTTCATTTCAAATAGACACTTTCTCTGATGCTTTGGCGGTAGTTTTAGTTAAGTTTATGATTTAACGGTCTATCATTTGTAGCTAATTTTCGTAGAAAAAAAATTGTTAATGAGGAGACCGCGACTTTTGAATTTCAAAAAGAATACTTCAAATGAGCGCAAACTAGGCCCCGTATAATTCATATCATACTTTAGTTTCAGTTTTTATCTGTTTACATATATATATATATATATATATATATATATATATATATATATATATATATATATATATATATATATATATATATATATATATATATATATATATACAGGGTGACACATTTCTACGTACAGGTCAAATATAATTTTTATTATACAAGATACGAGAAGAAGTTGTATACATTAATTATAGGGTGTCTTGAGCTGCATCTTATAAAATTAATTTGACAATCACAGGATGGCCCATAAGCCGTTGGTGATACCTACAATATTTTTTTCGAACAGCCTTATATTATTGCATTTTTGCATTTTTTATCGAAATAGTATGCATGTTTGTAAAAAAAAAATCTAGACGCAGTAAGTGCATTTTTATAGCAAATTTTCATGATATGCTTCAAATGTCAATAACTCAATTTGCTATTAACCTAAGATTTGCTGGGTAGGAAACCAATTTTCTCAGAAACATTTAAAATTTATTTTTGGAAAATTCTAATACATTTTCAAATAATAAGTCATTTTGATAAAATGTGGAACATTGTTTCTACTATATAGGTTATACCGGTAACCAGATTGATGCCTGCTTGCATTAGAGAGACATATTTGCTATTAAAAACATTTTTATGAAAATTCACTTCCACAACGCACTTGCTGCGTCTAGACTTCTTGTTTCGTATGGAATTATTTTTACAGGTGAAACCAACTTCACAAATAACTGGATATTTAATCGACACAATAGTGTATAATGGGATCAAAGCAATCCCCGACTTACTGCAGAAAGAAGAGACCAGTACGTAAGAAGAGACCAGTACGTAAGAAGAGACCAGTACGTATTTGCAGTAGATGTGTGGTGGGAAATTATTGATACCACAATCTTATGACCATTTTTCTATAACACGAACCTCAATTCAGAACGATATTTGGGATTTCTGCCCAGTGAATTGGAAGAAATATTGGACAATTTACCTCTAGTACGATTTAGAACGGAACAAATTTTCAACACGATGGTGCGTCTGCCCATAATTCTAGAAATGTGTCAGCATATCAAACGGAACATTTTATAAGCTGGATAGGAAATGCAGGCCTATTTGTGGCCGCCGAGATCTCCGGACCAGACGCCTCTCGATGTCTTTTTGTATGGTACTGTAAAAAATAAAGCGTATCAGAAAAAACCTGAAAATGCTGAAGAACTAGAAAATAATGTTCGAGCCTCTGTAAGGAGTATTCGTCACCAATCAATGAAAAAAGTCGGAAGAGAAATATTTCGTAGGTGCCAGAAGTGTTTAGAAGTTCATGGTAGACACTGAAAACATTAACTGTAGATAAGTTTTAGATTTAGAACCTCGGTGGTTCAGGGGTAATAACGTATGCCTCTGAACCGAAGGGTACTGGGTTCGATCCCAGGGTACTCCTTTCAATGTTTCAGTACAAACTGCAACACTAACATCAATCGAGGATCTGGCGTTGTATTTGAGCAAGTTGAATGTCTGCACGTTTCGCCCTTCGGAGAGGGGACGTAAAGCCGTCGGTCCCGTTTCCATGCGATGTTGGGGACGTTAAAGCTCCCTACCCTCCTTACAGAAAGGCAGGGGTCCAGCAAAATTTCCAGGATAGCGAGGTGAAAGAAAGTAATTTTTCTGTAGGTTTGTCTTTTACTTTTCTGGCTCACTCTGTGATTTTTACGCTCTGAAGAGCACCAGTAGCGAACACATATCCTTGTGATGTATATATTTTCCTAATAATCCCATATAAAATTTGGGGAAAAATGTAAAGAGAAAAAAATACAAAAACAAGGAAAAAACAGAAAAGATAAAAACAAAAGAGGAAAAAAAAAGTTTCAATAAAAAAACTTTTACAAATGCAAGTTTAGTGATATGAGTTTAAAAAGGTCTGGACGTAGCAAGCAATTTTCATAAAAATGTTTTTAATTGCAAATATATTTTGTTTTTAAAAGGACATCAAATTTGGTTAGCAGTGTAACCTATATATTAGCAACAGTGTACCATATTTCATTCAAATAGCTTTGTTGTTTCAAACAGTACAAACATTCTCCGAAAATAAACTTCAAAAGTTCCAGAAAAAACTGGTCCGATTTTCCTAGTCAACGAACCTCTTCAAGCTGTTTACACATCTGCCAAGATAT
Organism: Tillus elongatus; assembly: GCA_964006375.1. Classification (NCBI taxonomy): domain Eukaryota; kingdom Metazoa; phylum Arthropoda; class Insecta; order Coleoptera; family Cleridae; genus Tillus; species Tillus elongatus. The sequence continues at coordinate 52,302,559 of OZ023270.1, forward strand.
AATTATTCACAAACCGCTTTATTACCAAAAATGGAACTGACCCCGTATATGGGTTCTAGGGGTTCTGGTTCGCGCTCATTTGAAGAAATCTTTTCAAAATTGACAAGTCTCGGTCTTCTGAATAACGAATAGCTGAAACTACTACCAAAGCATCTTAAAAAGGGTCTATTTGAAATGGATTTTCCGTAAATATTTTAGTAAAATGAAGGACTATGATGGTTGAAGCTGAAATTTGAGACTTTGTAAAACACACTTATTACGATATTTCTTCTACATAACCCTTATTTGTTTTAGATTCTTTGTCTGAAAATTGCAAATTTCGACGTTTCAAATCGCGATGTAGACGTTTTAAGAAGAAAAACTATAAAATTTCCAAAATATTTTTATGCTACTATTCTTTACCTTTTTGCGTAAACAAACCTTAACCTTTGTATGTAATATTCAACTGAGTTTGTTAGTCACAAAAAATATTTTGTTCTTGTGCGTTCCTCTGATCACCAGTGGCACCCAATTTTTGGTCTTTAAATGCCTATCACTTTTTTTTAACTTACAGATCTGAATTTCGGCATGTAGGGTAAGTTTAATAGTAGAAAGGTGTGTAGCAGATTGGTTGCCATAGCTATGTTATTTTCAGAGATTCAAATTTTCCAAAAGAAAACTCAACATTTTCCGGAAAACTGGTCCAATTTTGAACTTGTCCAGGCCACGTACCAAAGGAGGGCACCTACCAAATATCAGCAAAATGGTCCCATTATTTTTTAAATTATCAGTACGATATATATATATATATATATATATATATATATATATATATATATATATATATATATATATATATATATATATATATAACACAGATCTCCTCATTAGTGAATTTTTGTTTTACAAAAAATTCGCTAAAAACAATAATTTCGTAATTTGTGAACAAAATAACCAAAACAAAAGCAGAATCAACCCTAAAATCACAAGATCTAATAATAGAGAGTTATGCGCTAGATGCGTATTTCGACAACGAAGTTGTCTTCATCAGTAACTGTCGCTAAACTCTGCTTTTTGTTTCAGTTTCCAAACACAGTGCCCAACCTCGGTCTTTTAACATAACCATTTGGAAGTGTAAATATTTAAACTCTTTAAACGAAAGGCTTGCAAGAGCTACAATTACGCTTAGGGTATTAATCTTTAAATTGTAAGCAGTTTTGTAATAGTTTACCAAAAATTTTAAAATCATTATCAAACTTCGAAAACTACAATTAAAAATTAACATAGTTTACCGATAAGGGATACTGCATATTTACATATACTTATTTATTTAAATATTTATTTGAACCTAAGTTGTCGGCAACAAACAAATAATTAGTATGAACGCACATGTTTTCACCTAAAGCATTATTCAATGGAACAGGGATAGCAACCCGGCTCGTAGCAGTCGCTCTATTCTAGTCTCCCTAATGTTACGTTCATTCCAGATAGTATACAATTCGATTGTTATTGTTTATCTCCCTCCATAGATGCTCGGGATTGCGATAGATTTAAAGTTTTGGTTTTAGTGAATTTTTATTAAAAAAATTCACTAATAGAGAGGTATCGATGGTGAGACTTTGCAAAAATTCTTTCAAATGAGCGCGAATTAGGACCCCTAGAACCCATATCCGGGGTCAGTTTGAATTTTTATATGCTTATATATATATATATATATATATATATATATATATATATATATATATATATATATATATATATATATATATATATATATATATGTATCCGTCTGATAACTCAAAAAATAATTAACCGATTTAGATGAAACTCGGTGCCTTTCTTTTATTAATAGCTTGGATGAGTTCGTTGGCCAGGAAAATCGGACGGGGTTTTCCGGGAAAATTTTGAGTTTTCTTTCAAAAAAAATTTTTTTTCCCGAAAATTTCGATAAAATTTGGTCTACATATTGCTTTGGGAAATACCTAACTATGTGCCAAAATTCAGCTTTCTAGGGTTACAGAAAATTGAGCTATTCAAATTTGAAACATTTATGTTTAAATCATAAGTATGTGGTTGCTGTTGGTTAGTCAATGCTTTTCTTATTGACTCATGAAATTCATTTGTATGTTTTCGAGAAATGTCAATAATACTGAATTCACTGATTGTTAATCATTGGAAGCATTTACGATTATATATAACTCTATTGTAATGTATTATCATTTATCACCTCTGTAGTATAATTATTTTTGCCTTACAACTCGCAGCGTTTTTAGTCAATTGTTGTTATTAATAGTCAATAGTTTCTTTCCGAATACACAAACCTTCCATTGACTTCTGCTTCTGCCGCTGTTACAGTCCTTTTATTTAGAGCTAGAGTTGTAACCACTCATACAAACAGTGTTTTTTAACCACGTGGCTGGGCGACTGACCGAATTCATTCCCAGTTGCTGTTGATTTACTCATATTCTCTTAATATGTTTGAAGATGTGGTGTCTACTTCATTCCAAGTCACTATTAACCGACTATTTATGAAATCAAATAAGTAAATTAAATCGATTGTCATAAAATATGTAGTGTATTAAGACAAGTGAAAAAGAAATAAAACATATATAACTGTGCACATTTTGATTATATTTTAGGGTGCTTGAGAGAGGTATTGTCACAGCATAATATCTTATTAAAGTTCATTTGTAAATAGGTTTAATTTTTATATGTTTATATATATATATATATATATATATATATATATATATATATATATATATATATATATATGATAACTCAAAAAATAATTAACCGATTTCGATGAAACTTGGCAAGTGCCTGTCTTTTATTAATGGCTTGGATGAGTTCGTTATACAGAAAAATCAGACGGGGTTTTCCGGAAAAATTTTGAGTTTTCTTTCGAAAAAAATTTTTTTCTCCGAAAGTTACAAAGCTGTTTCAATGAAATTTACTATATATGTTGCCTCAACCTTACTACGTACCAAAATTAAACTTTCTAAGTTTAGAGAAAATTGAGTTATTCAAATTTTAAATTTTCTTTCAAAAAAAATTTTTTTCTCCGAAAATTACAAAGTTATTTTAATGAAATTTTGTGGATATCTTGCCTTAGGAAAGACCTTACTACGTATGAAAATTAAACTCTCTAAGTTTATAGAAAATTGAGTTATTTATATTTGAAGCATTTAATAAAAATTCACTACCATAACGCACTTGCTGCGTCCCGAGTTTTTAGTGTTCAGCCGCTTCAACCCATAATTCGGAAGACATTTTTTCCTTCTAGTAATTGCCAATGATACCATGCGCCACAGTTTAGAGACTGAACTGAACCGGTTGTAAAAGCTTCAAAGCTTCCAGATCTATCGATGTCTTGAAAGACTTCTTTATATTATATCGCTGGCCTGTGATGCAGGTTAAGCATTGCCCCGTCTCCTTCTGATTTCAGCTTTTACGATTGCCCCAATCACATATAGCTTACAAATGTTTGAAAAGCAAAATCTAATTTTTATTTGAATTTGCAACCCGTAATTTTATAGATTTTATCTATTAGTGGGTGGTTGCCGCACTCGTACTTCGTGCAAACAAACACGCAGTTGAACAATAAATACTGCATTTTCTACAGCCACATATGCCGCATTCCGCTTTGTAGGAGCAAAAAAAATGGATTTCAAAATATCGTCTGGTGTTGCGGACCGGGTCATGCTGGTAATAAGAAAGTTTCTCTTGTCTACCGTAATTTTCCAAGGAAAATTAAGTCTTGGATCTCATCTACCGGTGGCTGGTTATCGTAGTCGTTTATACTACAAGCAAGACATGCAGGCAAGCAATAAAACTATACTTTTTACAACCATACGCCTGACAGCATTCAGTTTTGCAATAGAACGGAAAATTACTTTTGGTGGATTGTCTGGTGTTGCGGGCTTTTTATATAAGAGGCGAGCATCGACAAACTTTGGAGCAAAATTGTAAAATGAAAAATAAATCGGGTTACCCCAGATTTTTGTATTATTGGAATATATTTTGATCAGTTACATAAAAGTGAATTAATTTGATTTAACATTTGTAATAAATCCAATATATGCGAAGAATAAGCCGCTGTGATAGGCGAAGAACCCGAGTATATTAAAATTAAAATGCCAAGACTTTTAAAACCCCTAGATCAGTACAAGTATTGTAGAAGTTAGATAGGTACCTATGGGGAAAACAGTAAACATTTATAAATATTTATATTCTTACACTCATGCGTCGAGAGCATGTAGCTAATTTAGGCAAAGTTTATCGTAAAATGAAAATTGAAATATGTCACCAAAAATTGCTGTGGTATATTCTAAACAATTAAACAGAGTTATGTCAATATTAAATTAACATTTTAAATGCAGCAAAGAATCGTTGCGACTAAAGGGCCAACACCCGGAGACTACAGAGCATAAACTATTTTAGCAAAACTCCCAGAGTCGTTAGGAAATTATGTCCAAAAGTCCAGACAAAATTAAGTCATTAGTAAATGAATATCATAACAGTTTTGGAATAAGACTTGTAAAATGAAAAAGAAGGCAATTTTAAAAATTTATATATACTTTTAATATATATATATATATATATATATATATATATATATATATATATATATATATATATATATATATATATATAGGGTGATTCAGAGCGTAACCATATCAATACCAGTACACATAGGTGCACTCAAAAATAGTGCTGCAAATTGAATCATAACTTCCACATAGCTGTGATAATCTACTCTCCGCAGAAACACATTCTCACTAAATAAATTTGGGGTCCATCACTTGGCCACAAAGAAAATATCCGTATTCCTGTACCCATAAACTTCTGAAACGTTATATTATTCAAGTTTTCCCAAAAAAATATCAATTTTTACAAATCCCCCCTCATTTATCCCCTGCCCACTGAAGCGATCTTACCCAAAAATATTTCTAAGCGTTCCTTTGTCGAGTGCTGACTGGATACCAAATTTGAAGATGATATCTCAATTCGTTCGAAAGTTATTGCGTCGACTAACAGACGTACAGGCCGACAAATTTTCGTTGCAGGATCAAGTTTTCTATATGTTTTGAGACATTCTACGCCGTTTTAGCAACAAAAATTTAGAAATTTCTGTCACCGATATTCCACCGCCACACAATCAACCCCTAATTTAATTTCAGCACAGAATACCAGATGTTTAATAAAATTGAAAGTTTTCTAATAAACAAACCCTAAAACGATATATTACTCGAGTTTTAACGAAAAAATGCCAATTTTCACCAAATCACCCACCCATTAATCCCCTACCCCCTAAAGCGATTTTACCTGAAAACAATCCGAACCGTTTGTTTGTCAGGTGCTCACTGTATACCAAATTTGATGACGATATTTCAATTCGTTCTAAAGTTATCGTGGCTACAAATAGGCAGACACACAGCCATACAGACCGACAGACACAACAAAAAATTTGTTCCCAAATCATGTTTTCTATATAAGCAGGCCGAATAGCTCCTTTCGCGAGGTGAGTAACCTCTGGAACAAGCCTAGGAGGTCGCGGGTTCGAGTCCCGTATTCAGACAGTCGGTCTTTTTCACTCGAACGTGGAAAGGCCAGCTTCTGATGAGTTATGTGTGTGGATTTTGTCTACTGTGGTGTTATTATATTATCTTGTAGTTTTTTACGCTTTTTACGATGTTTAAGCGAAAAAAAATGTTGAAATTTTTGTCGCCGATGCCATATTTCCATACATTTTGACGCTGTAGAAGTAAAATGAAAATTTGGTGTGTGATGGCTCCTGTTACTGGGAAACAGCAGGTGTTCAGTTGATTTCACAAGACAAAGTGTTTGTTTTCACATAACTTTTGATCCACTGTGCATATTAACTTCAGAAATTGCAGTTCTATTACTACCATCGTATACTTATTAAAAACATATTCCAAGAAATTCCAAAATACAAAACCAGGTTCAACAAAAATGAACTCTTTTATTGCTCAAATATAACACTTGTGTATTGCAATTTAAAATAGGTACGCAAAAGAAAATCGTGATTGTTTTCTCACTCTTGCAGAAATGGTCTACCACGCAGGACCCAGCTGTAGAAAACAACACTATCGAAATGGCTAAAAATGCGTCAGATACGAGTACAGGGGGAATTGGTTCTCCTTTGGAAATTCCTTAATCTACTGCCTGGGAAACTTTAAACATATTTTTTTCTGCTTCATCACTAGCAAATTCAACAACTAGAGGCTTGGTGATGAAGCTAACCGAGTTATGTTTGGCGTTGGATTTTAGGTAGCAGAATAATTTTGTACCGGACTTTATTTATTGACGGAGCACATTTTACAAAACATGATGTTTACAATACCAAAAATAGTCGTGTGTGGACGTACCAGAATCCCCAACATATGCTCTTAGAAGAAGGAATATAAGTTTCGTGTCAATCTTTGGTGTAGAATTATAGGCAGCCGCCTGACAGATTACTATGTGCTTCCTATTAGACTGACTGGTGAGCTTATTTGAATTTTTTGGTAAATGTTTTCCCCACTTTACTGAGAGATGTCAACATACCTTCAGTGTATTTCCAACAGGACGCGCGCCATCACATTATTCTCGCCAGCAGGGGCGTGCGGTGACATTTTAAATAAGGGAAGCAATTCTCAGGAACTTACCTATTTGTAGTGTAATTCAATTCTTCTGTCGTTTTTGGCAAATTCGTCAATAATGTCGTCATAAAACTGTGGATTCTGGGACATTTTCTTGACGAGGTTATTTTCAACTGACAAAATTGAATTTTGAGAAAGTCTTTCCTGTCCTATTGAATTCCTAACAAAACTCTTGTTTCAATGTAGAAAAATTTCGTTCTACAGACGCACTAGTAGCATGACTTGTTAATACTAATTCACATAATTTGAACACTTCAGAATATGCATTTTCCAATTTTGATTGTTTTAAGAATGTTAAAAGTTCACTAGCGTAGGTTTTTGTGTCAATAACATCGGGTTCATAAATGACTGTAAGTTCTGATGATAATAAGGCTTTGTCAAAATAATGTCCATAGTGGTTAAATAATGATTTGAATGAATCTTCTGGGAAAGGTATCCCTTTAAATCCTCCAAAATTACACAATTCAATAAATTTCAGGTCACTGATATGATCAAATCTGCAGTTAATTTGCTGCTGAATTTGATCTATAATTTCGTAGAAAAGGCGGCGGTAAGAAGTTTGAAGGTCTGCCACATTATCATTGCTCAGACGCTTTCTTCGTGGCTCCACTTCTCCTAATTCAATTGTTTTTTCCCAGAACTTATCAAATTCATTCCTTTTTTGAATTATAATGGATTTAAATTCACTAATTTTTTTCAGGCAAAAACCAATGTCATTTATTTTACAGTGCAATATGTTAAATACATTATCTGAAAACTGAAATATTTCCGAAAATATATTAAGTAAAAATTAAAATTAAAGTCTCCTTTCAACCCATCCAAAAATCCTCTAGAACTATTTATTGTTTCTGCGTCCCAATTTTTGCTATTTTCCATGATGTTTTCAAAAAGTTCAATTAACGATTCACGGTGTTCAAATACAGTTAACACCACCCTGCCGTTGTAGTTCCATCGGGTTGCAGCTACTTTGGGTAAACGTTTTTTAACAATTGGGCCTAAGGCTTGTGTGCGCTTCGTAGATTTGGAAAAAAGCAGCCATTTAACACTTTACATTCTTTAATATGATTTATAGATTGGGATAAAATTAAATTTAATTTATGAGCACAACAGTGTACAAATAGAGCAATGGAGAACGTTTCCCGCACTTTACCTTGAAGACCTCCTAAACGTCCGGCCATAACAGCAGCCCCATCATAGATTTGGGCAATTAATTTATTATCAGCCTCCTCAATATATTTCATAATATTAAGCACAATTTTATATAGAGCGTTTGCGGTACGATCTTCTGTCACATTTTTAAAGCCTAAAATCTTTCTTGTACACTCCCATCCATTTTTACGTAGCGTATTACTACAGATAGTTGACTTAAATTAGTCTCATCGATTGTTTCATCTAGAACAATAGCAATGAAACCAGTCTGTTTCATTTCAGATTTAATTCTGTTCAAAATAATAGTGGCAGCAACCGAAATTAAATCATTCTGAATGCGATTTTATGTCCCGCGAAAAACGTTAGACTGTTCCAAGTGATTTTTTTAAACAAATGTCGTATTTGACTATTAAAGAAACCAGGTCTTGAAAGTTTCCTCTATTTGCAGATGTAGTTGTTTCCTCATGACCCCTGAAGCCCAATTCATGCTATGACCAAGAAATCAAGAAAACACATAGCATCAATTAGTCTTTTTAATATGTTTCTGTTTTTATCAACCAGTTCATTGTGTTGGCGATGAATTTCAATCTGCTTGTCAACGGCGTATTCAATTCGCGTTTTTCCAAAGACACTTAATTTTAAAATGGTATGTAAATGCGCTTTAGACATAACATGGCTTTGTATTAGTTTATGTAGATTATTCAAGTCGGAAAACCCACTTTTATTCCACAACCCCTTTTCTGTCACAAAACAGTTTATTCATCTTTTCACAACCCGTTAACCATTCATATTATTTATGAGTTTTTTCCGCGTTTAAATGTCGAATAGGTGCATGTTTTAATTCTTGTATTTAAGTTTTTTATAGTAGGTTTCGGCCTACCTATATTAATAATAGCAAGTTTTTCTGCAAACAGTAAGGCTGAAAATCCTTTAGTTATCAAAAAACATACAATACAATCACAGTTATTATTACCACTTGTTTGTAAAGTTTGTAAATCCCCACCCCCACCGTCACCGCTGTTAAAAGCTGATCTACTTGCAGCCATATTAATAATCATAAAATGCCAATGTATTTAACTTACTGGACTGCTTATATATACGAAATAATCAGGCACATTCGCTTTGAACGCGCACCCGGTCTTCGTAGTACAACACGTTCTAAAAACATGCGTACATCGCACCGAGCCGAGGTTTCTTTTATAAAGTTGCCCGCTGACTACGTGTATTTAAGTGAAGTCATTGCATGCATCCACTCGTAGGATCAGATCAGGTTCATGCTGTCCGCAATCGGTCGCATTCACCTTGCTAGGAGCGTATATACAGATACAGTATGCTGCTTAATAAATAATTATGTGTGAGCTTGCGAAATAAAAATTTTAATAATTAAATTAGTTTCAGAATTTGAAATTTAATATTTAAGATACAAAAGGGATTTTAAATAATGCGGTTTAGGTATGTAGTCGTTATTTTAAGGGAAGCAATGCTTCCCTTGCTTCCATAGACCGCACGCCACTACTCGCCAGGCTACATCATTATTGAATGATACTTATTCTAAAAGGTGGATAGCACATGGTGGTGTGCAGAACTGACCTCCGTGATCGCTCGATATGACCGCCTCGATTATTACTTGTAGTGTCATTCAAATACCTACAAAGGTGTACAGATCTTACATAATTCAGGGGAAGATCTTGGTCGAAGAATAACTGATTGCCGTGGGGAAATTAAAAATCGACGAAGCGCCACATAACTGCACAAGAAAGAAAGAAAATATGTTGCTGCCAATGGAACAAAATTGACTTTTATTTTTTGTTTGTTTTTGTGTTAGGTCCCGATTTTCTTTATTATTATTAGTGTTCTTTAATTTCGATAGTCCGAACCCGATTTCGAAGTTTTGTAGTGTTTTCCACAAAAAGACATCCATTTTCAGCGTTTAACATAATAATTTTCTTTTGGTTCGCTAAATATCACAAACTATACGTTTCTTGAACAGATGATTTCAAAATTCACTGAAAAACTGAAATGGAAACAAAAATTCGCTCTAAACACTATAAAAGTGTGACAACTACAAGATCTCCAAATTTTAGCTTAGTTTTCTCTCAGCTTTTCGATACTTGCATCAAAAATTTCAATGCAATGTACAGGATGTTATTTTTTAACAATAAAATAGTTTATTTTTATTTCGGAATTTCTTTGAATGTGTTTTTAATAAATACGATGGCAGTAATGTAACTAGATTTTTAAGCTAATATACAGCGTGGGTCAAAAGTAATGTCAAAACAAAGTTTCACGGAATTCAATTGAATGTATCTCAGTAACAAGGGAAATTAGTCACCACATTTACAGTTTTTTGTGATCACCTATATGTACTTCACCTGTGGTTATGCTATGTATGTTTCGCTAAGAATCACTTGTATAAATATACGAGTCCGACACTCAAAATATTTCTGGTTTACAATAATCTAGTATAATGACCATTTAAATAAAAAGTTCTAAAAATGAAATATGTTTCTGTGTTTCGAAGTATGTAAACATATTTATTTACTCAAGTATAGCGTAAGCGCTAGAATGGGTACCTATCTATGTGATGATTTTTACGATTTTCGAGACATTTGTTAAATAGAACGTTTCAGCTGTTTCATAATAAAACTAAAGAAAGTTACAAGTTATTGCACACATAATGTTACAGAAAAAATTATTATATATTCGCAATAGCCTCTTCTTATATTAAGTAATATGTTTCCCAAAAACTGGCGACATTGTTTCCTTGACGGTAACTAGTAAATATAATTTTTGTTTACTGTTGCATAAACTATTACAATTTCTATTAGAATTATGTGAGCCAATTAATACAAAATATAACATAGCCAATCAATAAAATGCAGAAACTAATAATAATATACAAGCGGGTATGCTCCGATAATATGCAAAGTACAATTACAAAATTTGTGAAAACTAGTGTTATAGTAAATAATACTTATGTATCAATATCACTGTCTTATTTTCTAAGCGAAAAGCTTTTTTTTTAACTTTTGACGTTGGCCTATTCGGCGACTATGGTCAATCACCGACGCCAGCAAGCAGTTTCACCTCACCATCCTGAAAATTCTGCGAACCCCTCACTTTCTGTAAGGAGGATAGGGATATTTAACCTGCCCAACATCGCATGGACACGGGACCGACGGTTTTACGCCTCCTTCGAAGGGCGGAAAGTGCAGACATTCAACTTGCTCAAATACAATGCCAGAACCAATGCCATTTAACAGTTATACATTTAGTACAATACTTCTGTTAAAACGCGATATCATCAAATGAATCCCTCCGGCAACTCCTCAAAAAAGTCAGAAATGGTCTCTTTCAGTTCTTTATCTAAATGAAATCAACGTACTTGTATGTGTCTTCAGCTTAACAAAGAGGTAATAGTTCGATAGGGCTAGGTGAGCGCTGTAATGTGGGTACCGTAATTCAACAAAGCTATAGTTGTTAATTTATTTCTGAACTTTGCCTTGTGAACTCGACAATTGTCGTACAGCAATGGGGCAAAATTAGAGAACCTCTTTTGGGATATATTTAGCAACATTGAAATTTTGTATTGTGTCCTTGTAGACATTTCTGGGTGAACCCCATCTGCATATACTAAATGCACAGAATGTCCTCATTAAGAAGAAGGGAGAGCAGAAGAAGGAGCAGAAAAAGCAAAGTCAAGTAAAATTCATGAAGTGGCTTTAAATAAGGTAGTTTTGACATTCTTATTTTTGAAAGACTTAAGACAGGCATAGCTTCTTTGTTAGGCATAATGTATAATTTTGATCTCTAATAAACAAAACTATCGGAAAAAATTGACGCAATCAACTTCCTTGCAGATTCTTACATATCTGCTCTTTTTAGTGGTGGAAATCGTTTGTATAACCATTGCCTTGACTCTTGTTTTAATGAACGATTCTTGTTGAACATCCACGTTTCATCGCTTGTTATAATATTGAAAAATGGTCACGAGCTACAGCCTCCAAATCTTCTTCACACATTTCTTCCCTGTACAACTTCTGTTCGGGAGTCACGATTCTCGGAATCCAGCGCGCTGGTAATTTATTTATCCCCAAAATCTTCATTCAAAATTTAGCGATAATCAAAATTTTGATTCATCGATCCCGTAAAACCATTTCTTCCACTTCCTTAATGTTGTGTTCGATCCTTGCCTACACAGATCGTCAACTTCAAAGACACTCTCGAATGGATTCTCCGCCCCATTTGAACTGTTTCCATCAGAATTTTATTTGGAAATATGATGCACAATTTTCACCATGTTAATATACAACAGCAGTCATATATTTGTGTATAATTTTCGGCTGAGTGCCTGGTCCAAAAATTTATCACGAATCTCTGCTCTACTTTTGAATCACTCATTTTCCCGCATTTACAATTTCACAAAAACCAAAAAATTAATTTATTTACGCAGAACTTGACAGTAAATAATTGTCATACAGCCAGTTTGTTTCATGGCTAGGTAGATTTCATTTTCATCTTCCCTTATACATTAAGAAGGTAACAAGTTTTACTGGCTTTAAAAAAATTATATAATGATACCAAGCGGACAAAACGTTTCACGCAGCCACGCTTAAGAAGTGACTGCAGTGTAGTTTTGCAGCATTTCTCAAATTAAGTCTGTAAATAACAATATCATTTTAGGTCTTCACAAACTTTATTACGGTGTGTAAAGGTAACGTACGTATTCTCCATAGAGAATATAGAAGCATATAATGGCTAATTATGCTTTAAAAAAAAGTGACTGAGGAAATTATCCTTACTTTCTTCATGGACAAAAAATCATACATAACATAACACCGGAAAGTGAATCGGAAACGCAACGTGTTACATGTGGGTAAGTACTCATAAGGTTTGGAACCTTCTCAATTGTCTGTACGGTGTACATCTGAACGCTGATGAACTGGACACTATAAGTAGGTATCTACAATGAAAATGAAAGTATCAGGGGTCGATGAAACCTAGATTCATCGAAGAAAGTGTATATACGATGGGAAGAAAGTGAATGAACTTGTTACGAGCCTATGATAAAAAAGTCTGGACGTAGCAAGTGCGTTATGGTAATGAATTTTCATAAAAATGATCTACACAATTTTTAACAAAAATTATATACGCGCCAAGAAAAGTTTTTCTTTGTTTGTAATATTTAACCTGTTTACCGCACATGATATTTTGGTCTTGTGCTGACCTCCAGCGGCAACCAAAATTTTTCTTCATGAATGCATATAACTTCTTCTTTTAACTTTGAGATCTAAATTTTCTCACATAATATACTTTGTATAACATATACATGCTTATCAAACTTGGTTGCCATAGCTTTGTTATTTTAAAATCAAACATTTTCCGAGTGAAAACACAAATTTTTCCGGAAGAGCTCGTCCGATTTTCTTGGCTAACGAACGTATTCCAGCCATTTACAAAACGTAAATACGTACCAAACTTCAAACTTCATCAAAACCGGCCTATTATTTTTTGAGTTATCGGTGTGATACATACACACACATATACACGCACACACACGCGCGCTCACACACACACACAGTCGTATATATATATATATATATATATATATATATATATATATATATATATATATATATATATATATATATATATATATATATATATACAGAGTGGGGCAAACTCGATGGCGAATTAGAATTTAGATGGCGAAATATAGTTAGTATATATAGTGAACCAGATGAGATAAAAATCTGAAATATGGGTTATGTTCATAAGTAGACATGGTCTTTAATTTGAAAATATTGTTGACACTACAGCGTTGCCACATCCATCATTACAAGATCCCAGCTTTGTTTTCTCAAATAAAACGGTCTGTATATATTTTGATATTTTCAGATTCCTCGAAATATTTTTAAAGTTTTTTTATGTGTTGTAACTTTTGCCTAACTTAAGCCGTTAGAGAAAAAATATTATTTATTAATTTTGGTAACCTCCTGATTCATTAATAAAAAATATTCTTTTCGCAACCAGCATAGGTGGAGGTCTGAGTTTTTGGTTGCTGTTTGTCAATAGGTTGATATATCATCATATGTCATGCAAATCGAATTATTGCATACAGGGTGTCTACAAAAAATAAGTATACAATAATTGGATTTGCATGATATATCAACCTATTGGCAAACAGCTACCAACAACTCAGACCTGCAGCTATGCTGATTGCGAAAAAAATATTTTTTTCATTAAAGGATGCAGGTTGCTAAATTTCCTAAATATTAATTTTTATCTCCTTAACGGCTTGAGATAAGTGAAAGATACAGTTGATAAAAAACTTTAGAAATGCCTCGAGAAATCTGAAAATGTTACAATATACAGGCTGTTTCATTTGAAAAAAACAAAGTTGGTATCTGGTAGGATGAATGTGGCAACGCCGCAGTGTCAAAAAGGAGCAAAATGAAGATCATGATCACTTATTATGAACATAACCACAATTTCAGATTTCTATCTCTGTTGGTTCACTATATACGCCAACGAGTTTGGCCCACCCTATATATATATATATATATATATATATATATATATATATATATATATATATATATATATATATATATATATATATATATATATATATATATATATATATATATATATATATATATATATATACACACAGATAAACATTAGCCAAACGCTTGGTGTAACTTTAATAATCCTTAAGCCAGTAGCGCCTCGTGCGCAAGAAAAAAAAGTTCGGGACGCCGAAAGTGCGTTATGGTAGTATATTTTTATTAAAAGCTTCAAATTTGAGTAACGCAAGTTCGAAAATTCAACTTAGAAAGTCTAATTTTGGTGTATAGTAGGGTCTTACCCAGGGCAACATATCCACCGAATTTCATCAAAATAACTTTGTAATTTTCGGAGAAAATTTTTTTTTTCAAAAGAAAACTCAAAACTTGAATAACTCAATTTTCTAAAAATGTAGAAAGTTGGATTTTAGTGTGTAGTAAGGTCTTTTACAACGCAACATATCCACCAAATTTAATTAAAATACATTTTTTGAAACAAAACTCAAAATTTTTCCGGAAAACGTTATCCGATTTTCCTGAATAACGAACTCATTCAAGCCATTAATAAAAGAAAGGCACTTGCCGAATTTCATCGAAATCACTTGCTTATTTTTTGGGTTATCGGTTGGATACATCATTATATTACATTATATATATATATATATATATATATATATATATATATATATATATATATATATATATATATATATATATATATATATATATATATGATGTATCCAACAAATTGAAACTGACCCTGGATATGGGTTCTAGGGGTCCTAGTTCGCGCTCATTTGAAAATGTTTTTGCAAAGTCTCTCCATCGATACCTCTTTATTAGTGAATCGATATACTAATTTTGTTTGTTAAATGTAGGAGGTAAAAAAGTAAATAAAAATTTATTAAAACATAGCATAGCAAAAATATTATTTTTTCCACGGCAGGCGGCAGTGCGCGCGCACGGGCGCACTTATTGAGGAGCCCCCCTGCCTTAAACTTACATTGACTATCAAAATCATCATCCAAAGTAAGAAATGGTTTCCAGAAAATATTCTCGAAAAAGTGAGAATAAAACTAGTTAGTTTATATTAAATGAAACATTTATTCTCTATAAAAATTACAAAACTCAAGTGCGATAAAATCTTCGATTACAAATAAAAATAACACTCTTGAAAAACCACATAGATGCAGATGTATATCAATACAAAACCTAAACTCGATTGTTTAGACGAAACTAACCTTCAAATACATCAACTGATTGCGAAAATGTGTATCCTGTTCCGCGCCCTCTGTTAGTTGCTGTTGGCTAGAATAGCTATAATGTGTTTCAAGTTCACCGTAAATGAGTCATTAGCAACAACTTTGAAAGTTATTTTCGATGTGTCTAACGATTTTAACCCTAAGACAATGTATTCATTCTCTTCTACTTGTCCTTAAACCTTGGCGACGTATCTATAGGGGAATGTGGGGCAAAGTGGACCCTCGGGGCAAAGCGGACTTCTCCCACCACGCATAAAAGAAATATCCGCGCGCGACCACAGTTAGCACGTCTTGAAACTCACGCCGAAACCGTATTGTTAGTATGCTTTCGACAGCAGCCGCGTCACAACCCTGCGCGTCCTCGAATGCCTAAGTTTTTCGTGATCTGTGATGCAATATTTAGTGTTTACAAAATAAGCGATAATAAGGTATGTTTTTGGAGTTTTTAAGTTGTTATTGTGTCTTTGAATTGTTGAATTTGTAGCTAGAAGTTATCATCAGTAACTTTTTGGTAGACAGTTCCATTCTTTTTTTAACGGCTTTTTTGTTCTAAAATGGCCCTGCGGGGCAAAGCGGGTTTTTTCAGCGGGGCAAAGTGGTCAGTGGCCGCTTTGCCCCTATACCTCAAGATTATTTGTTAAAATTTTTGTGTAGCTTACTATAGTGTTGTGAAACCAGCATTTAGACACTCAGCATGACGTTTTCAGCTACATATTATGTTTTAACAATCTTTTGTACCAATTTTTATATTACTTATACCAGTTTTAAACTGCATATTTTTGATTGTTTTAGTTTGAAAATGGTACGGAGCTATAAACGAAAATCAAACCAACAATCTTGGTCCGAAGAGGCTATGGCAAGGGCTATAGATGACGTAAGAAACAAATCCATGCCTATTAAAAAAGCAGCTTTAACCCACCAGGTGCCTAGAACCACTTTAAGGCGCCATTTGAATAAGAACGACATGGAGCCAAACGATGCAGCAAAAAAAAGTTGGGACGATTCACCACAACTTTTACAGCCGAACAAGAAACGGAATTAGCAAATCATATCCTAGAAATGGAAAGTGGACTTGGGACCACCGATCTGAGAAGGCTGGCGTTCGAGTATGCGGAGAGAAACAATATTCCTAATACATTTAACAGAGAAAAAGGTTTAGCTGGCGCGATTGGATTTATAATTTTTTAAAGAGGAGCAAAAATATTTCTTTGAGGTTGCCAGAACCCACATCACAAGCAAGAGCTACAGCGTTCAACAAAGACAATGTTTCAAAATTTTTTGCGCTTCTAGGAGAAATGTTGGAAAAACACAGTTTCTCACCAAGTCGGATATTTAATTGTGATGAAGCAGGACTACTGACAGTACCAAACAAACCATCAAAAATATATTCTTTAAAAGGGAAGAAACAAGTTGGAGCACTGTCGTCAGCGGAGAGAGGGACCCTTTCTACATTGGAAGTTTGGTTTAATGCTGCGGGCTTTTATGTTCCCCCTTTAGTAATTTTTCCGAGAGTGCGAAGATCTCCTCTTCTTGAAAAAGGCTTGCCTCCAGATTCAATTGCTGCATATCATCAATCAGGATGGATGCAATCTGAAATATTTTCAGGTGTCTGGTTCAAACATTTTTTAAAGTATGCTAAACCCACCAAAGAAGATCCGGTCCTATTGGTATTAGACGGGCATGCAACCCATACCAAAAATTTGGAATTTGTGGAAATGGCGCGAGCCAACAATGTGAATGTTAAAGTTCTACCCCCACATACATCTCATCGACTGCAGCCGCTCGACGTGAGTTTTATGCGACCTCTTATGACATATTACGAACAGGAGGTAAAAAAGTGGCTATTGAATAATGCAGGAAAACTGGTAACCATTTACGAAGTAGGTGATCTTTTTGGCAAGGCATTCCAAAGAGCTGCTACTACAGAAACGGCTTTGAATGGGTTTAGAGCCACTGGAATCTATCCCTATAACCCGAACATATTTCCAGAATATTTATTCAAACCCTCGGAGACCACAGATAAACCTGCACCTCAGAATGAAGAAACTCAACTTCAGAACGAAATGGCACAATCTCGGAACGAAGAGATAACATGTCACAACGAAGAAGTTGAGGCTGAGAGTACACAAAAGCGTTCTGCATCACCTCAACCAGGTCCAAGCACTAGATCATCTCCACCATCTACTCCAGTTGAGACAGTAAAAAAAAGCGTCGGCAAAGATAACTGCGAAAACCTGAAACAGCTTTATTTTTCTCCAGAGGATATTCTTCCACTTCCAAAGGCTGTACAACGTGAACAAAAGAGATCAGTGAAAAGAGGAAGAACAATGATACTAACAGCAACTCCCAATTATGAAGAACTCAAATCTGCAAAAGTTGTTCAACCAAAGAAAGCTAACACCGTTAAAAAACAAATAGCCAAACAACTATCAAAGAAGATAGTTACTGAAAATGACTCCTCATCTGAGAGTTCTGCTGATGTGGAATATACTGAATCGGGCAATTCAGACAGTGATATTGAATATTATCCAAAAACATCTAGATTTAAGATAGAAAATATAAACATTCGAGATCTGAATATAAACGAATTTATTTTGACGGAATTGGTTTCAGATAAACAAACCAAAAAACAATTTGTAGCTCAAATTATAAACATAGAAGAAAATTCTGCTCAGGCTAAAAAAATACAAGTGAAATTCCTACGACAGTATAGACAGAGTAAAAATGTTTTTATATTTCCAGACGTAGACGATATTAGTGATATCTTTGAGTGTGAAGTAGTGGGAAGAGTTCATATTACAAATCTGAGGCATGGGAAAATGCAGATTATATGAATATGGGTTTTTATTTTGGTATTTAAAAAAGTATTAAAGCATTTGTGTTTGTGTTATGTTCTTTAATAGTTTATCATTTTAGAAATAAAGTTTATGTCGTACCGTTCTTTAAATATTATATTCATATATATATATATATATATATAATATATATATATATATATATATATATATATATATATATATATATATATATATATATAACATGTAGGAAAAAGTTTGTTT
Organism: Tillus elongatus; assembly: GCA_964006375.1. NCBI lineage: Eukaryota > Metazoa > Arthropoda > Insecta > Coleoptera > Cleridae > Tillus > Tillus elongatus. The sequence continues at coordinate 52,321,242 of OZ023270.1, forward strand.
GTTTCATATATTTTCTTATTCTATGATTTTAAGAATAAAGTTTTGGTTGTATTGTTCTTTAAATAATGTCTCATGTTTATTCCCCCTATTTCAGTTTCTACCGTTGACATGGAATTAAAACTTTAAATTAAATTATACATGTGTTTTTTAAGTTATCACCAGTTTAACCTCCTTATGTCCACTTTGCCCCACATATGGGGCAAAGTGGGCACTTTTGACTTAAAAATAAAACCTGATATGAAATAGGTTTACAGTAACAGCAAAAATAAAAGGTAATTAAACTAGATAGATAAGGTGGGCCTTAATTAAAAGGTGCAACTTTTGGAGAAAAATGTTGAAAAAATGAAATATGATAATGTTTATAAGCTTAGGGGGACCGCTCTGCCCCACATTCCCCTACTTGGTGGAGTTTCTGCTTCCAGACAACACTTGAACTAGAATGAATGTACCAGTTACAATATCCTTAGGGATTAGGGACAGCGGATGAATGGTCTACTTCTTGGGCTATATCAGAGTGTGCGTCTCCGTTAGGATCTGATAGTTGCTCAGAAATACGATCAGCCTTTTCGCTGTCGTCTGAAACATTAGCACAACAAGCAAAAGTTTTCCAGTTTCCAGATTTATTTGCTTCTTTTTTTTGTGACGGTTGTCGAACAAGGGTGCTATTGTAACGTTTTTCTTTCAGATAGGACACGAGAGTATTATCAAAATCTACTCCAAATTAATGATCATTATCGTTACACTTTGGAATTTTATTTAAAACTTTACTCGGCTTTACTGGATAAATTCCCGTTGCTTCAAATCCAGACCTCAAATCATGATCAACTGTTCGTGGTGAATTAGTTCCTGAGACATGGAAAATACTTCTTTCTTCAATGAAGACTGTTTTGGATTTCACATTTTCCACTCCAACAATATTGACTTCCTTGCCGTATTTAATGACCTGAAGAAAGTCACATCAGGAGACTAGGTTAGGTACGTCGAATTCAGAAGTAGACACAATAATGCAATCTTATTTTGGTTACATAACTGTAAAACTTCATCAATGAAGTGTGAGGACAAATTGTCCCCAGTTAGAACCTTCTTTCTGGCAAATTATTAGCGTTTGGTAAAAATGTACTTCTGAACCGGCCATCGAAGCAATTAGCTTCAATCCAACCGCTCTTTGTTCTGTTATATCTGGATCCAAAGTTTCAACCAGGATTCTCACAGTAGAGATATCCCTTGGGGGCGCTTTCGGTTCAGCGATCCCACAAATTCTCGGACTTGTAGATAACATACGGTGGAAGAAGACCACCTGAACCTGACGCATAAAACAAACATACATACATGGCTTGATTTTGAATGGTTTATCACAATTTTCCGGGTATTTTTTACCTTTGCGATAAAGCCATTTCTTTTTTCCTGGATTGTCTACCATATTAGTACCGTCATAGTTAAAAAGATTCGACGGAGACACACTGTCAATGCTGTTCTGCAAATTCCCAAAATATTGGCGGATTATTTCAGTGGAAATACTTGCGCGTGCACGCTTTATATTAGCTTCAAGGCGCCGTGTCAGACTGACAGTATGTCTTTTAATAGAGCTGTCCAGAACACGTGATTAAATACCACCAATATGACCGCTGGTAGGCAAACAAACACAAACAAACTCTTGTTCCGTGGATGTCAACTTTTGACATTTTGCTTTGCGCGTGTTTAAAATGGCTTGTGTTGATAAGAGTTAATATGTATTATCACTGGAAAATGAAAATGAAGACGTTGCTAGAAGATATCGAGAGAAAATTCTTATTATTGGGGGAATTGATCCATATACTCTGACGAAGGGCCCAATTCCTCCTTGTGAAGAACTATATAGTTTCCCACCAGTTGATGCTTTCGATATCGTTAACTATTTAGTGCTTACCCACAGTTTTTACACTAACCAACAAATGAAAGCCCATAAAAGTCTCTCTGCTTACAAATATTTTGAAGCAGGGTTCGTTCATAATTGCCAGAGTAGAAAAATTGGAGCTCATGTTGTAATTGTTGCACAGGTAAATATAAATTTACTTTTTTTAAAATCATAATTGCAATCAAGGGCTTCTTGTTTGTAGTGCTTTAGAATTGGCTCGATATATTATGCAAGCTCGTAAGCCATATTTCGCACTTTCGAGTCTTAATGTACAATGTCCTTACATGATCCAAAGTATACCTATTTTGTGGAAAGTCAGTTAATTTTAATTTAAGTTGAATAGTGATTGCATTTTTCATTTTGTGTTTCAGGTAAAGCATTCCCAGAGAATGAACAACGCTCCTTTGAAAGTATGGGTTATTTGCCAGACAGATGGGTCTGTTGTTTCTGCGCACTGTACTTGTATGACAGGTGCTTCTGAAGTGTGTAGTCATGTTGGTGCTGTGTTGTATGGTTTGGAGTTCATGCACCAAGCTACACAAAACGTATCTCCAACAGATGTTAAAGTCAAGTGGATTGTACCATCTGTGACAAATGTGCCAATCGTTAAGCTCAACGAAATGGAGTTAAAAAAAACAGTTCCAAGACCTAGTTCTTCAACAAGCTGTGAAGTTCCACCACTACAAGGAAGTGAATTAATTTCTTTTTTTCAAAATATCAAGGATGATGGTGACGAAGCGGCTCTTATGGGATTAGTGGAACCTTTTGCCCTAGAAATTAGTCAATTGGAAAACTCGCTACCAAATTTATATTCGGGCCTTTATTCTGAGGATAATGAAATTATTTCATATTCAGGTTTGTGCAGCTTAGCCCAGCATATAAATGATACAGTTGACAGCGAGACACGTGGAAAAATATTATTGGCAACAAAGAAACAAAGCAAGACCAGATAATGGTTTGAGCAAAGAAAAGGTCGTGTAACCGCTTCGGTGTTCAAGAGAGTGTGCAGGACAAATATTTCACAACCTTCTCTGTCCCTGTTGAAAAATATATGCTACCCACTTGATGTGCAGTTTACATCAAAAGCTACCGAATGGGGACTTGCGCATGAAAAAACTGCTCTGAAAGAGCTTTACGATTATTTTAAGAACATCCACATAAATTTTAAAATTCAGGAAACTGGGTTGTACATAGACCCAGAGTATCCATTCCTTGGTGCATCTCCAGATGCAATGGTATTTTGCGATTGTTGTGGTAGTGCATGTGTAGAGGTCAAGTGTCCGTACTCATTGAAAAATAGTACTGTAGCAGAGTACCTGCACGATAAGAACTCGTGTTTAACATATGACCGAAATGATGGAAATAGGGTAATTTTGAAACGTGACCATGCATATTTTTATCAAGTACAAATGCAAATGCATGTAAGTCAGACTGAAAAATGTCATTTTGTCATTTGGTCACCAAAAGATTTGTATATTATCACAAGGGGTGCCGATGTAGCCTTTTGGGATGATAACTTTACAAAAGTTCAAGAATTCCACAAAAAAGTGGTATTACCCGAGCTTTTGGGAAGATATTTTACAAAAGGCAGTCATTTTAAACAAAATTATTGCTACTGCAATAAGCCTGATAATGGCAAGCCTATGGTGAAATGTTACAATGAAGATTGTGAAATGCAATGGTTTCATTTAGACTGTGTAGGTCTGTCTGAATTTCCAAAACATTCATGGAACTGTGAAAGTTGTACCTGATTAAAAATGAAATAATGTGATGTTTTCATAAGCATTTGGCTAGTAGTATTGATTTTATTTACATTTATGTACTATTTTATATTTATTTAAAACTATATTATTATGTCATTAAATTTATCAATTTCGTGTTTTAATCCCTTGGGATAACAGAAGGACAGATGTTGATTAGTGCACAACACACTATGACAATTTTATCAACAATAGGGTCATCTTCGCCAGTGGTTAATAGTGAAATTGGCATATGATCAGATAGAATTCCAAACTTTTGACGGATACATCCAATAATTCTTTCTACATGAATCCGTAGATTTGCTAGCGATCTGGTGGATTCTATCTCGATTGGATGTAGCTGCTTCTTGCCCTTGGTAAATGCTGGAATTTGCAATTCTGCATTCAGCAATTTCAAATGATCACTTATTAAAAATCCCCGGTCAGCAAGTACAACATCTCCTGGAATCAAAAAAGGAAAAATGTTAGGAACAAAATAATATATGTGTTAAGTAGGTATATTACCACATGTGATATTGTCTAAAAACTTTGAGTTTATAGTTATATGTTTGTCTGATGCTCTGCCACCACAAGCCTCGCTTATAAAACTGACTGTTCCCAAGGGCGTTATACCTATCAGGTATTTTAGAGTATGGTGGTGCTTGTAGTTCGACCAGCATTGTGCTGCTTTTAATAGGTTTGATGGTTTCTCGATGAATATTTCAAAACAATCGATTATTACAGACACTTTATCGTCAAAAGTTTCTCGAAAGCATCTTGGCATGTTTCTTTTTAAAATGTCCCTATCTGGCCATAGAATTAATGTTTTGAACCTTAAAAACATAACTTCTATTATGTTTTTAAAATAAGTTGAAGCCGTTGTGGGACTTATGCCAAAACGATAAGCTACATCCTTAAAATCTAGATTAAGCCTCAGTTTAATCAGTGTCAACAGTATTTGGTCAAAAACTGATAAAGAATTGTTGAAATGAAAAGTTATGTGTATTTTCAATATATCCACTACTCTTTCCAACTTTTTAAAAGTATTGAGTCCTGTGTAATACTTGACTTTGATGTCATTGTCTTTCAAAAAATGGTAGCCCATTTCAATTTTCTCCAACTTTCTTTGAAGCCCTTTAGTTGACTCTAGTGAAAGCATAATTTGGCTAAAATTTTCTAGAGTAACATCTGTTTGGGTTCCATTGTCGTTGATGTTACTGCCACCTGCTTCGTCTGCAGGATTTATATGCTGTAAATCTCTGCTTGTAGTGTTTGTTTTCTCAGTAATCTCAGCTGCTACCTAAAAATATACAATATTATAGGACTAATGTATTGTTAAATCATTTTTATGTACCTCCAGAACATGCTCATCCAATTTCATTCTCTTCTCTGCTCTTTCTTGTCTAGCAGCATTGATAGCAACTAGCTTTGAATCTTCTCCATATCCCATGAGTAGAGAAGGAACCCAGTCAGGATTCTTTTGATCTTTTAATTCGGCTGATTTTCCTACAATTTAAGTAATACCTCTTGTAAACGTAAAATCAAAGCTGAAATGAAGTTGTACCTGTGATAAAATGCTTACTGCATACTCTGCTATACTTGAGTGTAAATTCTGTTGTATATTTTCTTTTAATTGCGTGTATCCACCTTAATCTCCGAATTTTGGAGAGCTCATTCAACTCTGGTTTATGTGGAAATTGTAGTACACTCGGTATTCTGAAAAACCTGACTCTATCGCGATTACCGCGACTTCCGCATTTCACAACACAACACGTCGTAGGCATATTTTTGAAGTTAAAAAAATAGTACTTTATTTGATAACACACTACTGTCTACTGTATTTATATTTACACAAATTTTAAACTAATGGGAACATTTATAAACAATTTACAAACTAGACTCTTTAAAAAACACGAAAACGTCATACACCGCTATTAAAAACAATAGAGTAGTTCCAAATGTGTGTCTACCAGCAGCCATATTAGAATTGGGATGACAGCATCTCGGTCAGCTCAATAAGTAAATAAACCCAATCTCTACCAGGGATGTTTTTTTAGCCAGCGACCTGTCGTCCTTGCCTATCTAAAAATGATTTGGTAACCATTTGCAGAACTTCTATACTTAATGGAAAACCACAATTACTGCAAGTTACCACAAATTGAATTATTGTCTCTTCTTCTTGCTTACTAAATACATTTTCGCCTCCATGTGGCCGCACTTGTATGCCTCTGTCTGTATTAAATAAGGTTCCGTATGGAATTTTGAATTGCTTGGCTGCTTTACTAATGGACCGGTTTGTATCAACTATCTTTACTAGAGCGTTTTCTACAGCTTTATCGTCATAGTTTTTATAACTTCTGCAACCAACTTTACGGTTATAAATACGGCCCATTGTTTATGCGTAATTGTTAGCGAATTTGTGCCGATAGAATCTATATATATATATATATATATATATATATATATATATATATATATATATATATATATATATATATATATATATAGATATATATATAAATTGGCTCGCCATTTATTCCAGTCAGGACCCCAATTTCGCAACAGAATGTTTCATCAACAGATTAAAACAGAAGGTCGAAAATTGCAGTGTTAGGGTTAGAATCAGGAAAAGAGACAAAAAAAGGAACCCTTGGATTACGGAAGGTTTGATAAAATCGGTAAATAAAAAAAATGAGAATTATAAACGTTTACAGAAAAGACCGTTCGATCTCTCCTTATAAACACAGTTTAAATCATACAGAAATATTCTTGCCGACCTAATCAAGGATGCTAAGTCGGATTTCTGTAAACGTGAAATCACTAAAAATAAAAACTGTCCTAAACACATGTGGAAGTGTGTAAACAATATTGAGTCAAAGGGGAGCGGCACTAATATCAAGGAGATTAGGATGGGTGGCAGAGTCATTAGAGATAGACTTACCATGGCGGATGAATTTAATAATTATTTTGCAGATGTAGGAGTAAAACTGGCGCAACGGATTAATAGATCTGGAATAAGATCAAGATACAGGACAACAAGGAATAGCATATTTTTGGATAAACCAGAGAAAGAGGAGATAAAAAAGGTGATTGATGAACTGAAGATAAATAAATCGCCAGGCATAGACGGTATTAGCGCATATGTGCTAAAAACTTGTTCACAGTACCTAGTGGAGCTCATGACGTACATAATTAATATAATCTTAGAGACTGGGGTTTTTCCCAGAATCCTTAAAATAGCAGTCATAAAGCCGGTGTTTAAAGCTGGGGATAGGTCGGTAACCTCTAATTACAGACCTATATCGTTGATTTCGAATATTTCTAAAATAGTGGAAAAAATTATTAAAAAAAGATTGAACAGTTTTATTCAGAAATACAATCTAATAGCACAGCACCAATATGGCTTTCAGGAAGGCCGCTCCACACAGGATGCTATAGCGGATTTAACTGCTAAAATTTATAAAGCCATGGATGAGGCACGACCGGCAATTTGCATTTACATTGACCTTGCCAAAGCATTTGATACGGTCAGCCACCAAGATTTGTTGGATACCTTGGAAAACATGCGGATTAGGGGAACAGCTCACAGGTTGCTGGAGAGCTACGTATCAGATAGGGAGAAGTGTGTTACCATAGATGGTAACATAAGTACCACAAAAAGGGTGCGTTTTGGGGTACCGCAGGGGACAGTGTTGGGACCAGTGTTGTTCATTTTATATATGAATTCACTGTTTGACCTACCTATCTCAGGTGAAATTACCAGCTTTGCCGACGACACGGTGGTCTTTTATAAAGGTGTTCAATGGTCCGCTTTGAAACAGACAATACAGCATGAAATCCCCATTTTACTAGATTATTTTAGTGAAAGACTGTTAACGCTTAACCTGAAAAAGACGGTATACTCACCATATGTTAGCTACCGATCTAGTCTACCTGAATTTTCACAAATAACATTAAGATATAACGGTCGTGATATGACGCAGTCCTCCAGCTCAACTGTCAAATACCTCGGTATTACCATGGATAGTCACCTCAAGTGGGATGCCCATATAAATGAATTGGTTGCCAAGATAAGATATTTAATATATAAATTTAAATACTTTAAAAAATTCTTTGACCTGTACCACCTGAGAATCATGTATTACGCATTGGTTCACACACATATAATTACGGAATTATTGCTTGGGGAGCTGTGGCTGATTGCTTCTACACAAGATTAGAAATTGTCCAAAAATGGATATTAAAAGTAATTTATGATAAATGTTACACCTACCCAAGTAATGCGTTATACAGCGAGGTTGGGGTTATGGATCCCAGACAGGAATACGTTGTCGCGCTTTTACTGCATTCTCGTAAAGGTGTTTTTGCGAGCAGACGCGTGGAGCATATTTACGGAACAAGAAGTAATGCGACATATTTGCATGTCCCACAAATGAGGAAGACCATTGGTCAACGGTCGCACATTTATCTAGCTCCCAAGATATATAACATTATACCAGAATCCATAAGGAAACTGAATTACCAGGTTCTTTTTAAGAGCAACATTAAGTCTTGGATAAATCAATTACCCAGAGAGAGAACGCATCGGTGGATTGATGCCGGGAGTTACTTTGCCCGTTGATTGTGCGAACTTACGTGTTTTTAGGTGTCTATGGGAGTGCATGGAAGTGCGCGCGCGCGTGTGTGTGTGTGTGTGTGGGGGGGGGGAGGGTGCGTGCGTGCGTACGTGCATGTGTGTGTGTGTGTGTGTGTGTTAGTGAGTGTATATGAACCTTTTGATGTCCATCAATATTTGACCATACTTGTGGAGATTTTGTAGTTGCTTCATATTAGTTCATACAAGTAAAATGTTGATAATCTCTAAATTTTTAGTTTCCTAAAATGCTGTTTAAATCCTTTGAATGTAAAGATGCGTCGGTGTGACGGAGAGCAATATCATTAGAAACCGGGTTAATATATCTATGAGAATGTAACCCATATGAAGGTTTTCCTTTATGGGTGTTATCATGTTTATTTACCTTTTAGAGTTACAGTAGATTATTGTTAGGTCATTTTGTATTATTTGGTTTGTCATGTTGAATGTAATTTTGGTGAATAAACATTATATTATTATATATATATATATATATATATATATATATATATATATATATATATATATATATATATATATATATATATATATATATATATATATATATATATATATATATATATATATATATATATATATATACACATCGGCTTACATTTTTAACACCTTGTATATGTTGTACACATTGTTCTATTTTTAGAAAAGAATGAATATACTGGACCTCCTTGTTTTAAGTTAATTGTGTCTCCTGTTTGCGAAATATAACTGTGAATTGTCTGAAATTAATATCCAGAAGTTTATTGACTGCGTTAAGTGTGAAAATCTCTCCATAACTCGGTGATAAGTCAACAACCGTTCTCTTTATGTCACATTTTTCTACAGCGTGTTTGTTTTGTATTAGTGAATTTTTATTAAGAAATAGATAGGTAACGATGGTGACACTTTCGGATTTTTTTAATCAGCGTGAATTAGGGCCCCTCCCCTAGAACCCAGATCCAAGGTCCGTTTGAATTTTATATGTTTATATATATATATATATATATATATATATATATATATATATATATATATATATATATATATATATATATATATATATATAATTGAAGGAAGGAGTAACAGTCGTTATACGTTAGCGTGCTAAAATTTGTATACTTTTAAGGGCAATTACGACCAAAAAAGAGGGCTATATTTTAAAGAAAGTCACTCTGTACTAAAAGTCGATATATTTCGCTACGGAGTTCCGAGCATCTTCAGGAGTAAGCACTGTAACTAATTGTAAAAGCACAGCCAAAGCATTGAAAACAGGGAAATTCTGCCACAAAGACATGCATAAAAACAACAATGCAAAAACATCTTTACATCACATGTAACTTCACGCGAACATTTCTACCATCAAAACATTTAAAGCTAGTTATACTGTTTCATGACTAGCCAACATATTTATGAAAAACTTAGAAAACCAAATTTTAACATCAGAACTTTCGCATAGTATTGTCTTTTGGTACAGATACCTACATAGATGATGTTTTAGCATGTTTTCAAGGTAGTCATACAGAATTAAATGAATTTTATTAACAACTTTCACACAAATATTAAGTTTACTTTAAAAGAAGAAGCTAACAGTTGTATACATTTTTTAGATTTAACAATTAGAAAGTTAGAAAATAATTCATTTGACTTTTGAATATATAGGAAACCAACTTACACTGACACAACTATACCATACGATTCATGTCACCCTTTTTCACAAAAGCTGTCAGCCTACCATTCTATGATACATCGTGCATTTTTAATACCTATGTCACAAAACAATTTTGAAAAAGAAATTTCAATAATTAAGCAAGCAGCATTTAATAATGGTTACTCGGTTAAAATAATAGATAAAATGATAGAGAGAAAAGAATACAAATTAGCGATTAATTTAATTTATCCAAATATTAAAGACAAAGAAGACAACAGATACTTTTCGATAACTTATTTAGCATCTTTCGTACCTTTTTGGTTTTGAAAATGATATCCGTCATTTTATGTGCGACATTGGGGACTGTTGGTGCTTGAACATTTGGAGGTGGGTTGAGAGTAGAATTGCCGGCGAACAACGAGGCAAAAAGTTCAGCCTTGCCCAAGGCGGTAAAAACAATTTCATCCCCTGAGACAAGAGGTGGGAACGTGCTCTTGCAGAAATTATTCCCAATAGATTTAGCAAGAGTCCAGAAGGGTTTGCTGCCGTTGGAGCTTAAGAGGACTTTGTTTTTGATGTGGTTATTAAACGACTTTTTTGCCTCAGAAAGAATGCGGACATAGCGGTTTATTGCGTCGTTAAATGCTTGACAGTTTTCTTGACTGGGATTGTGTAGAATCGTTTTGTGAGCTTTGAACTTTTCAAGTCTAGCCTTGTCACAGGATTTAGAGAACCAAGGCTTTTGAGTGGCTGAAGAGGTTTTCTGTGAACGAGGAATAAATAATTCCATCCCAGCTTGGATGATTTCGGTGACGTTTTGTGAGATATCATAGGGGTCGGGATAAGAGAAGCAGACAGACGCCCATGCAAATGAGGAAAAGTAATCCCGCATTTCTTCCCAGTTCGCGGAGTTGTAGTGCCAAACGATACGTAGGTGTGATGACTGCGTGACCTCGGGTTGCATTGCGCAGAAAGCAGTGACCATGCCGTGGTCTGAGCGACTAAGGGGGTCGGTGACTGATGTCTTATAGCATTCAGGTTTTGTAGTAAGAAGGAGATCCGAGCGATTTGAGCTGTGTGTTGGGATGCGAGGAAAGTAAGTAGGTTGCTAAACCATATTGGCTAAAGAATTGCTGACTGCGAAGGCCTCCGCTGCTCTCCCTTGTGGATGGTTTTTGAAGATCCTAGCCATTCCGTATTATGGACATTGAAGTCACCAAGAATAGTGACATCGGAGGAAGGATATTCAGAAATCAGATGGTCGGTTTTTTCAGAAAGGTAGTCAAAGAGCTGGACAAAGTTGTTGTCAGAAGGTGACCGGTAAAAGCAACAGATGAACTTAGCTGCAGCCCTGAGAGATAGTTTTATCCATAGTATATCTTTTCTTCCAGCTTCCAAATTGGGGAATCTGATGCAGGGTAGATTGCTACGGACGTATGCGCACACACCTCCATGCAATCTAAAGGAAGTCAGGAGCTTATACTTCGGGAAATTAACGTGATTAGTGGCTGTTTTGCCACTAATTTGGATTTCGGTGAGGAAGAGGAGTTGTGGACTATTAGCCTGGAGGAAATGGTGGACGGCGTTCAGGTTAGAATTTAGTCCATATATATTCGAGAAATATTTTAAATCTTGATGCCGGCGCCCACTGCACACCCCTCTCCCGGAGATCCGAATGAAGTGGTATTTTATCTCCGGAATCTTTTGTACAAGGAGGAGCCATCATCATTTTTGTTTATAAGGGAAACCGACTCATATACCAGAACCGGAAACGTCTGTTGGGACTTCACGGGACCCTTGATATAAGGGGCGGTACCTCCTCGGGCGTTGTTTTGGATGTTAATTTGGAATATCTGGAGCATCCACACGCCTTACACAACGACTTACCCTTTTGTCCATAATCGTTCATCCCCCGAAACTCGAAATGACCTAAACTTATTCCAAATTTAAATAATAAAACAAAGTATATTATTCATTGTCAAAATTTGAAACAATGTTTGACAAACGGGTTAGTTTTGACAAAGATTCATCGCGTTGTTTCACAATGCCCATGGTTAAAAATTTACATAGATAAAAACAAAATTACGTAACCAGGCCCAGAATGAATATGAAAAATATTTCTTTAAATTAATGAACGCGGTTTTCGGAAAAAACATGGAGAATTTGGACAAAAGGGTTGATGTTAAACTCATTACACACTGGGAAAATGTAGGTCGTAAACGGGGCTGCATAAACCCAATTTACAAAAACCATTTTATTTTTACCGACGATTTTTTCGCAATTCAAATGACTAGAACGCAGGTGACATACGACATACCTATATATGTCGGTTTTTCGATATTTGAGATATCGAAAACCATTATATACGATTTTTTATACGGATTTTTGAAAGCAAAATATGGGAAAAAAGTAACATTACTATACACAGACACTGACTCTGATTATTTTGATAGAAACGGACAACTTTCACGCAGACATTAAACATGACATTGACAGATACGATACTTCGAACTACGCGATTGACAACATCCAAGGCATACCGGTGAATGAGAGTATGTTAGGAAGAATGAAAGATGAATATAAGGGTAAAATTTTATACGAAATGGTATGGACAAGCGCGAAATCTGATATGATTGATGGGGAGGGTGTTTTATCAAAAAAAGCAAAAGATGTGCAAGAGTGTGTGACGAAAAAAGGTTTAAGTGCGGATGATTATCAGAATGTTGTTGAAAGTATGGGCAATACGAATATTGATGTGGGTGGATGTGTGTTGGTGCAGGATGGACGGGTGTTCAAACGTATGAATGTGTTCCGAACGAGTCTGCATGATGTGTAAACCCAGTTGGTAAATAAGGTAACGTTATCATATCTTGATGACAAACGCTACCTTATCTTAGGCAGCTATAAAACGCTAGCTTGGGGCCATAAGGAGACCGTGAAAGAGTAAGAGTACCGCGGACTACTATTTCAAGACTCGTTGTTAAAATGTTTCTCTACTCCATAAACGATACTCGAAATTAGGTAGCTCAATACTGGTAAAATTTAATTCGTTCTCAGGGTAGCTCAATTACACAACTTATTTAGGTATAGCTTACAGTATTTACAGGCTGTGGCGCTAAGACCTTTAGTTAGCCGTTGCTCAATAATTACTCCGATTTTAAACTTGAAAATCTGCACGCCTACGTTTGAGACAAATTCCAGATCAGTGAAAATAGTTCACTTTATGCCAGACCTCCGGTTTCACCGGAAGTGACCATCAACTTGCTTATTTTAAACACAACATGGTGACTTTCATTAAATTTTTGAATTCTACATTGAATTTGAGATAAATTTTTACTAATATACCATATGTGAAAAAACAGCCGTTTTCGAAATTTTTAGATTTTTTTGAAAATTATCGCGAAAACTAAGGTGAACGTTGCACGCTATCTCTCTGTGAAAATACAACTGAGAAGACTCAGTTTTTGTACAGATGACCCTAAGATTGGCACCTAAACGACACGTTTCATAGCGTTTCTTTTAAATATACAGGGTGATGAGAATTAGCCGTGCCATTTAGTAAAATTGAAATCACAATTACTCGCTTATTTCAAATCGAACACCCTATATTTTATGAGCTATTTCGGTTCGCATCCGGTTTCCCTTTCAACATGTATTAGCATTTCCTATACCCAAATTCCACAGTTTCCCGAATATTTCAATTGTATTGGATTCACTTAATTCAAATTGTCACAATAGATTTAAAGCAGGCTTTGGAACTTAATAATAGGCTTGTTGACGTATACATGTCAAAAGAGCGTCAAGCGAAGCTTATTGTCATAAAAATCGAGATACTATCAGTCAACGCGGTGCAAAAATGACAAATTTGCAGTACAGAAACGACGATTTTTTGGAGCTTCTAATTATTTATGGTGAGTGCCAACGAATTGTGGGCCGAACATGTCGTACATTCGCAGAAAAGTACCCGAATAAGCAGAAACCCAGCCATGCCATGATAAAGATGTCGCTGCAAAATTGTTCACAGCATGGAAGTTTTCGCTCAAAAGTACAGAAGCGTAAGCCACTAGTCGATAACGAGGTAAACGAAGTGAATGTATTGGCATTTTTTGTTGCTGATGCCAAGACATCCATCAGGGATTGCGAAAAAGAATTACGCTTGTCAACGAGAACAATTCACAGAATTTTGAAAAAGCATCATTGTAGACCCTTTTCTTACCATCCGATACATGGTTTGCAACCAAACGATCTTCCTAGACGTGTTCAGTTCTGTGAATGATTCCTATTGAAAACACAAGAAGATGTGAATTTCTGCAAGATAATTATTTAGTGCGATGAGGCGAAGTTCTCCAAAAATGGCATGCACAATCGCCACAATAGTCACTTCTGATCAGATAAGAATCCCCATGTTACCAGGATCAACTATTTCCAAGACAGGTGGTCATTCAATGTGTTTTGTGCAATTAAGAACGATAAGATTTTTGGTATTTAAATATACGATGAAAATCTCACTGCTGTGAGTTATAATGATATTTTGCACGAAGTTATTCTAGTTTCTCTCAACACATTAAGTTTAGAAGAAGCTAGAACAAGCTGGTATCAGCAAGACGGAGCACCGCCCCACAGTTTCCATTTAGCTCATGATTTTTTGCACCAACATTTTAAAGACAGGTGGATTGCCAATAACGGCCCACATAGATGGCCGCCACGGTTCCCTAACTTAACGCCTCTGGATGCAAGCATCTGGGGCTACATCAAAAATAAAGTTTACCACGAACCTGCCACCACAAAAGAAGACATGGTAGGTAGAGTTTTACGTACCTTCAATTCACTGAATTCGAGACAAATTAGAAAGGCTACGAACCGTAACATTATGAGACGAATAACAAAATGCCAACAAAACTAAACAAGGGAAATGCAGCGATTTGGATGCAAATACAAAGTGTTCTTTTTTTTACGCGAGAAGGCCCAACATATGTTATGTCAACAAGCATATTATCAAGTTCCAAAGCCTGCTTTAAATCTATTGTGACAATTTGAATTAAGTGAATCCAATAAAATTGAAATATTCTGGAAACGGTGGAATTTGGGTATAGGAAATGCTAATACACGTTGAAAGGGAAACCGGATGCGAACCGAAATAGTTTATAAAATATAGGATGTTACATTTGAAATAAGCGAGTAAATGTGATTTGAATTTTACCAAATGGCACGGCTAATTCTTATCACCCTGTATATTTAAAAGAAACACTATCAAACGGGTCGTTTAGGTGCCAATCTTAGGGTCATCTGTGCAAAAACTGAGTGTTCTCAGTTCTATTTCCACAGAGAAATAGCGTGCCACGTTCACCTTGGTTTTCACGATAATTTTCAAAATAATCAAAAAATTTCGAAAACTGTTGATTTTTTACATATGGTATATTAGTAATAATTTATCTCAAATTCGATGTAGAATCCAAAAATATAATGAAAATTACCATGTTGTATTTAAAATAAGCAAGTTGATCGTCACTTCCGGTTAAACCGGAAGTCTGACATAAAGTTAACTATTTTCACTGAACTGGAATTTGTCTCAAACGTATGCGTGTAAATTTTAAAATTTCAAATCAGAGTAGTTATTGAGAAACGGCTAACTAAAAGTCTTGGCGCCACAGCCTGTATATCGATACCTCAATTCTATAATGTAACACCTCAAAAAATATAATAAACGAGAAAACGGCAAGTAAAATAATTGGGTCATGTTAACTAATGATAACCATTTGGTGGTTCTAGGTATAATGATAATAAAAATTATGAACATAATAAATAATGTATATGTAATTGGAAGTCAATCTATTTTTGGGTTTACAGTTTGATTTTATGATAATTTTGAATTTTGATCAAGTTGTTACATTATTGAACTTAAAATATTATGTAATCAGATTTAAAAGAGAGCGAATAGGTAACTTGTAAATCATTACAGGTCCAATATTATGATGCTAAATTTGTTTGAGGATTACATTTATCATTGCACAAATAAAAATATAAGGGGTATTTAATAAATAATTTTGTTATTTTAATTTTTCAAACATTTTATTTTAAAAAATTCATACAAAATTATTTCTTGTTACTTAAAACGGTAAAAACTTAACTGTAACTCTACAAAATAAACTTCGCAAAAAAATAACAAATGGTTATTCAGACTCTGAATCACTACAACTTGAAATATCTACGTCTTCCTTCTGATTATTATCATCCGATTTTTCAGACAAACCTTTATAAAATGGCCAATAGACCTGTTTGATGGCATTTTCTTTACAAAGCTCTAATAAGTTTTCTTTCTTCTTAGCATCGATAGAGGGAGCTTTTTTATAGGCAGGTAGCAGTTTAGTTTTTTTCTGTTCTTGATTATTTCTAAGGTGTTTTGAATTTTGTCTTACATCAATGGATTTAAAATTGTATTGTGAGTATGAGGTTTTATAAAAGATTATGTAAGGTTGCATCTTTTCTACCTTGACAATTCTAACGTCTTTCCAAACCACCTTCTCATTTTCTGTATTTTTAACATAATTTTTGCCCATTTGGGTACATAATGCTTTTAAATCAAAAATATCTTCCGTACAAATTTCATTCACTTTGTAAGGAGTTCCCTTTTTTTTAGCAGATCTGATAATGGTTGCCCATTGCGCAGGGACGTATATCGGGCCGCTTTTAAGTATACGATTTTTCTCTTTTTCAATACAGGCATGTACACTATCTCCTTCATTCTGAGTGTGTCCTATCACTAAAAACTTGTGTGTAATACTTTTAATTTTATCAATATTCAATACACAAAATAAATACAAGGCAAACACAAACTTATTTTTATTCTGTCCAACACAGTTGTCAGAATAAAAAATTATGTTCTCACTTTTACAGTCTTCACTACTTAAGTAGTGATACAGACAACTTCCAATTTCGTTAGCCCCCCTCTTTGCCAAACCTTCATGCCAAAGAAAGCATAATCCCAGTTTCTGCTTTACATCAAAAACGGTAAAGTTGTAGGTAGCCAATCTTCTTTTATAAAAAAAACTATTAACTTCTCCGCATGGAGTAGTTAGGACTGCTTGCAGATCAAAACAACACACAAGAACATTTTCGTCTGTCTCTTCTGTATCCTTTTTCTTTTCTTGTCTACTTAATTCCTTTTCTTCTAAATGCTTTTCAAATGTTTCCTTAATTTTTTCTTTATTGTCTTCATCGCCATTTTCATAGTTTGTACATAATGAACACTGGTCCTTTTTTGGTACATGGAATGCTATGTTAGTCTCTGTATTTAAAATTTTTGTATACATTGAAATTTTGGCATATTCTTGATTATTTTGAATGCAATTTTCTACATACAGCCGATACATAGTGGCGATATTTAGGCTGCCATCTAAGTATTCTTTTTTAGTCCTAGCACGGCAATAATGCGAGCTTACACGTGGGAAGGAATTGATATGCTCCCTAATACCGTCAATAACTTCTTGCTTTACTCTTTTTTGTTTCCCGTGCTTTCCCCGTTGGTCTGGTTTCAAAAACCCGTATTCATCTTTTTTCTTCGTAGTTGTAAAGATTGTCCTGTTGTTTATAGCTAATGTATTTTTAAAAAATGTTTTACAAACACGTATAGCTTGCCCTTCTACCTGAAGGGTGTATTTTATAGTTTTTGATCGATTGCTTCCAGTTTTCGTATATCTGTAAGGAGGTATAATTTCGGATATATTTTTATGGATAAAATCTCTTTGTTTATCAATCGAGCCCAGTTTCCAATACTTTTCAAAAATAGTTTTTCTCTGATCTTCAGTGAATTTGGTAAAACATTTTAACCTACATATTTCGTTACAAGGACCTTTAAGTACCTTTTTTTCCACTTTATTTTTGGCTGCGTTCACATATTCTTCACCCAAGTTTCTTTTTATTTTCTTTTTATTTTTCTCCCAATTATCACAATCTCGTATTCTTTTTCTTGTACATTTTTTTGTGTTTTGATCTTCCATTGTTGACTGATCTTCGCTATTCCCAGAGGCCAGACTATGTTCTGGTTGCTTTGGAGGATTGTCATCTTCGCCACTAGATGACAGTGAACTGGATGGTTCATAATTCTTATCGGCAATACTGTCGTCACTATCTTCCTCAAAATTATCGATATTTTCCATAGATGTGGAAGGTAAATCCTAAAACAATACACCTAATCAGGACTTTGCCAAAATTTCAGATTTTTCTATATTCATACTATGAAGTTTGTGTTGCTTTCATTTATTTTGTAGGCAAAATAAATTCAAAAATTCAGAAATATTGGAGTATTTTATTGGCGAAACTAGTTACCTTATAGTATTTTTGATTTGAGTTAAAACAGTATAAATCATAATTTAATTATTAATATAGCGATAAACCTATGCCAACAACGGTGACTTACTCTATATTCTATTTCTAAAAATAATTAAAGGTCTACAACTTGTTACATCTATATTCTATTATTTCACAAACTCTTGAATTCAATAGTGTAACAAGTGAAACATGATTCAGAAACTTTTGCATAATAATATAAAAACTGAAGTTATCTTCAACAGTAACATTCAAAGCATAATCATAAATAAGTAGTTATTATTAATTTTATTCTAAACTTAGTGGTGATAGCCCAATAAACAGAACTAGATGCAAATTAAGGTTATGTTGTACTGTAAGAATAATATTGAATTAACTTACCTTTGTGTCATTTGTAGTTTCATGGCTATTTATGGTGGCCAATCGCAACAACAAACTGGTACGCGTCTCGTTTGGATCTTTTTTTGCGTTATTAAAACTAAAAGTATTCATTGTTTATGTCTAGAACACACAATCTCGGTTCATAAAACATACGTAACCTCTAATATTTATTAATTTACTACAGTTCTAAACCGTAACAACTCTGTTTGTTACACTATAGAACAGGAGTTTATTTTAATTATGAGTTGTTCCATAGTGTAATCAGCGACATCTTGCGGGCAAATATCATAGTTAGAGTTGTTTCCTTATTGAAATAGAAAGAGCATGGTATCGGCTATTACATGGGGGCACTAACTCGAAAACGACAATTTTTGACTTGTTACGTTCTAGAACTGAGGTATCGATATATTCATGTGTATTTATTCACATATTTATCCAAATATTATTACTTACATTTTTTTTATACTTCAAAAGTCAAAAACAATTTGTATTATCCACAGTGTTTATTTTTAATATTATTATTGTCTTGGATTTAAATAAAAAATATTTTTGAAAATATTTGTTTTATTTTTAATATAAAGAATACACATTATTTAATGTCTTTAGTGTTGACCCAGGAATTATGAGTTTTATCAAAACCAAGCCATGTTACATATGACTTGAACCCCTTTTTTCTTAACACTGTTTCAATAGAACACATGTCAGAACATAAAGTCTTTTGTAATTCTTCTCCATCAAATCCTCCACTGATAAGCTTGCCTTGCATGTCTTCTGGTAAATATGTGGCTGGATTGGTGTAGTGCACTTTAACAATCTTAAATAATTTTGTTGACCAACCTGGTGTATAACCTTTTTCAAATAATGTTTTAGCTTTGCTCATACGTACATCACCCACTTTAAAATTTATTTTTGTTAAACACTTTGAGATTTGAGTAGACTTGTTTACGAATAGCTTCTTCATTTTTCTTGTTAACATCAACATATTTAGGTTTTACACCAGTTGTTCGATGGATGGATGAGTTGTAGGTAGCTGTGACATTAGGTAGTGTGGGTAACCACTTGTAGGAACCAAACAAGTTGAGGTTTTTATTGATCTTCTCTTTCAAGGTACATATGACTTTTTCCACTATTACCGCCTTCTTCACACTATAAGTGATGTAGTGATTGATATTTTGTCATTAAGACATTAAACTTGGCATTGTAGAACTCTTTACCAAAATCAGACTGGATGTTGGTGGGAGCTGTATTTGTAGCTGAAATATCAGCTATGGGTTTAGTCCCCTCTTCAGCATCTTTAGATTTAAGTGGACGAGTCCACACATACTTTGAAAAACAATTGATAATCACTAAAATGTATTTGTATCCAGAGTTTTCACGATGATAGTCTGTAAATTCCGCCAAATAAATCTGTCAGAAATCATTTGTACCTTTGATTTTGGTACGCTTACGCTTAAAATTGATTTTTGCTGGTTTATATAGCTCATTAATAATATGTTTTTTATCATCTGATGGTTCATTTCGTTTTATTGTGTTGTTAGATTTACGAGTACCCACTTATCTCATTCAATGATGAAAGTGATGCACAAACCACTAAAGTTAGCTCTTTATATGATGTGACCTTCCTTCAACTCTTCTATGATTGATTGGATTTCATTGTTGTATTACCAGCAGCTTGGGAAGCCATTAAGTCTCAATCTATCAACCAACTCGTTCACATCATCCCAATACACATTATCTTTTTGTTTTTTAGTATGTACCATGTAATGTGTTTCTACACATAACCCAAGATTAATGAAGAAAGGCGCGTGATTTAGCCCCTGCTTGTTTTTTCTAGAATTGGTTTTATCACCTGTTGATACTTGATAGAAGCGTTTCTTATGATATCTCCATCAGGATTTTTCTCTTTTCGGTGAAGGCTAGTAGTTTTGATTACATCTGCATAGTCACGCATAGCTTGGAAATTATGCATAGCAGCATTAACCGGTTCTCTCAAAAATATTAATTCTAACAGATGATTAGTACCATTATATCTTCTTTTACCAATTACAATTACAAAGCTTTCTCTATTATTATGACCTATGTTCGTAACAACAAATATAATAGGCTTATTACCAAGCGTCCAAGTGTTGGTGGTTTTATCATAAGTAATACCATAAGTCGGATCACGTGATTGTTTCTCTGTAAAATATTTATCAACATAGTATTTAACGGTTGCAGGCAGCATCTAATTCTCCATAAGCTTTAGTCGGTCATAATTCAGGTTCTGGTACTTCTGGTTTCACCTCAAACACTTCATTATCATTGAGGAATTAAACTTCTTGTTTTGATAGTTCCACATTAACTTTAGATTTAATTGGTTTCTCCAATGCTCGAGCGGTTGCCAACCCCGCTGTAGTTTTCGATATATCACTCAACGGTTTTAAGATGGCTTTATATAAACGTTGCAATGTTTTATCCGTCTCTGTTTTACCAAACTTCAGAGCTAAATATTTCTTTATCATTATTTTTGGTAGATAGGCTATTATACTTTTGATGTTTGGTGCTTCCGTTGATATTTTACGCTAACGACGACGAACTTTAGATTTTTTCGACATGTTTCGAACACGTTCAGACTAACATCGTTTACCACTTTGAATATATATATATATATATATATATATATATATATATATATATATATATATATATATATATATATATATATATATATATATAAGTGATCAAATCCTTTGCAATACCCTCCTTTCAAATCGGAATCTTTAACAATAACCACATCATGTTTGGTTTGCCAATACTCACCACAGTGTCTTGAACTTTTCAAAACTCATATCAGTTGTCACATGATCATCATATACATGTTTATGGTTCGTTTCGTCTTGTTTAAATAGAACCACAACAGTATAGCGTTGTCACGTACCAATTTGAAACTTTGATGTATGTCTGACAAGGGTAGAATGAATCAATGTTTTTATGTCTTCCCATGCAAAAATACAATTTAATTTTATCTTGCTTGACACACGCTACATCATCAAATATAAAGATTGAGTTTACTAAAGCCTCTACAGGATCTAATATGTCTTTGTTTTCACTATATGGGCGATAACCAACACCTTTTGTATCATCCAACACTTCCTTCAGGATCTTATATTTACGTTGATACAAAGGCTTTGAATACACATTAGCGTTTTCCAACTTTAAACCGTTTGGTTCAACAATAAACTCAGCATGATATTTGTTTTCCGACACCCACTCGGACCACATATCAAACATCTAACTGTATTTGGTAAAAGAAGCCCATGTCTTTGCTGTTCGATTTTATCAACAACAACGTCTTCCAGGTTTATAACTGGTAATGCTGCTGTTGTATATTTTACGATACTCATCATTAACTCAACTAAAACTAACCTGTTTGCCTCAAGTATACATACTTGTGTTTTACTACATGTAATTATCAGTGTCAATATCTTGTTAACACACTCATCAACAAATTGCCCATTGAGTTACACATACCAGGATATCAGTTATGTGGTTCCGGTACTAAACTTGAAAAACGTCTTGCTAGAGGTGAGAGGTGATCAACTCGTTAAACAACACACATGCACTAAATGTTGCGAAATTGATAATAATCATCCACTTTGAAACATCTGAACTCCTATGTAATGTTTCTGAAATATTCGTCTCAATGTGACACAATCATGGAATATTTCAATGGTGAATATTCTTGAGGATTTAAAACATTGAGTATAATCGTGCAGTAATGTTTTGGAAAAAAATATGTGTGGTTAAATTATTGACAGATATAGCCCTTATAGAAATCATATGTTTAACCCTAAAAAATATAAAAAGTGTAGGAAGAAGGTAATGGCTCAACCTCGCTCTGCATGCAATTTGCAAGGGAGGAATGTGAATGTTGAATGGTTGTGCTGAAAATAACTAGGTACTTAATAGTTGTGTGATTTTGTTATATATTCTATTTTATATTCTGTGTTTTATCTTAAATACGATTACTTGAAAGAACCTCAATACAGTAATGGAAGGTCAGGTAAGTCGAATATGTTGATTGCATTCTTAGGTTTTTTTATCCATATATTACATGTGTTCTAACCATACTACTACCATCACTTCTGAACTTGAAATACAGTTTCTTGCCTTTTTCTTGGTATTAATAGATACACAGCATAACAAACAATTACCTATATGCGACAAACATTTTTTATATCCATATTATTGTCACATTTGTATATGAGAATTAAGTTTATGGACTTTGTTTATTCTATGGTCAGATGTCTTTTATAAAGTGTGTTGGTAAGGGCGAACACCCTGGAATTATATTTCTAGAAGGGACCAGAAGTGACATGTGTAGACGGTCTAGAATCTCTATCGACAGTATAAATAGACGAGCGGTGCGCAGAGTAAGTTAGTTCAGTATTAAGTCAGTGTGGTGTAGAATAGTGCTCATAGAGTATTAAGCGAGTTAGTTAGTTAGTTGGTGTTTAAGAGCGATCATAGAAGGCGAGTAGTGGAAAATAGTTCTATGGACATTTAATAATAGAGATAAATATTTTAGTTGATACTGGTGTTGGAAAATAGTTGCTTATAACAAATGAGTAGTTTGAAAAGCTGTATTTTGTTAGTCAACGAATCCAGAACCACGTGGAACGTAACATTATAATAGTTTATGTTTATGCATCATAACATTACATTTTACATTACCTATTTATTTGTGGGTGGAAACGAAATGATGAATTGGTCAAAATCTTTTAAATGTTCTCATTTGCGTCGCTTGGTAAAGAATGCAATAGCACAGGAATATGAAAATCTAAGCAAAATTGAAAATTCAACATCATGACCTTCAACAGATATGCTTATTAACAGAGTGGTGGTTATTCTTCGTGAGGCTGGTGTTTTCAACTTGAAAGGTTATGCTTACAAATAAACAACTAACTTATTTAGGTATTAGTGCATTTTACAGTTGTTGATTTTTTTCAGAGGCTGTCTGCACAGGCTTTACCATCACAGACCATCTTTTGAGGAAGTTGTTTCTAATTGGATAAGGCAGACAAATCTTAGATTCAGAAGAAAGAGATCAAAATAAAATTGATAGTTTTGTTGTTCAGAATATTAATTTTAGTTGGTTTTTCAGAAAATCTAATTTATTATTTTCGTTTTTTCCAATTGAAAAAAAAAAAATAAAATAAATATGTGGGTCACTTTATTGAATTTTTATAAGAATGATTAATGATTTTTTCAGGAATTTTATTTGCATTCTATATAATTTTTATATTTATTTATTTAAATAATTTATTTTTTGTTTCTTTTATTTTGTTGCATAGTACAGATATTATTATTTTCTGTATATGTGATAAATATATTCTCCTTTTTATTCTTTATATCTCGTTTTTTACCCTTAGGACTCGTCCGCGTCTGCCGCCCCGATAGCACCGCAGCCTTTAGCTTATTGTGTATGCCCTTTGTCTTTTCTACTCCACCCATTCCAAAATCACTGTGCCTTGAACTAGTCTGCACAGCAATTGGTAGGGTGAAGTTTTATATTGCTCTATCTCCGGTCTAGGCTCTCCGTAGATCAGTTGTCTTGTGCGGTCCAGAGCTTTACACTCGCACAATATGTGCTGGGCTGATTCCTCCCCCTCGCCACAGAGTCTGCATGCCAGGTCTTCCTCGAACCGCCTCATTTTATGCAGCTGTTTCTTGACGGCCATGTGTCCCGTCAAAAGTCCTATTATGTTAGTCAGCTGTCCTCTGCTAAGATTTAGCAGCTCCACAGTTCTCATTAAACTGGATTCCTCAATTACTGACTTCCTATGTCTGAGCCCTGGACAGTTTGCCCAGTACACCTTATGTTCGTTTCTGACCCAGGACTTAATAGATCCCCTGACAGTGCTCTTCGTCACGCACAGGACCGGTTCTGGTCCCATAAATGGTTCTGCTGACCCTCTCTTCGCGAGAGCTTTTTCAATGCTTTTGACCCCCTAGTGACCCGGCACCCAGGTGAGGGTGATCTCATTCTGCACCATGCCTCGCGGTCGGGGATTTCCACTGTAATATTCTTTATATTGGTTTGAAATCAGTTTTTTTTTCTGTTTTATATGAATAAATTTATGTACATATTTTTCTGGCAGTTATTTTAATATGCCTAACTATGAATATAAATAAATTATAAACATAAGTGGATATACCTTTTCTGTATAATACAATATGAACTAATTTCTCAAATATGTTACAAATATTTTTAGTGTTTTCAATTTATTAAGTAGGTACTTACCTACTAGAAATTATATAATGTATGCAAACATTAAACATGATTCAAGTCTTGAAAACTCAATTGTCAAGACTTGAGTTTTCTGAAATTTTACATTGTACTACTAAAATATTTGTATCATATTAGTGTAATTAGTTTTTGTATTGCTTTACAAATGATACATATGTGTATTTTAAAACATTAATAGAGCATTCTAGAGGGGGTATCATCACTTTGATCAGAAACATACCTGAAACTTTCTGAAAACATTGCACAGGTATGTTTGGAAACATTCGACTGAAATGTTTCAATGAAACAAATTTTAGGTAGGACATGGTTCGTTTTCGCTTTGAATGAGAAACATTTAGGTAACTACTAGTGGATGTTTCATGTTTCTAAAAAAACATTTCTGAAACGTTTTCTACACATTAATTTGTTTCTAGGAAGGTATCACCCCTCTAGATAGTGCATGCCGAGATCACGATATTGCTTACTCTGCATCAAAACAGTTGAGTGACAGACATCGAGCTGATGAGGTGTTGGAAAACCGAGCAAGGGAGAGAGTCAAATCGAAAGATTCAAGTTTTGGTGAAAAAGTAGCTACTTGGGGTGTAGGAAACACCATGAAAGTTAAAAGAAAACTTGGTATGGGTGTAGACAAACGTAGAAAAATTGGCGGGGTCAAGTACCATTCTAAAAACATACTGACTTTAATACGAAGCACTGTAAATGTGGGTGAGGCAATTCCATCTGTGAAAAATGTACTACATGTATCGAGAAATGGTTATCAAAAATGCGGGCGGTCGGAAGGACGTAACGTTACCTTGTGTTATTCCCATACACAAAAGTGTGGTTTTCTACCATTGTTACCATTGATTTTTGGTGGTCCGTCATCTCTTGGTGTTCTGGGTGGTGGTGCTGCTGGTATTGCTAAAGCTGTTAACGATGCTAAATCAGCTAAACAAACATTGGGAGCAGCAAAACGTCACAACAAAACGATGGAGGCTGTTGCAGTCGGCAAGAGAGGTAGTGGTTTCGGTGATGGTCTGTATATGAAGAAACACCGCAGCAGTTATGGCCTGTATTTACACAAGCCAAAAAACGTGTAATTCATTTACCAACAAGACCTCTGAGAACTGTAGATATTGTAAAATTTGCTGGTAAAATGAAAATCCCATATTTTAGAGGTGCATACATGCGAGACACTCTACCATCAAATGGACCACGTAAGAATGAGTCGCTCATTATGAATGTGCAAACAAACAAGGCACTTAGTCATTGGGTTGCAGTTAAGAAACGGGGTGATACAGCTTTGTACTTCGACTCGTATGGAAACTTGAAGCCGCCAGTTGAGCTGCAACGTTACCTGAAAGATTCTACACTAATGTGTAATCATGATGTGTATCAAACATATAATACTTATTATGAATTTTAAGGAAAATTAAAATTTCCTGTCACATCTGCAGCATGACGCATGACAAACATAGCAAACACCATAACAATTGACACCACGTGGGGGCTTATATGTGTCAACTGCAAATAGCACCACACACCATAACCTAACATTCGGCGAGCGGAAACCAGCACGTGTATATGTCATCTGTCACCATAACCTAACCGACGAGCGGGAACCAACACTTGTAGGCTCATATGTCATCTGTCACCATAACCTAACAAAGAGGTAGTCCTCTTGTGACATCTGTCACCTTTACTCCCACTCCTGTGGGCGTCTCGTCCACGCGCCCACACACCTGTGGACCTCAGGGCTCCACACCTCTGGACGTCAGGCCCCTGACCCGTTTAACTCAGGGCCCCATGCCTGTGGACCACAGACTCTTATCCCCACTCCTACCCACCTGTGACGTCAAGCCAATCAGAACGCTCGGATGGGTGCGCCCAGGTGGTCGGGTATCTACTAACATTACGCCTGCTACTCGTTCAATTATGAGACGGAGACTGATTTTCAAGTGATTTAGCTACATTGTCAGCATCCGCAATGACCTCACCACAAATTTCAAAACAAATTGACTTTATAGTGTATTGCAGGTTGTAGAAGTCTGTCTGAACATCAGACTGTAAAGCCAGATTATCCTTATCCTGAATCAATGATACAATGTCGAGATGTAAAGAATAGAATAAATTTACAGGATCATTGAGACTGATACTAATTCTAAAATCATTCCTTTTGGTGGGGTCAGCCTTGGCTTTTATTGCAAAGTCTGATCGGTTTTGCACCCGACTCATAACAGAGTTACGTTTATTAATTAATGTTTCCACTTCCATTATAATAAACGTCAAAAACAAAACCATAATGCAACTAGAAAAACTGATATAGACTCTGCTGCATAGGATGACTGTATATAAACCACGTGTTTCACGTTGAATGAACACGTTTCACCATGTATACCGAACAAAACAAGAGAGTAAAAGATCGAAGATCGTAAATTGTAAAACAAAAAACAATATAGCTAATGGACAAGTTCCAATAAATTTAGGTACACGCGGCAATGCTGTATATAGCGTGAGCGGACACGTGCCTGCAATACGCGGAAAATAGGCCGTAAAGAATTATTTGAAGCTCTCAATAATAAACAATAAAATCTGAACACGAACCATGAAAGTTTGCCGACGGTAACACGAACACGTGTTCAAGATAAACCCTAGAAACTATAATCACTAATTCAAACAACAAAAAACGTCAAACACGTGTCTATATAAATTCACATTAGTAACACCCACTAGTGTTATTTCTAAATAAAAATTAACAAGCATACGGTTCGAAGGGACCAAAATGTCGTTGCAAGCAAGATAATACGAAATAATAACAAACTAATTAACAAGATAGGCAGTTGGAAAGGACTAAAATGTCGTTGCAAGATATTACGAAATAATAACAAAATAATTAACAAGATATTAATTCAAGTTAGCTACCAGACAAAGTTGAGATTTACTTACCTGTATAGTGGACTGTATATTCACGTTGATTAATGCTTCTTGGGTCTTAGGGTTTCTTCTTTCGAGGCCGGTCGCCTTTATATAGTCTCAAAATAGCCAAACAAAATATTAAGGGGAAGAAGTTAGGAGCTTGCGCACTGTAGACTGACTAAAAAAGTGACAGAGACAGACACACACATGATCCCAAATTTGAAGATGATATCCCAATTCGTTCGAAAGTTATTGCGCTTACTAACAGAGGTACAGACCGACCGACTGGCTGACAAAAAAATTTGCGTTCCAAAATCAAGTTTTCTATATGTTTTGAGTCTGATATATCACCCCCACACATTCAACCCCAAATTTAATTTCGGCACAAAATACCAGATGTTTAATGAAATTGAAAGTTTTCTAATAAACAAACCCTAAAACGTTATATTACTCGAGTTTTAACGAAAAAATGTCAATTTTCACCAAATCATCTCCCATTCGTCCCCTACGCCTAGAGCAATTTTACCTGAAAACAATCCAAACTGTTCGTTTATCGGATACTAACTGTATATCAAATTTGAAGAAGATATCTCCATTCGTTCTAAAGTTATCGTGGCTACAAACAGACAGACATACATATTTCCTACATCTGTAAGAATATCGGCAATGTTTGGTACTATATCAGTATGCATTACTCCCACCTCGTCACAACGTCTGGAAGTATGGCATTGGCGAAAAAAAAATAACAATTTTTTTTCTCGCTTAGATGTCGTAAAAAGTGTCAAAACATATAGAAAACATGATTTGGGTACGAAATTTTTTTTGTCTGTTGGTCTGTATGTCTGACTGTAGCCACGATAACTTTAGAACGAATTGAGCTTGCATCATACTACCTGGTTCCGCACTGAGATGGCGACCTCGTCGTGCATCTCACAATGTTCAAGGGCTGGCTACCATAGCCGTAGTTTATAGCTGTGTTCTCGTTGTAATTAGTATATCGTACTGACGAGCTCTAATTAGAGCGAAACCGGTCTGCGGTTCTAATTATGGTGAGAATACATCTAGCCTTACATACATTGCCCCTATATTAGGGTAGAAATAGGCCAGGGTTGATAATCTGCAAAATTGTGAGTTGGTTGTACACAGTCTCTATTTTATAACATTTTGTATTATTTGGAGCTGTCGTAACAACATACTACCTTGTTCCGCACCGAGATTGCGACCCTGTCGTACATCTCATAATGTTCCAAAAGTTATGCATGTAGAACATTCTGAGATGTACGACAGGGCCGCCATCTCTGTGCCAAACCAGGTACTATGTTGTCACGGAAGCTCCAAATAACACAAAATGTTATAAAATAGAGACTGTGTACAACCAACTAACGATTTTGTAAATTGTCAGCCCTGGCCTATTTCTTTCCTAATATAGGGACAATGTATGTAAGACTAGATGTATTCTCACCATAATTAGAACCGTAGAGCAGTTTCGCTCTAATTAGAGCTTATCAGTACGATATATTAATTACAGCGAGAACACACCTATAAAGTAATACGGCTATGGCAGCCAGCCTCCTAGAATATTGTGCGATGTAGGACAGAGTCGCCATCTCGTTGCGGAACCAGGTAATATGTTGTCACGACAGCTCCAAATAACACAAAATGTTATAAAATAGAGACTGTGTACAACCAACAATTTTGTAAATTGTCAGCCCTGGCCCATTTCTTCCCTAATATAAGGACAGAGTATGTAAGGCTAGATGTATTCTCACCATAATTAGAACCATAGACCGGTTTTGCTCTAATTAGAGCTCATCAGTAGGATATACTAATTACAGCATATGTAGTCTTATATTTAATGATAGTCTGTTTAACGCTAGCCAAGTAGATATGGAACTTAATTCACCATTCATTTTTCCTTCAACACCAGACCAGGTCTCATCAGTAACAATAACTGCTATATCATCTGCATATGAAATTACATTAGCTTTCAGCATATCATTGACATATAGTATAAACAGTAAAGGGCAAAGTACAGTTCCTTGCGAAAGCCCAGTATCGACAGCTTTACTCTCACTTATATAGTCTCTAATTTAAACTCTTTGCTGCCTATTAGATAAGTAATCTGACATTGGTTTATAGGCAGTACCTCTGATCCCATGGTTGTAAAGCTTTTGTAAAAGAATTTCATGGTTGACTGTATCAAAAGCCGTAGCCAAGTCAAGAGAAGCAATTGCAGTAGGTTTGCTCTTGCCTAAACTATTGTATACTATGTTAGAGATATAATACAAGGGATCTTCAAAATTTTAAAGATTTTTTTTGCGGATCAAAACATCATAAGATAGCAACAGATCTTTATTTGTAGTTATCCTGATTTCGTATTAAATCAGTTTTTATCTGCCTGAGGATTCTGTCAAGCAGCGAAACCGGTTACAGAAACGTTGAAGAACATCTAGAATTCAGAAGGTCCTCCTGTTTCAGTAAGCTTACACGCTGGCTACGTCCTTCACTTCAGAAACGAAACCCAACAGTGAAGCCAGAGAAGTAGTCTCCAAGTCTGTATGTTATATGAATTTTATTATCATATCGATCAATCCTCATATTGTATAAATCTGCAAATCAAAACGGCTGAATGAAATTGAAACACCTCTTTCTAAAATCTGCAAATTATTTTATTTCCAAACATTACTGTTTATTCCAACTTTCATTTAACTAACATAATAATAAATGAGACAAAAATGAAAGAGGTATACACCCAATATTTTAATGTAAGTACACAATTACCTCTTTAAGTTTTTAGTACTAATGTGGACAATTTAAAGATTAATTTTTTCCGTAAAATACAACTGATTATACCTTGGAGATCACAGCTTTCTTAAAATTAATTCTGTGTTTCACACTTAAAAGGTCATAATTCTTATTTCTAGGACAATAGGTTTTTGATCAGTTATATAATAATCAGTTTTAAAAAAAATGACTAATACGAGTTACTTTACATAACAGATTGCTCCATTCATTAATTTGCATCCTCAGTGAAAAAAATATTTCTAAGCTTTCACGGGGACATTTCCCATATGTGTCTAAACTGTACCTATATTAGGGTGGATCGAAAAATATATATTTTACTTTTTTTTTGAAATTTAAGACAGGCTAGTAACAAAAAGTTTCCACTTACAAACATCGTTTACTACACAAAAATTCGACTCTCTAGAGGTTCATATTCAGGTGCCACAATACACATACATATATAATAAATTGAAAAAAAAAATCATTTCTAAATGTTTTGCACGGACTTTTGCTAATTCATTATATAACTTCAAACAGTTACATAATAAACTACCCAGAACTCACCACGAGGAGGTACCCCTGCCTGGAGTTACACCCACCCGCCCTCTTCCTATAAAATCTAATTAAAATCCCTTTTTGTATTAAATGTAGGCATTTTTGACCTTGATTTTAGCTTTGCCATTACAAAACCGTCTCTTGCTTCTATCCCTGTAGCACTTAATGATGCCTCTGTGACTAGTTTTACCATTCTCTCGACAGCCTGTGTGTGACCTTACTAAATTCATATCAGGTGGTGTTCTTATCAGTTCCCTTAATTTAGAATTTGGAGTTGTTGCTAACATGGGCGGTTCTGTTAACTTACAGGTTTGCCAGTCAACCAGGTCATCATAATTGCTTGCACTGAAATTCAGTTCCGGTATTGTAAATTGTCTAATAATTCCAGGAGTACTGTCTACTCTCGACTTTAAGATCCGTCTTAAACCTAATTCTCGAATAGATAGTCTTTCATCATTTAACATGCAAAGTAACAGGTTTTCCGGATGAGCAAAATAAGAATTTCTCTGAATCACTGGATCTATTATCTTTAAAATATTTTCAGGCAGATATCTTGACTGTCTAACCAAGTTTAATAAATGCTTTAAACCATCCAAGCAAGAAGACTTTATTTTTATGTCAAACCAAGTAGGCGTGTATACTTTTATCACGAAGGTAGCTAAGATATTTGGATTTTTTAAAGGTATTTCTGTGGCAGCATATAAACGAAGTAATCTGTTGGCACAAGTAATCCATCTAGCATGAGCCAGCGGTCCTGGATATCTATGTGATAAATCAGCTGTAACATTTCCAGCAGAAATTTCCAAACAAATCTCATGTAAATATTTCTGATCACTGCTTAAATCCCTGTAATCACCATTGGGTAATTCGACTACAATAGGTTGAAAATGTACAATAGGAAGGCTCTCACAACCTTCTAATTTTTTTCCAATTTCCCCCGAAAAACCTCGAGGACCTGCGGTAGAACCATTTAAAAACTGAAGCAAATGTCTTAAAGGTAACTCATTTGCATGGAGCATACAGACAAACCAGTGCAGAGGTCTTCCTAGTGATCTTTCTAGATGAGCAATTACTCCGTTCTTATATCCCGTATTTACCACAGTACCATCGCACCCTATAGCAACTACAGTAGAAGTATGAATTTTTTTTCTCTAAAAATTTAAACAAACATGATTTTATGCCTTTTGCAGATCCTGTCACTGGAACAACGTGGCCGAGTTATTCAGATTCGGGTTCTTTAACTACTGCGATATGTTCTTCTAGGACTACTCTTCTATGCAATTTATTACCGAGGGAGATATATCGGACGGTTTTGTCCTTACGTTCATCGAAGTAAACACCTTGCACTTGCACCTCAGAAGTAATTTTTTTTGAATATTGTGGATCTATTTTTTCTTTTGGCTCTTCTGATTTTGTTTCGATCAATTACTTTATATTTGTCTTTTTCATTCACTATTCCCACATCCTGAAGAACTACACTCGCTATCATTGCAGCCGATCTGAAACGCCAGCCCGATCGCACACTAAAGCCAACTTATTTAAATTAACTCTCATTTGTGATGTGCTGGGTTGGCTGAGTTCTGTGACGTAACGCGGCGCGGCTATCCTATGAATTCCCCTTCCGCCTCCACCGTAATGTAAACTTACAACCAACAAACGCAGCAGAAAGTCGCACAAGCATGCTATGTTGCCAATGTTTGCATTGGAGTTTTCAATTGTTAGTAAGGTAAATGAAATTTTAATTAAAAACAAATTTTGTAAATTTCCTACATTTCAATTATATTGTGGCACCTGAAGATGGTTTACAAGAAATTCGAAATTTTGGGAAATTAACACACTTAATAATAGACAACTTTTGGTAACTAGCCGCAAGTGAAATTCAAAAGTTGATTTTTTCGATCCACCCTAACCTATATCCTTTTAAGCACCGACCACATAATTATTCAATTAATGTCACAACTACATCAGAGATACAGCTAGTATTTATTTTCGTTTAATTGTTGACATTGGGACACTATATATCACTTGCTGATAATATTATGGGTTTACTCAATTTCTAGATGAAAGGTAACATACTTCTCAATTTTTAACTAGACTGGATTTAATTCCAGTGACAATATAATTTTTAATCGCCTATTTGTTGATTAGTTTGACGACAATGTTGGAAGAATTTCGTCCCCATTACAACCACCACATAACTGACTCAACATGGGCGATATTTCCCCTGCATGGTCTGAATGGGAATATATACGATAGGCAAGGGTAGTTTAGCAATTTACTAAGAAAAAGGAGCAGCACCACACACAAAATTGAAATCTATTGGGTATAGCGTGTGATATTTTGAAAAAATATCAGTATTTAGATCTGTCCAACTGAATGTAAGGGATATACTGACTTCTAGTGTTTAGGTAGCGTATTAACCGTGATTTACACAGATAACGAAACAGAAAAAAAACAGAATACCTAGACAAAATCAGAACGGTGTTGACTTTGTAATAATTTTAATTCACCAAATGCCCTCAGGGGCTCCCCCTTGGCGAGCACGTGGATGGCGACTATGTGGGCGCACTTTCACACAAAATGAAAAACACACACTCACCCACTCACACACATACGCATGAGCACCTATACACATACACACCTAAGCTGGGCTACTCACTTTTCTATAACTTGTCTTGGGTGACGGCGCTCCTCGTTCATCTTTCCTATTTGGCCAGACTTCTATTTCTCTATCTCTCGGCCGACTCCTGTCATTATCTGACAACGAAGCTATTAGTGTATCTCAGGGCTAGGTGACTTTTCAACTTTCATGCTTTACACATATGTTAACAAAAAATAAAGATGGATAATGAAACGCAGAAGGACAATTATCCTCTGGTGGCTCCGTGAAACTGGTATTCCCACACTGCAGAGGCTTGGGTGTGGCCACCGCAGTCTGCCTCATGGAATATGAAAGGGGCAACTCTGCGAGTGAGCTGGAAGGCGCGGACAGTGGTATGATTGACAAGCAAACAGAGACTTTTAGAACGGAAGAGGCAAGCAAAGAAGAAGCGTTGTACAGTTGGATGGTCATCGATGACCCGTTTAGGAGCCGTGGTTCTATAGGAAGATCACCACCAAGACAAGAAGACAAGAGCCAGAGAGCTCGGTTGGCGGTATCATGTCTGGTGGAATATTTTTGGCGGCAAAGGTCAAAACTGTGCCGAAGGGAATATAAAGGAACATACTACCCTTCGTAGATCTGACTCAACAGGTTCAGTTACTGCTTTAAAAAGAGGAGGACAACAAACTTTCCATGAGGAAGAGCTCAGCGAATATAATAAAAAATATTGGCTAAGTTAATAAAAGAGACGAAGGAGCTGATGAAGCTGAAAAAGCAATGTAAATACAACAGCTGAAATAAAACAAGGTATAAGAGAAATTAGTTACCAAGTTGACGTACTCAATAGAAGATATGTGGAATATGGCAAACTGCTGATAAGGCCAAAAATTATAGAAACTGCGAAAAAATACACATATATGTGATGTGAAGGAAAATATACCCACTAAAGGGACAAAATCAATCGGTGTTCAAGTTGACATGGAGGTAATATGTGAAGTAGAAAGACGCAGGAGGCTAGCAGATAATATACTGGTAGGATACTAGACCAAGAAACAGATTTTGAAGGTGTGTCTAAGGTAATAGATAAACTTTGGCTGGAAGAAACATATAAAGTTACTAAAGAAAAGGCTGATAGTGTACTGAATCCAAGATTAGGAGGAGATCTAGTTGTGATACTGAAACCGAGTCTGGAAACCAACGATAAATCGCTTCAAGAGGTCGTGTTGCTGTACCCGGAAATCAAACTATTAATAGAAGAATGACTGGCCGAAGGTCAAGTGGAATATATCCAAAATAATACAAAGATGATATCAAGTAAGGGAGAAAGAGGAAAGAAAACAAACATAATCCTATATGTTCTTCCTTACAAAAATTGGATCAACGATGTACCCACACTGTATAATATAATAAATAGTTTTAGACACCAAAATGAAGACACTGAAATCTGAAAAAATAAAAGTTGTGGCAATAGGGAATCATAATTATGGCTCCCTTAGGAAATGTACAGAAACAGTATTTCGAAAGGCGGGTTGTGAGGTTACAGAATAAAACCCAGAAGAGAAAAACTAGAAGAGCTTAAGATAGGTGGTAAGAAAGGATAACGAAACTGAAGGCCCTTGTAACTGATAAGATTATTTATTGTTTAGTTGGAGGGTAAGACTCATGCAGACCTACTGAAATCGATGAAGAGCAATATATATGTATCTGAGGTTGTGGACAGTATTAGGTCGCTGAGGAAAACAGCAAGAGGTGACCTACTGTTGGAAGTGACAGGTGGTAAAGAAAAGGTTAAAGCAATGAAAGAGATGATTAAAAGCAAAACAAAGGGCTCTGAAGTAATTATAAAAACAAGCGACACAACTTTACATATAACAGATATTGATGCCGACATCAATGAGGAAGAATTGAAGAAAGAGATTAGAAAGAACTGTGAAAATGTGACGGAAGATCAAGTGGCAATAGTATCTTTGAGACCAAATCGGAGCGAAAACCAAACCGCCACAGTAAAACTTAGAAAAGACGTAGCTACAAAGCTGGTGAAAAAAGGCAGGCTAGATAGTGGGTGGGTGTATGAAGTGTTGAAGAGAAGGATATAAAGTGAAAGAATGTGTGGAAGAAAATGTAAACTGTACAACATGACATTTAGGCAAGTTCTAGAGCTGGTCAGTTCTTTAATGGTTGACTGGTGTGGTGTACTTGCAATATGGTAGGTGGTAGTGGAATTTTCCTTTACGTGATAGTAAAGGATTTTTTTCACTCCCGAGGAGGTACCGCCCCTTACATCAAGGGGCCGGTGAAGTCCCAACGGATCTTTCCGGTTCTGTTGTATGAGTCCGTTTCCCTCGTAAGCAAAAATGATGATGCTTCCTCCTTGTACAAAAGATTCCGGAGGTAAAATACCCCTCCATTCGGATCTCCGGGAGAGGGGTGTACAGGGAGCTCCCGCATCAAGATTTAACATATCCTTCTCGAATATATGTGGCCTAAATTCTACTCTAAACTCCGTCCACCATTTCCTCCAGGCTAATAGGCCCCCACTCCTCTTCCTCAAATCAGTGCCAAAACAGCCACTAATCACCTTAATTTCCCGGGGTATGAGCTCCTTACTTCCTTTAGATTGCATGGAGGCATGTGCGCGTACGTACGCAGCAATCTACCCTGCAGCAGACTCCCCAATTTAGAATCTGGAAGAAAAGACATACTATGGATAAAACTCTCTCTCAGGACTGCAACTAAATTCATTTGTTGCAATTACCGGTCACCTTCTGACAACAACTTTGTCCAGCTCTGTGACTACCTTTCTGAAAAAACCGACCATCTGATTTCTGACTATCCTTCCTCCGAGGTGACTATTCTTGGTGACCATAATAAGGAATGGCTAGGATCTTCAAAAACCGATCCACAAGGAAGAGTAGCGGAGGCCTTTGCAGTCAGCAATTCTTTAGCAAATATGGTTCAGCAACCTACTTACTTTCCTCGCATCCTAACACACAGCTCAAATCCCTTGGATCTCCTTCTTACTACAAATCCTGGCTGCTATAAGATATCAGTCACCGCCTGCCTGGGCCGTTCAGACCACGGCATGGTCACTGCTTCCTGCGCAATGCAACCCGAGGTCACACAGTCATCACACCCACGTATCATTTGGCACTACAATTCCGCGAACTGGGACGAAATGCGAGATTACTTTTCCTCATTTCCATGGGCGTCTGTCTGCTTCTCTCATCCTGACCCCTCTGATATCTCACAAAATGTCACCGAAATTATCCAAGCTGGCATGGAATTATTTATTCCACATACACAGAAAACCTCTGCAGCCACTCAAAAGCCCTGGTTCTCTAAATCCTGTGACAAGGCCAGACTTGAAAAGGTCTAAGCTCACAAAAAGCTTCTACACAATCCCAGTAATGAAAACTGTCAAGCATTTAACGAAGCAAGAAACTGCTATGTCCGCATTCATTCTGAGGCAAAAAACTCGTTTAATAACCACATCAAAAACAAAGTTCTCTTAAGCTCCAGCGGCAGCAAACCCTTCTGGACTCTTGCTAAATCTATTGGGAATAATTTCTGCAAGAGCACGTTCCCACCTCTTGTCTCAGGGGATGAAAATGTTTCTACCGCCCTGGACAAGGCTGAACTTTTTGCCTCGTTGTTCGCCGGCAATTCTACTCTCAACCCACCTCCAAATGTTCAACCACCAACAATCCCCAATGTCGCGCATAAAATGACGGATATAATTTTCAAAACTAAAAAGGTACGAAAGATGCTCTCTTCTCTTAATACCAGGAAAGCCTCTGGCCTTGACGAGATCCCAGCAATTGTTCTCAAAAAATGCGCACCAAAACTTGCTCCTGTCCTGACTCGTCTGTTTCAGATATCTTACGATAGAGGCATATTCCCTAGTAACTGGAAAACTGCTCGAGTACAACCCGTCCCCAAGAAAGGATCCAAAGCACTTCCTAGCAACTACAGGACTATTTCTCTCCTGTTGGTCGTCTCTAAAGTGATGGAAAAGTATATAAACACCGAATTTACTAAAATTTCTTGAAAAACACAGTCTAATCCATGACAGGCAGTATGGATTCCATCAGCGCAGATCAACTGCCGACCTCCTTTCCCTTGTCACCCATTCTTGGAACAAGTCTATGGAACTACACAGTGAATCCCAGATTGTCACTCTAGACATATCCAAAGCATTCGACTAGGTCTGGCATGCAGCGCTGCTTAATAAACTACCGGCCTATGGCCTACCACCAAAACTCTGTACGTGGAGAGCAAATTTCCTCTCCAACAAGAGCATTTCTGTTGTCGGAGATGGCCATTCCTCTAAACTGTATCCAATTAATGCAGGAGTTCCTCAAGGTTCAGCTTTAGCCCCTACTTTGTATCTTCTCCACATCAATGAACTCCTTTCTAGCACATCCAACCCAGTTCACAGTTACCCGGACGACAGCACCCTCCACTCAAATATACAATATTTTAAGCCTGTCTCTTTAGCCGAATTAGATGAGGATCGCAGACTCATGGAGGGTTATATCTCCGTGGATCTCCAAAAAATATTAGACTGGGGAAGTAGAAATCTTGTAAAATTCAACCCCACCAAATCACTGTCTTGCTTTCTTTCTCATAAGAGATACACCAGCCCTAGAGCCATCACAATAAACAACCAAGTTATTCAAAGTAATGAGTCCTTTTCACTTGGTATTTCTGTGGATCGAAATCTCAATTGGCACCAACATGTCACATCAATTGCAGAAGCGGCTGCTAAGAAATTAGGTTTCCTCTTCCGGACTCGCAAATACTTTTCACTAGCTAATCTCTATACCTTATATACTTCACAAATAAGACCAAACCTCAAATACTGCTCCCACATCTGGATGCTGCTGCCGCTTCTACACTCGCTATCCTGGACTCCATTCAAAAGAGAGCTATACATCTCATCGGTGACGCTACCCTCACCCAAAGGCTACCATCCCTTTCCCACCGACGTGCCGTTGGTGACCTCTCTCTCTTTTACAGATATCTGCACGGGCACTGCTCAGAGGAGCCTTCTTCCATAGTTCCTCCACCTGATGCCCCCAACAGATCTACCAGGGGAACAGCGCGAATGCACCCTTTTACTGTCCAGGTCACCAGACATAGAACATTTTGTTATGCCCGCTATTTTGTCCCGAGCACTTCCAAGTTGTGGAAATCCTTGCCGGCACATGTTTTTCCTTCTCCCCCGAACCCCCAAACCTTCAAGTCCAAAATTAACAAGTTGCCACTTTCCTCCTTGTCGACACCCATAGTATTTAGGCTGTAAGCCGTCGTGGTGTGTTGTTGAAATAAAATAAATAAATAAAATTACATCGCGCGGATTTTACCAAATGCCCTCATTTCAGACAACTTATCAAAGATAAGGTAAATATTGGCAGAAGAAAGAAGAGGGTAAGAGAAAGGCTCAAGTATGAGAATACTCCAGACAAACTTTGGGCGATCGTGAGCTGCCCACAATATGGCCTATGCGGTAGCATGCGAAAAACGAGTTGATCTGATTATTATTATAAGCGAGCCTAACATCAATCGTGTGAGATAGCAAAGTTATATGTCAGATAGTAAAACGGATGTCGCGATACAAATTGTAAATAAAAATATAAAGATCATAAATGTGAAAAAAGGTTCTGAGTACGTAAAGCTCATATTCTGCAAATGGCAGCTGTATTATATTTCACCAAATATTCCTCTTACAGCCTTCAAGGACTATATCGACGGTATTATTACACACTTTAGGAATAGTAAAGAAGAAACAATCTTCGCAGGTAACTTTAATGCAAAGTCGGTTCTATAGGGATCTCCGTTTACAGATAACAGAGGTGAGTATGTAGTTGAGTGGGCAGCGGAGCTAGACCTAGTTATTAACAATAAAGGTGCAACTCCAACGTTTGAATGAGGGACCAGCCGATCATTTATAGACGTTACTGGAAGTACTACCAACATTCCAAACAATATTAAAGGATAGGAATCGCTTTCTGGGGAGTTTTTGACATTCCATAACCATATCATGTTTGAGGTGGATTGGTCGAAAACGGTTGGAAATAAGCAACAGTGTATCCGAGCACTCTTTGATAGTGAAAAGTTTGTAGAAAGCGTCCAAAGAAAGGCAAGAGATATGGAAGGCCTAGAAGGTTGTTGGCATTGTTGGAAGAAGCAGCAAAAGAAAACACCACCATCTTACATGCAGGACAAAGAAAAAGACCATACTAGTGGACATTAGACATCGAAAATCAGCACAAGGTAAGCCTGCAACTAAGAAAAACCATTACGAGAGCGAATGCTGGAAATACCATCACTAATGAAGAAACAATAAACCTTCAGAATCAGTACAAAATATCCTGTAAAGAACTAAAGAAATGTATTGCTCTTTCTAAAAGGGAGCACTGGAAGAGATTATGTGATGAGCTGAAGTGTGATGTGTGGGGATCGGGCTATAAAATAGCCGTCAAGCATCTTGAATGTCAAAGCCTACCTGATAAGCGCTCCCTGGAAAGGAAGCTGGAAATGATAGAACAGCTTTTCCCTAGAAAGGACAATGAATGGATTAGGGAAGAAGTGGTTCAAGATGGTGTCCCACTTTTTTCTATGGACGAACTCCTCACAGCTGTTGATCAATCAAACCAAGAAAAGCCCCAGGACCAGATCTTACTCAATGTACTAAATAATCTACTGAAAAAACAAAGGTTTCCTGAAAAAGGGAAGGTACTGTGGAAGGGTGGTGCGACTGATTCCCCACCGGGCTTTAGGCTTCTCAATACAGTCGAAAATTATTCGAAAGGCTAATCAAGGACAGGCTTGAGAACGGAAAGGAGGACTGTTAGACCGTCAGTTTGGATTTAGAAAAGGCCGCTCTACAATACAGGTATCACTAAAGTGGTAGATACCGCAAAACATACCAAAAACAAATGTTTCACAGTGGTTAATTCGGCTACCTGGAGCAAAATAGTAGAAGAGCTATACAACAGAGGTATTTCACAATACTTGATAAACGTTGTGGAGAGTTACTTTTCTCGACGACTCATTAGATTGTCGAAGTGCAAGGTAATAGAAGTTACTACAGGTGTCCCGCAGGGATCGGTGTTAGGCCCTTTCCTCTTAAACATCTTATACGATCAGGTATTAAGATTACTTTTAACTGAAGGGGCAGTCAGTATCGGATATGCCGATGATCTGACAATTATGGTGGAAGCATTTGATCAACGTGAACTTGAATTTAGAGTCATTGAAACATTAGCGAGGATTAGTAGATGGATAGACAAAAAAGATTTAGTACTGACCCCACAAAAAACTGAGGTAGTTATTTTGAAAGGACGCCACAAATGTAACCAAGTTAAGTTCGAGATCTTAGGAGCTGATTATGACCAGCTAAAAAAATTAAATAATTAAATTTAATACTTAGGTAAATACATACGATAATAAATTGAAATTCAGCGAACACATAAAGTGCTCGTTAATAAAGCCCAAAAGAAGATGGCTGTGCTGATGAGGATACTACCGAACATAGGAGGGCCCAGTAGCCCCAAAAGGGTACTCCTGTGTGGAGTGGTCTAGTCCATACTTTTGTATGGTGCACCGGTATGATATTAAGCCATTAAGATATAGAGATGCCGGGATATGCGTTTGGGTACACAAAGGAAGGCCCTGTTAAGAATTACCAGTGGGTACAGAACTGTGTCCCTGCAGCCATACAGGTGATCATCGGAGTACCACCAATTACGCTCCTTGCTGAGGAAAGACGGCGACTATATTATACTGGCGATGCCAACACAGCAGTAGTAAAGAATATGCAAAGAGGAATAACTCTAAATTATTGGCAAGAGATATGAGAAGGACATGTAGGTACTACCGAAGGGACTAAGTCACTTATCCCGGACATTCTTTCTTGGGTGATGTGGTCATCGAAAGCAAGACTTTTTTATCACCCAGTTCCTGTCGGGCCACGGCAGCTTCAGGCAGTATACACAGAGAATGGGAATAACAGAAGACAATGTATGGTCGTATTGTGATGCCACTGGTACGACGGAGCACACAGTTCTACTGTGCAATATATGGATCCAGAGACATGAGTTGGAAACGGAACTGGGTTCGAGAATTAATAGAGAAAACATTGTCCATATAATGATAGGTATTGAGGGCGGATGGAGTGGTGTCTGCTGTTTTGCCAGGAAAGTACTGCAGAGGAAAAAAGCTGAGGAATGTCAAAGGCTGCAGCAAGTCGGGAGCCAAGCTGAGCTAAATCTGAGCGGATGAACAAAAGAACAGGGAGAGCAGCTGCCGAACTCCTAATCCTCAAATAATGAGGGAAGGGAGACGTCGGTCCTGTGTCCTTGCGATGTTGGTCACGGTAAAGATTCCTACCCTTCTTAGAGAAAGACAGGGGTTTGGAAAAAGTTCCAGTATAGATAGTGTGGTGAAACTGGCGTCGGTGATTAGTCATAGTCGCGAAAATAGACCCACGTTAAAAAAAAACACACACACATTTTTGAAATGGTTATCAAATAAATAAATTTATGCTTATATGGCAGAAAAATTAGGTGATCAATGTTCTTCATATGCTGCTATTAAAAACTGGGTTGCACAATTTAACATGGAGCGATCAAATGTAAAAGATGGAAACCCAATTTATGTGACCACCCAAGAAAACGAATTGGGCTAACACTTAGCAGAAACATTGCACCTTTCCTATGAACATTTTTTTTTACATTGTTTATCGGAAACACGATTGTTTGATAATGTCAAATGAAATTTGCCATCATGTTGAAGAACATTCCTCAAACTTTCTGGGTTGCGTCGTCACTATGGACGAAACATTGGTTCATCACCATGATCCAGAGACTAAAGAGTAGTCAAAAAAGTGAAAGCATTTCGGTTCTTACGGCCCATAAAAATCACTTGTCCAAAAGTCGGCTAGCAAGGCTCTTGCTTCAGTTTTCTGCGAGAAGGATGGGATAACTCTGCTAGATTTTCTGGAACAAGGTGTAATACTTGTAACAGGACTCAATATGAGCAGTACTACGCTACACCTCTTGCAAACAATAAAAAGATAAACATATTATTTTTCTCAAAACAAAACCAACTAGGAGAAGATAAGTCAACAAAGGTATCAGATAGAAATAAAAGGTATGGTTCAGATAGGTTTTGCAGAAAGAAAATTTTTTTCAAGACAAAAATCGGTGAGTCACTAATGGTAGTTAAATAAATGTCCAAATAAGTATGCACAAAAGATAATCCAAAGAAGTGGGTAAAAAGGGGGGACATGGAAAATATAGGTTCCATTCTATCTGGAAGGAAATAAAAGGTGGGATGCCACTACGTCCGAGTTTGGGGATAAATGGAAATCAGATGAAACAAAAACCTCGGATTAGTCAAATTTAATTTTAGTACACAGCGAGAATTAAGTTTTGCAAAAAGGAAATTATTTATACCCCCAGACAAGATAGATGTAGACAGCCATAGATAACCAGTAAGATAAGGTATCTAAAAGGCAGTAAGATAAATGTTACAGCAAAGATAACCATAAAAGGCAAGGTATGTCTCAAGATAGGGAGATAAGTGTAGATAACAAAGATGACTCTACATGGTTAGAAATCCAGTTAGCTACAAGTCAGCTAATAAGATAGGACCGTGATTACAATATAGGTTAGGTTATGTTGTGAGTGGGCCTTAACAGTCCCCACTGCGACGTTAATGTCTATTGTGGTTCACGCCTAATTGCCTATATTTCACCCATTAAGTCCAGCTTCTTAGAGAGATCGATCAATGTTGTGGGCGAAAGTTGATCCATATTCTCTGGTGTAAGTTGGGCCTTTCCAAAGAGTACGTGTCTTGTCCTATCCGCAGCCGGCACTGCTATTTCGTCACTCTCCATATACAGCCGGCACCCGGTTTCTTGTCCGAGCCCAATTCTGTGCATGTGGTGACACAAGGAGCAGTGTCCTGTATACAGACCGCCCAGAGTTCTCAGTTGTTGCCTGTTTAGCTCTAGAAGTTTTTTAGCCCTGGACTCTGACAGGCCATTTATTTATGAAGGCCTTAGAGTGAGCTAATCTTGGCAGATTTTGCCATTGCTGGATTGTCATTCTTTCCATCCAGGTCTTTAAGGTGCATTTTGCTGTGCATGATAATATCCCCAGCATAGGTTCTGGTCCGATGAAATCCACCCCGGTACCCCTCGTGGCAAGAGCGACACCTCATTGTAGCTGCCCAGTTAGTTAATGGCCGTCTTGCAACTCCATACCGATTTTGAACTGCAACAGTAGTATCCAAGTGCCTCTATAGCCTTGGCTATCGAAAATATTTTGATCGATTTATGTGTGCAATGGTTTTGTTTAATCTCCCCCACATATACCTTGATGGTATATACTTTTGTCTGGTATATGCTTGCATACTTTCCGAGGATAGATGATATTCTTGCATCGTTGCTGCTTCCATATGCGCCAGCTCCTGCCCCTGACACAGTTTTGGAGCCGTCTCTGTACTAGCACAGACCTGCCATTAACAGGGATTGCTGATTATATTTTCCAACTGTACATTCTAGTTGAGCATCTTATCTAGGGTA
The DNA here is from genome assembly GCA_964006375.1 of Tillus elongatus. Taxonomy (NCBI): domain Eukaryota; kingdom Metazoa; phylum Arthropoda; class Insecta; order Coleoptera; family Cleridae; genus Tillus; species Tillus elongatus. The sequence continues at coordinate 52,365,578 of OZ023270.1, forward strand.
ACCCCCAGATATTTCCCCTGTTCCGAAAATAGAAGTGTCTCACCCATAAAAGTAGGTGTTCTCAATTTATCCAACCTTCTTCTTCTCTGGTGGATGGGGCAATGGTGGTTCTGTGGAGGTTCAGACATCTGCTCCCTCCGGCACCAATCATTTATTATGTTTAGTGTCTCTTAAGAGTATTTGAAAGTTCTAGTTCAGATTTACTTCAAACGAGTATGACAAGATCATCTGCATATGCCTGAACCTCAACCTCCCACAGTTCCAGGATAGCCAGCAGCTCGTCTACGAAGAGGGACCAAAGCAGAGGGGATAATACCCCTTCCTGTGGGCACCCCTCGAGACTAGAAGATGTTCAAAGTCAGACAATCTAGGAAATGAGTATGTGCTAAGAGCTATAACGTTTCTTTCCATGTCTCTATAAAGGAGCCATCTGGGCATTTTATCGATTCTAATTTCTGATCACAGTCACATGAGAGAATCCTGTGGATCCTGGTGTTGCTGGACAAATCAGAAATACCCTCACATAACTTCTGCCAGGACTCCCTCTTTGCATTCCTTATTTCTTTAGTGTGGTGTTTTAGAGCAGATTTATATTTTTCCCAGTTGCCTGTAGTCTTAGCGATTACAATATAAGAAATAGACATGTTGAGGTAATTAGTCACAATAATAAATAGGTAACCAGGAAATAGAAAGATTATTATATAAACAGGTAAAAACAGTAGTCATAAAAAAGGAAAGGTAAGATAACAAGGACACAGAGATATTGTTGATCATCCACCACAGGATCTAAACCGTGATGAGGCTTCTGATATTTGATGTGCCAGTTTCCCAAATTAAGTCAATCAAGATCACTCAGCTTATAAACTAAGTTAGAGCGAATTTTGATTTTCTTTGAACAAGAAAGAATTTAGGAGGTAATTTAGCTTTAAAAAAGTGGCATCAGAGAAATTGCTTTTCCAGACTAAATCACCCACCTTCCGGGAAATTGGGCATATTCGAAGATCATATCGGTGCTTATAGAGATAATGGGCCTTCTGAAGCATCTGTCAAACGTCCAGGTATAGTTCAGGTAGGCAGTGTATATTATCTTCCCACGGCAATCTTCTGTAAATTTTCATTTCATAAAAATCACCTGACAGTATGTCTGCCAAAAACTAAGAGCGAATGGGCAGTACCTGTAACGTCTTTAGCTAGTTTGATGGCTTGAGCCATTTGGAAGACGTTTTTATTGCAGTCCGTATGAAAGTCTTTAATAAAGGAAGCAATGTCTGTGATAACTTTGTTGACTAACATGCTAACTCTTAATTGACAAAGTAGCTAAGGCTTAGAAAAATCTGGGCTGGTCAGAACAGGAGCAGATTTTAGTTACTCCTTGAGAAGTTGAAATGCCTTTTAAGCAGCATCTGACCACTTTATGGGCTGTCTCTTCTTTTTGTCATGGAGTAAGTGGTAATTGGGCAAAATCTTTAATAAACCTTCTGTGACATTGCAATATTCGTCACATATTAGGAACACATTTAACATTCTTAGTGCCAGTCCTTAGACAATTTTTATTGACGTATGCCAGAAAAGAGAGCATCAACATAATTCACATTTATGGACACTCAGAAATAAACCAGCATTTCTTATTTTACACTTACTATTTTGATGTTTTTGAAGGAATTTGTGGCAACAATAATGTCGTCTAGATAAATGAAAACATGGGGTACCAATGAAGGTCCCAAAACAAAACTCATGAACTGTTGCATAGCTTTAGGTGAACTGGATAAACAAAAGGAACAACAGTGAACTGAAAAAGCCTCCTGCCATGTACTTGAAAAGCAGTCTTGGGCTTCTATTCTCCATCCAAAAGTATTAAAGAGCCATAAGATAACGAGAATACCTTAGTTTACTAAAGACAGAATCAATAAGAGGCAACAGGTAAGATTCATTGACTGTGACTTCATTGAACTTGCGACCATCAAAGCAAATACTATAAGAACAATTACTTTTCTTGATAATCAAAATGGGTGAGGACCAAGGAGACTTACTGGGTTCATTACGACCAACATCTCTCCGATTTCTTTTTTGGGGTGTTCTTGAATAGCGGGGTTAAAAAGGTATTGTCAAAATTTAAAAGGCCTAGCATTTCCGGTGTCAATATGAAGAGTGACTACCCAAGAACCCCCAACTTGTCTGTAGATAATTAATTCCTGAAATTTTTCAATCACAACCTCCAATTATTACTTTTGCTCGGAGGTAAGGGAATCAATGATCTAAGATAGTATTTATTTTTGAGAATTTACCAGAAACCATAAGGGTAGAGGTTTTATTTTTAAAATTTAGAGAAATAGAAACATTTTTACAAAAATTTATACCTAATTAAAACTAGCAGAGACAGCAGAGATAATGTATACTTTTACCAGATGGGTCAGATGGACACAGTAACAGAAATGTTGACTGCATTACCAAGATGGAAGTAACGACAGGTTCAATCTTTAAAGATAAATCCTGAAGTGGGGACATACCACGGAGCCAATATCAGAAAAGTTTCATCTATAAGAGCCTGAATGGTCTTATAGAGATATCTGAATATGGGTGATTATTTCCAGGGACCTCCACAAAGTTAGATAACACCATTGGCAAAATGGTCTGACTACCAGGAATTCCATTCAGAAGCAGGGGGAGGCCGAGAAGAAAAAACTACTTCTAATTCTTGTTGGTGTCTTGCAAATTGCCATGGTTTCCTTGGAAGGACACGCCGGAAAGAATAGGCTGAGAGGGCGACTTAGGAAAGAAGCTGCCGCCGCTCCTTGGGAGTTAGCCTGTTTGTTTTTTGGATAAGATGAGAAAATGTTTTCACCAGCATCCTCGAAAACATCTTATAACAAAAAGGCCCAATGATTGAATATGGAGTTGGCGATCAAACTGTGTGTGACATTGTAAAAGACAAAAACAAAATCCTGGAGTTTTCAGCTATGTCGGATAGTGTGTCTGGCTTGTCTAAACGGAAAACTATGAAAACCGCGACATTTGACAAATTAGGCAAGGCCATGGTTTTATAGTTTAACCAGCAAAGAGTTCAAGAGATTCCTGTTTCTGGAGCAGTGTGCATGGTAAAAGCACTGCAGTTTTTTTCAAGAACTTAACTGGTGACTTTAATGCTTCTGGTTGGTTAACTAGATTTTAACAGCGACATGGTAAGTGTTCAGGGTGAAAAACTGAGCAGTGACCAAAACGCAGCTGATCAGTTCAAAGACTTTAGAAAATTTAGAGAAGAGTCTGGTTTCAGTCCAGAGCAAATTTATAATGCAGACGAAACTGGATTGTACTGGAAGCTTCTATTCACTAAGACTTTAACTTCTGAAAGCGAAAAAAGTACAACAGGCTACAAAATTCAGAAGCAGCATTTGATGGTATTGTGTTGTGGTACTGCTGCAGGGAGTCATTTTTTTTGAAGCCTTGCGTTATTGGAACTGCAAAAAATCATGTGCCTTCTGGAAAATCAATGTCAAAAATTCACCAGTGGATTATTTCAATAATAAACCTGCTTGAATGGATAGAGGGATTTTCACCGACTGGTTCAAAAAGAAATTCATTCCACAAGTTTGTGCACACCTTACAGCCAATAAGCTTCCTTCGAAATATGTTTTACTTTTGGACAAAGCACCTAGGATTATATTGTGGAGGCTGTACTTGATCTGGATCCATTGTCAACTTGGATAAATAAACAAATTGATTTACACTATTTTATTGAACGTATAACTTCAGCGAAACTGCAGTTATACATTCAATAAAATAGTGTTAATCAATTTGTTTATTTATCTAAGTTAACGCACCTAGTCATCCCAGTGCAGCGATACTGAAATTGAATGATAATCAGACCTTCATGACCTTCATGCACCTAATGTGACTGCACTGATCCAACCAATGGACCAAGGAGTGATCCAAGACATAAATACACTCTATAAAAGAAACCCTCTTTTGAAGCTTGTCAATAAAAGGGGCTCAGATTTACTTTCATTTTGGAAAGAACTTAATGTTTTGGATCGAATTTACGAAAATGCAATGGCTTGTAAATTGGGAGAGAGTTCGACGCTCAGGTTAGGTCAGGTCAGGTTGGCGAAAACTTTTAGAAACTGAAGTGCCTACAAACAATCTACAAGAAGAACTCATTCCAGAAATGGTAAATAACCTAAGAAAAATTGACTCAAGTGCGGACGGAACAGAACTACGGGAGTGGTTAAGTGCTGATGAAGATTTAACAGGTCGTGAAGTGTTGAGTGATCAGGAAGTTATAGAAAGAGCGACACACATACTGAATCAACATCCAGTAGAAATAAATCTGATAAAAAAGTCGATGACACCTTGATTTCACCCCAAAAGATAAGCGAGAGTACATACAGACTTGGAGACTACTTCTCTGGCTTCACTGTTGCGTTTCGTTTTTGTAGGTGAACGACGTAGCCAGCACATAAGCTAACTGGAACAAGTGGCGCTTCTGAATTCTAGATGTTCTAGGATGTTCTTCAACGGTTCTGTAACTATTTTCGCTACTTGACAGCATCCCCAGACAGATAAAAATTGAATTAATACGAAATCGTGATAACTATAAATAAATATATGTTGCTATGTTATGATGTTTTGATCAAAAAATTCCTCAAAATTGAAAATAAAATGAAACACAAATGACAGATGAGGCTTTCAAAATCTCTATGTGATGTATGTCAATATTTAACATAAATATACAACTAAACTATAACAGTAATAACTATAATAACAGTTACAACAATAAAATAACTAAACAATAACAGTAATAAAGCAAACTCTACACAATGAAAATATCGACATACATCAACTCATTATGTTATTACAACTTTTGTGAAAAAATATATAGATTTATTTTCTTTCACTTATTTAATTATGAAGAAGAATATCCAAGAAAGGGGAATCCATTAAATTAGTTTGCTCATTTAAAACTAGGTAGCTATTGTCGTGTGTGATTTTTGAGATCTAAAGCTTCAAAAAAGTCTAGTTTACGCTGGTCATTACAAAAATGTACTGGTTGTATGCTGTTATTTACTGTAGGTCTATGTTTGGTACCAGTAATATGTTTTGCAAATGTAGATTTGTCAGAATAGTGCTTTCTAAATGTAGAAATATGTTCTTTATATCAGGTGATAAAATTTCTAGAAGTTTGGCCTATGTAGATTGTGTTACAATGTGTACAAGCTAATTTATAAACTCCAGCTTTTGTGAAGAAACAAGATTTAAAAGCTACCTTTGCATTTGTACAGGTTTTGCAATGTTTTCTGAAATGGTTCCAAAATAAGTCATCGAAACATACCTGTTGTCTTTTTCGTCTCTAATATTTGGATAAATTAAATTAATCGCAAATTTGTATTATTTTCTCTCGATCATTTTATATATTATTTTAACAGAGTAGCCATTACTAAATGCTATTTGCTCAATTATTGAAATATCTTTCCAAAATTGTTTTGGGACATAGGTATTGAAAATGTACGATGTATCATGGAATGATAGGCTGACAGCTTTTGTGAAAAAGGGTGACAAGAAAGTATAATATGGTTATGTCAGTGTAAGTTGGTTTCCTATATATTGAAAAGTCAAATGAATTATTTTCTAACTTCCTAATCGTTAAGTCTAAAAAATTTACAAATTCATTTAATTGTGTATGGTTACCTTGAAATTATGGTAAAATATCATCTACGGATCTGTACCAAAAGACAATATTATGCAAAAGTTCTAGTGCTAAAATTTTGTTTTCTAAGTTTTCCATAAAAAATGTGCGAATAGTCTGACGACCGCAGCCATGAAAGAAGACAACACACACACACAAGTTTTCCATAAATATGTTGGCTAATAAAGGATACAATGGACTACCCATAGGTAGGCCTTCATTTTGGATATAAATTTTATCATTAAATTTAAAATAATTTTGTTTTATACATTTGTTAAAAAGATTCATTATTTCTTACATTTACATTCTTTTCTATTAAAACGTTTTCTAATAGAGGTAAACATTCTCTAGGAGGTATCTTAGAATACATACTACAAACATCAAACGAGACTAATTTACTATTTGTAGAAATAATTAAGTTATTTAATTTTTGTGTTAGTTCATAAGAATTCTTAACTGAATATTTTGGAATGTAATTGTATTATCTAATAAGTGAAACTAGTTTGTTCGCTATCTTATGATTAGGTGTATTAACATAGCAAACTTTTACCTACAAAAATGAAACCCAACAGTGAAGCCAGAGAAGTAGTCTCCAAGTCCGAGTGTGGTATGGACCAGTTTCACCAAGTAAGGGCAACAACAATCAATGAATAAGCCATAGTAAAGCTTTAAACTACAGTGAACAGTTACTGAGTTATTTAGTCAGGAAGACGGGACACTTTCTGAAAATATGTGCAATTTATGCGCTACCATTTGTCGGAAAGTAGTAAATGATTCAAGGAAAGAGACAATCATACTTACTTCACTAAATTGGTATGTACATGCAGATATGTATTTAGAATGTACCTAATATAAGCATCTTAATATGTTTCATTAATTAACATATCTTTGCTATTTATTTCCCAGACATTTGCCATGTAGGATTTTGTCGTGTTTTTATATGTGAAAATCGGCGATTTGCGGCTTAACAGAGAAATTGATTAACCAGAAAAGTATTTTTCCCGGCTATCCCGGAAAATCGAGAGTCTACTGTATAACTAAACAATTTATTCTCTAACTTCTTAGTACCATTACTGGCAGGTTAAAGATTCTTTTTTCTCAAAATACAACCGGTTATATGTTGGAGATCACAGCTTTCTTAAAATTAATTATTAAATTAGTTTCCTAATTAAAACAGATATATAGCTAGTATTTTTTTTTTCCATTTAATTCTTAAAACTATGACACCACATATCACTTGTTGAAAAAGTTATCAGTTCGCCTTATTTATAGTTAAAAGAAAATTATTTACTTGACTGAATTTAATTTAAGTGACAACGTAATTATTAATCACCGCCTATTGATTAGTTTGCGAAGTAGAAGAAACAGAAACGTAGACAAAAGCACAACGCCGTTTTCTTTCTAACGATTTTCATTCACCAAATGTCCCAATAACTTCCTGATATCAAAGGCAAAAACCTACCATTGTTCCCAACTTTGCAAGAACCCCAATTGTCAAATATGAATGCCTCAGGTCAGTTTAGTTGTGGACATATGGTAATATATATAATTGGATCATTGACTAAGCTACATACCAACGAAAAGTAACTATACTGTCCACTAGTATATGCCGCGGGGAAACTTTTTTGGTATAAATTTGCCCAGATATACCTGCACTTGTAACATGGCTCAATAGGAGTGGTACAAGTTAATACATTGAGGTTAACTGAATTTAAAGTTGGAAATATCCCAATATTTGTTTTTAAAAAATACCTGTCTGAAAACATGATCCTACCGCAGGTTATGGAATTATTAAAAAATCAACGTAGACCACAGTTCACAAAAACCTTCGATGCAGCACCTATATCAAGGCTATAACATGGGACTCACTTAAAATCAGAAAAAGCGCTACCAAATTTGCGAAAACGATTATGGAAATTATTATTCAACAAAATCTTCAATGCAGTACCTATGGCGAAAACATATTTATCACTTTGGGACTTAAAACGAGAAATGACACTCCTTGGCAAATTGGGAAAAACAATGATGGAAAAAAGCAAAAGAAAACTTGGTTGTAATTTTCTAACATATGCAAAGAGTTATAAAACAACTGCAATTGTGGTAACAGCGCAGGTCACTTTGACATTAAAAAAATACTTAATAATGGAAAAGAGCTCTTTCACTGGTTGGGATGTAAAAAAATATCTCCTGTGAAAATGAGCAGTTCAATATTGGTTCACAATTTGAAACCACTTGAAACATCTAGAGAAAATAAGTGCCTAGTGATTATTATAACTTATTTCACCAAGTGGCATTACCTATTCACAATCTAGAAGCTGAGACCTCAACTGAAGCATTTTTTGAGCATATTATATCAAGATTTGCAGCTGCCATGGAAGTTGATTCAGCCCAAAGGCAATATTTTGAATTCTAACTGTTCAACTCCCTTATGCACTTCAACAAACCATTTTAACCATTTACGGAGACAAGCATGCCATTGAGAATCAACAATACTGGGACAATATTTTCCTTGGTAACTCCCATTCTCACTTGGAGATTGCAAGTGTCATACAGAGCTATCGTTTTCAGGATTCAGGGAAGTTTTTTTAAGTAATAGTAAATTTTAAGAAGTAGTAAAATAATCCTAAACCTAGCATCTGTAGTTTGTTACAGTATTATTAAATACTCTTCTGGTGTTTTCATATTCTACTAATATTTAGTTCATTTGGTTTCAAACAAAACAAACATATTACAATAGACAATTTAAAAGAGTAAAACGAATTAATACAAAAAATATTTTTACTTAGCATATACATATCTTACTAAAACAAAAAGTTTATAATTACATTTGATGATCTTTGTGACTGTTAAAATAGTTCAATGATTAAAATAAATAATTCATGACAATAATTTCACACGCGCTACATTATAAACCTTAACCCTATACTAAATTCATTCTAAACTTTGCTGCCATTATTGATTATCTAAAATAATTAGCCTAAAAGCAGTAAATCTCATAAGTCAACGTTTTTTAAATTAGAAGAAGAAAGCTTTGGCATTTGTTGACCCTCAGGGGGAATAAAAACTCCTATAGGTTTAAGAGATTTTCTCTTGTCTCTCAACTTTGAAAGCTCCAACTTTAATTTATTTAATATGGCAAAATTAGGAGAGTTCATGGCTGCTTTACTTTGAAGAAGAGTTATTTCTTGTTCCTCCAGCTTCTTTTCTTTAAAACACTTAACTGACCTGTTACCATATAGCCTTAATAGTGAACCCCAAGATGTTATATGCGGATGGAGAGCCTGAAAAAAATTATATAATAATAATGTTTATTGGACAAAGTAAAATACAGTCTGTTTCAAAAATGATGGTCTGTGTTACAGGTGCACATTCAGCACAAAAAATAGGACTATTTTTTCATACAAACATGGGTCCGCAAATGCTTAGTTTTTTAAATACAGCGTTGTTAAAGTTATTTGTCTTTGTTAGTTTTTCACGAATAAGTCCGAGTCAAATTAAAAGTTTGACGTGAAAATTCTCATGTGGGGGTTTTCGAGGACAAGAAATTTAAATATGTTATTGTTAATAACAGTGCAGGCAGAGGGCGCCACCTGTAAGACATGGCTTGCATTCAATTGGCTATAATTTTTTGACACCCAGTAATATCGACCTATCATATAGCTACATTGCAGTCCTTATCAATTGTAAGCAAAAAATGTATATTTGATGTAAATCTCTCAGACACACCATTTTCGAGATATTTCAATTTTTGTATGTCGATGTCGCTCAAAAATTAATTCTGCGACAAATCATAGGAATACATTTTTCACCTTTTAATTGCTATCAGTATGTATAAACTTAATTTTCTTATTCTCTAGTTAAAAATTAAAATCTTACCAGAAAAAACAACTGACAAGACACAATCATGAAGATAAAATAAAAAGCCACGATAACAAACTTTGAACAAACCATTTAACAAAGTGGTATCCATCGTTACGGGATTTGACTTTTGTGTTTTCGTCGTGACATATACTACATTTGACTTTTACGTTTGATTTTAAGTAATTAATTGTATTGTCCATAATTTTTCTAATTAAATGTGGAAGTCTACCAACAACCCCCCCACCCACCAACAATTAACTAACAGACATGCATGTTATGTATTCACGGGCTTTTGGTAACTGTTATGAGGCGAAACGACTGTATGAAGAAGCCTTCCCAAATGGGAGAATTCCAGACTGAAGGATGTTTCCACGAATTGACATCCGTCTGAGAGAAAAAGGTATATAATTACAATATCTAATACATCGATCTGTCTCTTTCGAATATATATATATATATATATATATATATATATATATATATATATATATATATATATATATATATATATATATATATATATTGTACCAGGTACCCTTAATAAAGTTACTGCTGATTGAGGCAGACCACAAAGTGCATGAAATCCTGATTTTAAAGAGGCTGTTCTGGATGAAATTGAACAAAATCCAAAAATAAGTACTAGGGAAATGGCCAATCATCTGGGAGAATCCAATGCAACGATATGGAGAGTTCTTCATGAGCAACAATTGCGTCCATATCACATCCAACGTGTGCAGGCACTATCGCATGAAAGAGATTTTATACCTCGCCTACAATTTTGCCAATGGTTTCTTCAACATAATAATCTAGAGAACTTGTTGAATTGTGTATTGTTCACTGACGAGTCTGAATTTAGGCGCGACGGGATCGTCAATTTTCGTAACAGCCATATTTGGGCTGACGAAAATCCCCACGCAGTTTTTGAAAGGCATCATCAACAGCAATTTTCCTTAAATGTATGGGCTGGAATTGTAGGGTGTAATTTGATAGGACCAATTTTTTTACCTTACAGACTTAATACTACAACTTATCTTGAATTCCTGCAAAACCAACTAAATGGGTTATTAGAAAATGTACCTCTTGACATAAGACATAACCTGTGGTTTATGCATGACGGAGCCCCCCCACATTTCGCCCTAAATGTCAGAAATTACCTAAGCAATAGTTCTGGACGCAGATGGATCGGACACGGTGGACCTCAGCCATGGCCGGCTCGATCCCTTGATTTAAAGCCTATGGACTTTTATTTATGGGGGCATCTCAAAAGTATTGTTTATAAAGCAAATAGTGAAAATATTGATGATCTGCAGCAACGAATTGTATTTGGATGCGAACAAATTAGAAATACCCCAGAAATATTTCGCAGAGTACGATGTTGTATTCTTCGCAGAATACGAAAGTGTATTGAAGTAGAGGGTGGCCATTTTGAACATTTATTGTGGTCAGGTATCATAAAATGTTATAATTTTTTTATTTGTTGTTAAAATTTGCAGACAATACAATTAATTACTTGAGAAAAATTAATTTTTGAGCGACATCGACATACAAAAATTGAAATATCTCGAAAATGGTATGTCTGAGAGATTTGGATCTAATATACATTTTTTGCTTACAATTGATAAGGGCTGCAATGTAGCTATACGGTGGGTCGATATTACTGGGTGTCAAAAAATTATAGCCAATTGAATGCAAGCCAAGTCTTACAGGTGGCGCCCTCTACCAGCAGTGTTATTAACAATAACATATTTAAATTTCTTGCCCTCAAAAAACCCCGCATGCCAACTTTCACGCCAAAATTTTAATTTGACTCAGACTTATTCGTGAAAAACTGACAAAAACAAATAACTTTAACAACACTGTATTTAAAGAACTAAGCATATGCGGACCTATGTTTATATGAAAAAATAGTCCTATTTTTTGTGCTGAATGTGCACCTGTAACATAGACCATCATTTTTGAAACACCCTGTATACCGTGTTCAAAACTTAGCAACAATGGCAATATTCATACACAACAAACATAGGACTGATCCCACTTTAAAACTTGTGCGTGGGCAAGAAACGGTACCATACATTTGTGTAGACAAACTCACAATATTTCACAATCTTACAGCGCAAAAAATTAACACACTCATACACACACACACACACACACACACACACCCGCATGCACGCACCCACACGCACATAAGGAATTTATATGGTATTCAGGAAGTCTAGTCTAGATGAATTTTCCAAGAAATTGGCATATAAAGAAATTCTATCTAACATTGACAAAGGAAGGTTACTATGTGATTTAGGAAATGCCTAATTGAAAATAAAGATAATTTAATGTATGTGACTTTCTGATGAACGATTTCAAATCCTTACCATAAACAACAACAACAGTAAAACACACACATACACACACACACGTGCACATAACATGTGCACAAACACACACACACACACACATCCACACAAACATTTTAACTCACCCTGGATATGGGTTCCAGGAGCCCTAATTCGTGCTCATTTGAAGAAATGTTCCGAAAGTCTTACTATCGATAACCCCCTATTAGTGAATTTTCTTAATGAAAATTCGCTAAAAAGAAACTTGTAACAGCAATGCACATCCTGTGCACATATTAAGCATCGGACAATAAAAGGCTGCTTATTTGGTAAACCAATAATGGTACTGGATCATTTTTAGTCACATTCTTGCATAGATCTGTACAAACTGACCCAGAGTATTCCATTCCTCACGGTGTTGTTAAAACAATTTTAAACAGTGCAAGTGCAATAAGTCCTTAAGGCTGCAGTGTATTTGGAACAAATTTGTAAACTGCCGCATTGAAAGAAAGAAAAAGAAAGAATTGTAACATGAAAAAAGTTACATTAAACTAATCTACGTTAAGACTTCCCTGTAATTTACTTTAGTGACTTTATGGTTGCCACTTACCACACAAATTATAATTCAGTATAAATAAAATATAGAATCATAAATTGTTAGAGAATGAATAAAAACACCTACCTGCAATATTGCCTGTGAAGCTCTCTGCTTACCATCTCTCTTATTACGACACCTAACCGTTGCTGTGTGTTTTCCTACAGTCATTGTAAACTCATTCATTTGGTGTTTTAAAGCACTGCCTTGATAGTGTATTTGCAACTGTTCCAAACCAAAATTTCGTTGCAAGCAAGTTAATAAAATATCGTGAGGAGATGGTTCTGTAGTTTTTGCACAAAATTCAGCTACTCTGGGATCTTCTACTTTGATTTCGTCGAAAAACTAAAATAAAATTTACACTTACACTTTAGTATGAAATTGTTTTACTGAATATTTTTAATTATGAGGCATTGTTGTACAAAGTTTTGCTTGTCTTAGAATAATGTTTGCACGATTCAACAATAAGGAAATTTTAAGCACTGTTAAAACTACAATGCCATTCATTTCTATCCCAACATATTAAAAGGTGTTCCTAATGTCAACAGAAGTTCAGATATAAAATAGTCAATTAAAAACTTTATTCACTGACATTGCCTATTACATACTATGTTGTAACAAATTTGTGATATAAAAAGCATTTTATTATCTATGTTACTAGTGCTGAATGTTATCTAACTCGCTTTTATATTATTGTTCAGACACTTATAGAAAATAAAAAGTCCTGATTTAGCGAATGTTAAAAAAGTAAATGTCAGCAACTCATTTTTTTTTAAAATAAACAAGGAACTTCATTTTAGTAGCAGCGAACTGTCTAGGGAAACCTGTCTCGTATAGACCATGCTCAGCCACTTATTGGTTGCAGGAGAAGAGGTTGCTGGGTGTGGGAGCTTGCCTTAACTAGCCGGCCGAGTGGAAGGACACCACAATAAAAATCCCCCCCGAACCAGGTGGAACAGCACAGTCCAAAGATTGCCTGGTTAAGGGGTAGCTTAGCCGCTACTGTGCAAACTCTGGAGCACCTGGCGCACTCCGGCATTCACCTGCTCACCTGGTGCAGGCGAGACTAATATCCCTAGCTTCTCGTGGGAAACCAATGGAGAACATCAAAAAGTCAGGTCCCTCTGGGGAGCCCCAAGCATCAGAAAATATGTATATACAAAATACGTTGAGGAATTGAGAAGCCTTACCTCATCAGATTGCGGAGAACAAACAAACGAAGACGTGCTACTACAGTCCAGCGAAGATGAGCTTGGTAAAGGCATAAATGCCACTAACATTAAAGGACAAAGGCCTAGGCTAAGCAGCGCAGCCAGAAAGAGGATCATGTACCTCGTGGCACACAGAATAAACCCTGATAAAGCCCAAACCAAAGCCAGTAAAGAAGAGTAGCGAGACTTCTGAGAAAGAAAGTAAAAGAGCCCGTTCAGAAGAAAGCATTCCAGAAGCTCCAGTGACCAAAAAGATAAAAGTAAAAGAAACTGACAGCAGTGTTCCACTTTCCAAGACCACACAGCCGACATTTAGTCAAATGACTACAGGAATCAGGATTCGAATATTACCCTCACAATATCCAGAAAAGCTCCTAACAGCGGAATAAATTCACTCCGATTGCCTCTGTCTCTGGTATTGTATAGATTTGTTTTAGGAGGTTAATATAATGTTGTTTTGAAAAGTAACCTTATCCCGAATTAGCCCGTTATAATCCACAACCACAAACCGGGTGGCCAAGGAACTCAAAACCAATTCATCAATTGTTTTCAGTGCAATCAACGATTTGTGAGCAGACGCATTTTCTTGCTAAAAGAGCTAACAGTTTTCCGCGGTGTTTTTCCACAATTTTCTCGCGTAATTTAGTTACAAACTTATCATAGTATGCTCCTGTGATAATTCTTCATTGTTCCATTAAATTTAGCAGGATTATATCACCTTTGTCCAAGAAATCGCAAGCAAGAACCCTGCCAGCCGGTTTCTACACTTTTATTTTTCTCATTCAGATCCGGAATGCTTCCACTTTGCCATTGCTTTTTAGTAACTACATCATAGTAATGGACCTATGTTTCGTGTGCCTAGTGACAAAGTGACGCAAAAAGTTAATAGCAATTTACTTTTAATCAGTGGCACATTTCTTCCGACATTGTAAAACGATCACGCTTCTGATCAACGTTCTGAAGCCTTAAAATATGCAAGGCGTGATGAAAATTTGAAGGCTTCAGAACGTTGATCAGAAGCGCGATCGTTTTACAAATTTGCAAGCCGTGATGAATAAAGGCGCAAGAGGGGAGACAGAGGAGGCCGCGCTTGGACTCTAACACGCCTACTACAGACAGAACGAACACAAGGTGTACTGGGCAGACTGTCCAGGGCTCAGACATGGGAAGTCAATAATTGACAAACCCAGTTCAAAGAGAGCTGTGGAGCTGCTAAATGTTAGCAGAGGACAGCTCAGAAACATAACAGGTTTCTTGACGGGACACATGGCCGTCAAGAAACACCTGCATAAAATGGGGCGATTCGAGGGAGACCTCACATGCAGACTCTGCGGCGAGGGGGATGAAGCAGCCCAGCACATCTTGTGCTAGTGTAAAGCTCTGGACCGCAAAAGACAACTGATCTACGGTCAGTCTAGACCGGAGACAGAGCAATATAAAATTTCACCCTACCAATCGCTGGAAAAAAATGTATGTTGTAATTGTATATGTATCGATTTTATTCATTTTACCTGTCCCCCAATATAAATAACATCATTTGACTATTTATTTAAATATTGTGTTTTAGATTTCTTGTTACTACTGTTGCCTTAACTTTTATTTCTACTTTTTAGATTTTTCAAGACTCTATTGGCAGTATTGGCAATGCTCGTACTCAAGACTGTTCTGTGAAACACATCTTTCCACTGGAGCCAGTATCACACAAAATATTACCTGCCTTTATACAGTGCCTGTACTTTGGTTGTACAATACCTTATATAATTCAAAATATGCTGCCAATTTCTCGACCGATTGGATTTATAGGACTGCGTCAGTGCTGTGTAGCACTTTATTCCCGAATATTTAGTTTTAGCTAATTATATTTTAGTTTTAATGCCTAGTTCTTAGGTTTTTCTTTTCAGGTTTAATATTTTTAAATAATAATACTATATATATATATATATATATATATATATATATATATATATATATATATATATATATATATATATATATATATATATATATATGTGTTATTTAAAGTGTACAAAGTATAATTGAGCTTTAGAATCCGATTAAAATCCAAACCCGAGACATTTAAAACGATACCAGAAAAGGGAACTATAAAATCTGAATATATATTGAATAATGTAATTAAAAAGGAGGTTACATAACACATACATGTCAAGAAAGAACAGTTAAATAGGTATAATGTGATAAAATTGGAAAAATAATAGAAAATAATTAAAAACAAGTACATTTAATCACCAAATATTTAAGAATCAAAATATGTACCAATTTTACAATAAACAGACAATTTCTCACTTACTGATTGATATTTCTCAGAAAAGGTTTATATAAAAAAATACAGATGGACAAACTCTCCATATTTTGTCAATAAAAGGGGGTTAATACATCCAAGTATAACTAAAGCTGGTGTCAAAGAAATCACAAGGTTTAATCAACAAACAAATAGGTATGGGAAGTTTGATATTTAAATATAAATAGAAAGTTTTGAGGGATAGTATAGCAAATAATAATTGTGAGAAAATGAAATTTCATTAAAGAGAAATAACTAGAACCAATGTTAAGATACGCAGTGTTTTAAACGTTAAGGAAAATATAAAAACCAAATAGACATAAATAAAATTGTTAGATGCAAGAGGCTATAAATTGTTTGCCAAATTAATGAAATAAAGGTATATGGAACAATTAAACCAAGGCAAAAGCTGAAAAAGAAAGTGTATTGATTGTGTATGAACAATAATAGGACAGTAAAGGACATTTTGCTATAAAATTAAATAATTATAGCGACAAAAATAGACAATAAATGGAAAATTGAATGAACTATTTTGTGTAGAATTTAATTAGGTTATGTAATAGGTTGTTGAATTAAGGCTAAAATACATTAAAAGACAGGTTAATTTATTAGGCAATTTTTGAAGTAAGTAGAACTTAGGAAGATATTAGAAAAATCAAAATAATTAAAGAAAGCTAGGCGTAGTTTTACAGAAACTCAAGACAGAGCCATTTTAATTTGCGTAATTAGAATATGAACAGAGTTTAGAAGTGACTGAAAGAAAGAAAGCTTATTTCATGGAGAATATGTTACACATTTAAAAATCAAATAGAGTGAAAATTAAGTGAAAAATAGCAAGTTTAGGAAAATGCATAAAAATATTTATATACAGCTGTGAAATAAATTAATTTTGACGTTTCAGAGATTTCTGATCGGTGGATTCATTTTAATATAAGTACTAGATAACCCAGAAACAGAAGGAGAGCAAGTCATTATAGAAGAATTTCCGAGTGTAGCAGGTTGAGTTGTTAGCATGAGCAAACCTCATGTGGTTGCTACCCGGAGAAAAGCTGCCGCTATCCAAGCGCGTTTGTTTTGAAAATTATAACAGAAGAAGTTCAACTCAGTATAGTTACGAAGCGCGTTTGTTTTAAAAGGAATAAAATAATATTGTAAACAGTTAACACGGGATATTTAAGGAATAACCGTGATATTTAATACATAAATAAATTGTCCAGAAACAGATCTCGGTAAAAAGTGCGTTAAAATGTAGAGGATAGGAGATTGAAAATTGAAATTGCATTGCATTATAATTAGTGCTATAAATGTAAGGTGTTTATAATTTTAATTTCTTTTAAAACAAAATTTCTTAAATAAAATATATTCAGAGCTAGTCAGGGAAATAAAAGCTTTAAAATAAGGGCATTACATATATGTAGGTACATTAGCAGAAGTGTTCTATTGTGGCTCACGTCTAATTACGTAAATTTCACCTATTCCAGCTCCCTGCAGGAGTCGATATTTTTGAAGGTGAAAGTTGGTTTGACAGAGACCTTTTTTTGCTCACTGTTGAAGTGTACTGCTATCTGAGCTACGTAGCTTGCCCGTTTCAAAGCCTACAGAGATATATCATCTCTCGGAGTTTGTCTGAATTAGACATTCGCCAGGTTTTGACTCGAGACGATACCGAATGGAGTCCCACTTTCGAGCAGCATCCAAGCAAGGTCAATTACTCGTTTCAAAGCTCACAGTGGAGACCTCAACCTCCAGATGTAATCCAACCCCTAGGGATCTCAGCTTCCCACCGGGTTCGTCTAGAATAGACAGCCGCCATTGCTTGACTCAAGGCGATATCTCACGAACCAAGCGAGGTCGTTTGCCTGTTTTGAAGCACACAGTGGAGGCCTCAACCTCCAGGTACATATCATCCTTAGAGATCAGTCTCCTCCAGGTTCGTTTGACTCCAGTTAGTCGCCTGTTTTGACAGGCAGCAGTTACCTTGGGCCTATTCTTTTATTCCATTCCTGGACCCACAGTGGATAACCAAACTATAGCTCCATAGGCAATACATTGGCGGTTTTTCCTCCATTTGTTACCACATATCCTTTGACATGTTGACAGGGACAATTTGGCCATGTGGATTACTTTTTCCAACTATATGTTCCTGTTGAGCATCTTATCTACAGTAACCCACAGATATTTCAGCTGGTTCCCCAATGGAAATGTCTTTCTCAGAGTAGGCAGTTTTAATTTGTCTAACCTTCTCCATCTGGTGAATGCGACAATGATGGTTTTGTGGGGGTTCACAGAGATCCATCTGGCACCAGTCATTTACTATGTCTAGTGCCTCTTGAACAGTACTTGTAAGTTGCTCTTTAGGTTTGTCTCTAACCAATATGATGAGAACGGCTGCATACACCTGGACCTTAACCTTCCACAGTTTAAGAATGGCCAGCAAATTATCCACAAAGAAGAACCGAAACAGAGGGTATTATACTCTTGCTTGTGGACACCCCTTTTCAACTCTAAAACTGACCACCTCTTCCAGCAGTGAGGTGGTGATGGTCCTGTTGTATAGCATGCTTCTGAATCAGTCACATATCGTAGGTTCAACTACTCTAGTCACAGTTACTTTATGGAGTGAGTTGTGTAGTTCATTGTCGAATGCTCCTTCTGTAAAGAAATGCAGCCACGGCTACTGCCCTGTTATTCAGAGAGTGGGCGATTTTCTTCACAAGGTTATTGAGTGCTCGTTCAGTAGATTTTCCAGTTTGGTAGGCATTCCGGTACATTTTGCGCAAATTTATGTTCAAAACCTTTCCCAAATGTGCCCATCTACTATTTTCTACAATCACGTAGAAAGGAATTATGTTAAGCTGAGGGGTCTCAGTGATTTAGGTTGAATGTAATTACATCCTAGTTTGGGTATATAGATTCCCCTAATCACCACCCAGTTGAATGGAATATACTTCCAAGCCAGACTGGATCTATACAGGCTAATGAAAAATGGACGGAGCTTCCATACTGATTTGAAGCAGAACAGAAATGAACTTATCATCTCCTGGCGACTTGCATGGCTGGAAATGTTCTACAGCACATTCAACCGCCAAAGGTGTAATTATTTTTCTAGCAATCCACCAGTCGTGCTATGAGGGCATTTATATCACCCTTCAGCAGGGGGGTTTGTATCGAGAAATCTGCGAAGTGAGTATGTGCTCAGAGGTCTAGTTTATTTTCATGTCTCTGTGAAAATGCCATTTGGTCATTTTATCTTTCCTAGCTCCTGAGTACAGTCTGTGAGAAAATCCTGTGGATCCTGGTGCTACTAGGTAAATCAGAAATACTCTGGCAGAACATCCTTCACAAGCCCCTCTTGCATTTCTTATCTTTTTGTTGTAGTGTGTTTGGAGTGGATTTATATTGGTCAAAGTTGCCCGCAGTCTTAGCACAATTGAACAGATGACAAACTTCTCTTCCTAATTTGTTGAGATTTTTGTTACATCAAGACGGCCCTCAATTGTATTTTTTTGTATTTAGTACAGTTTTCGTGGTATGATCAAATCACTGCACCACAGATCTGTTTCGAGGCGATTTCTAACCTAACCTTGGAAAGTCAGCAAGTGAAAATAAAGCTTAATAACAAAAGTGATAAAAGCTAGTGTGAGTATGCAACGGCAGTCAAGGAATGTTCTTTTGAAACGATCTTGAAGGAGTCCAACATTAGCAAACACAAGGATGCGTTAATAGAAATGCAGATAGGAGGTTGAAGATTGAAACTGAAGGAGCATTGCATTAGGATTCATGCTATTCTTCATAAGGTATTGATAAAATAAGTAAATATTATTTATATAACTTTTAAAACATCATCACGAGATAAGTAAATTTGTTATAAAAATGTTTAGATAACATATAATTGAGAAGATATTTTGAAAATTTATGGGGCATAATTTTATTTTGACCTAATTAAAAAAGACATATTTCTGAAACACCCCTAAGAGAGAATCTCAGTGCTAAAATTTGATAGTAATGATATTTAATTTTCTTTAAAAACTAAATTTCGTAAATAAATGCAATAGGAGAAGTGACTGAAAGAATGGATGGCGCTCATTTGGGAAACATGAAAAGTCAGTAATGAAAAAGGGTAGGTAAATTATAAAAATTTTGCATACAAATTTTCTTTTATAAACAGTTACTTAATGTAGATTAAGATATATAAAACAATATATTTTTAAGAAACAATTTAATAATAATAATAATAATAATAATAATAATACAACATTTTTTAAATAAAATTTCTACTCTTTATTCCAACAAATATTACATTATATATAAAAATATATAAGGGCCTGGTTTCTATCGGGTTACAACGTTTAGCGCATTAGAAAAACTCATGTACACAAGGGAAAATATATATATATATATATATATATATATATATATATATATATATATATATATATATATATATATATATATATATATATATATATATATATATATATCATGTAATGGGCGAGGAAATTGGCTAATAAAACTATTAATAATCAAGCTGAATTAACCCTTTGATGGGTAGGTTATTCGCTTGGATGTTTTCTTTTGGGTGTGTGTATTCAATTCTGGTCCATATTTTTATTAACTCTGTTCTATGGTCGGGAGGTATATAAATGAATGAAAACGCGCCAACAGGTACGGTCGAAGTTTTATAATTATGTCAGCCGGCAGGCGTGAGCTCTGAGAGTCAGAGATAAGTCGCCGAAATTTCCAGAGGTCCATGGTAAATATACTAGGGTACCTCGAGGATTCAACACGCCACAGTGGGGTATTTTAATATACGAAAATATTCCCGATGTAATTAAATTGTCTCGCATTTTAGTCAAGAACAAAGCAATGCGTAAAATAACCACAGTCTGGATACTCTCGATAAGCAGGTCTGTTTAATATTTCACGTAAACGAACCACATTCCCACACATAATATGTTGAAAGAGTCAAGTGGAGTAAACCCTTTGTCATATAACTCATAGCAAGATTGGTGTCTTATCGACACGCTAGAAGATATAACACTGTCGACTGGGATGTCTGATTTTGTAAATACGAGACAGATGTCTGGGAAATAGGAAACAAAGGAATGCAATAGAAACACCTGCAGCTCGGGTGACTGAAAATAAAGAGGACATCTGGTTCTTTTTATCTTAAAACTGCTAATATCTAGGGCAATATTAATGCAAATTATAGGTCATTGCAAATATGGTAATGTTCACTGCAGAAAGGCAACAGATGAAATTCCGATAAAGAGAGAGAATGTCTTTCGCCGTCTGAAGTTCTTAAATGTAATTGTAATCGCATCCACGAGTATTATTAGCTATGTGATAATTATTTTTGCATTATCATTTTCTCTTCTGAAACTTCCACGAATATTAGTTCTTGAATGGGCAGGCCTTTGAACGTCATTTATCAGTCAATATTTTCGTTGTAAATAAATGAGAAGCACAGAAGTATATTTCATTTACAAATCGTTTTCCCAGCATGTTCACATGACCACAGGGCTTGCACTAATTAAATACAGACTATGTCGACCATGGGCTGACCTGCAACACCTTAGACAGTTGTAAAACCTAATTTGAAAAGGGAAAGTAATTTTAACTTGTATTACAGTCGTATGTCAAATAAGTTCACATATAAAAATAAAACAGGACACGAAACATTTTATGTACATTTATATTAACATAAGAGAATTTAATATTGCTTTGGTGTCATATGCACAATGAGGACATTATTCTGTGTTTTGCTTATTAATATTTTGTACATAGCATATTGTTATTATTGTATAATTTACATAGATTTAAGGTGTCATTGCATAAATATAAATGCCGGCAACAAGCGAATTAGCAACAAGTAAGGGTGCACAGGTAAACTTGCAGAATGGGTTTCGCAAGTTGAGTAATGAATGTTTACAATTATAATTTAAACAAATAAAAAAAAATGATGATAATAAGCTCTGAAAACAGTATGTACAGGAGGTTTTCTATGTGGGACGTGTACACATGATAGAGGGGAGCCACGCTACAAATCACGAGCGGGACGCAATAAGGTCGATTATGGTACGAACGTTTGAAATGCTGTCGACTTTAACAACAGGGCCTGAATTGTAATTCATTACACGGGAAGGGGAATGAAACCGATATAAAAACGCGGATGATTTCAGGCTAGAATCAGACATTCTTTGGTCTTCAAAGAGTGTCCTTCTCCGGGAACCTACCTTGTATAGGAGAGCATATCTTGTGATAAGCAACACGTGCCTGAATCCGCGCACTGTTGTCAAAGCAAGAAAACTCAACTGGCCTTCCTTTTCGGGATATTCAGCAACCTACCTTGTCTAGGAGAGCTTATCTTGTGATAAGCAGCACGTGCCTGAATCCGCGCACTGTTGTCAAAGCAAGAAAACTCGACTGGCCTTCCTTTTCGCGATATTCAGCAACCTACCTTGTCTAGGAGAGCATATCTTGTGATAAGCAACACGTGCCTGGATCCTCGCACTGTTGTCAAAGCAAGAAAACTCGACTGGCCTTCCTTCTCGCGATATTCAAAACCTACCTTGACTCGAAGGGTAATTTTGTAGCAAACGCCAAGTGCCGGAATCCGCACATAAGTGTTAAAACGGAGAACTCGGCCAGCATTCCCCGCGAGACAACCGCCCACAATACTAGGGAACTTACAAAGCACCAAATACTAGTGCCAGACTCCCGCACACGGTAAAAGAGGCAGGGGATCTTCTTTCTCTGAAAAACCCCCACCTCGCCTCAGTGCAGGAAAATACCTGACGCAGTTCTATTTCTCGGGTCTGCTCTTTCCTATCCGGAAACCCAGAATGTGGAAACTGTCCCCTCCGTTAGGCGAAACCCAGGATATGAGCAGCCGTCCTCGAGTGGAGACCATGCAGCAGCCTGACAGACCGGAAAAGGATGCATCAGACGGTGAGTTGAACATTGTTATGATTCGTGCCGATGATCCTGTAAATTTCCCGGCCTTGAGCAAAATTTGCGTGCCTTGAAAGTGCTATCTAGGAGCAAGGGGGGTGCTATGGGGCAGTCGTAATAGTACAGGGTTCGATACTTTTATTAAACTTGGTGCATCGAAAATTATTCTTAAAGGAAATCATTAATACATTTAAATATTGTCAAAATTTAACATGTGCAACCTGATCATGAGTTTTGTAGGTTTGCCTGTCCGTACACTATTTAAAGGAATTATTATTCGTTGAGATATTGCCACACTTGTTTGATGTAAATTAAAACTTTAAAGCTGAAATGTTATTTGCCTTAATTTTAAGCAGGAAAATAATGTATACATTCAAAATGTTGCCAAGCCTAGTGTATTTAAGTTGAGTTGAAACACTGAGAGTTTATGTAGTCATTTTAGGGTTGCCAGAGTTATTTTTGATTAAATTCAATATCTAGAATAATATGTGTTTGCATCCTGTGTAGACATTTATCACACGTTGCCAGATTTAATTAGCTTAAAAGTTGAAATCATGAACATTACCAGCTGGTGTTTATGTATATCTTAAGAATGTAAGTTTTGCTCCTACCAAATAGCACTTAATATGTGTGTGTGTGTTAGTTTCGTGTGCCTAATGACAATTATAATGTAAAATTTGCACCTATTGACGTCAAAGAGTAGCAGTTACTGAAAAGTTGAAATGTTTCGGCCCTATTATAATGTTTGTTAGTTTTAAGTATTAATATTTGTGTGTCCAGTGCTTTGTACCTCCGAGCTAGACATCTTGGTCGCGGGGGCGAAACTCTACGAGTTACGAAACTTGAAATTACGAACCGTAAATGACATATATACCAGTAAAGAATCTGAATACATAGTTTATTCCATGCCAGCATTTTGAATCTGAAACTTAAAGCCAAATAAAGGGGGGAATATGTCCTGGAATAAAATACAGAATTTGAGATTTAAAAAACCAAATATAAGGGAAAAATATGTCTTGAAACAGAAATTGAATTTGAAATGAAACATGAAAGTGGAATATGTCTTGAAACAAAATACTGAATCTGAAACTAGAATCCAAATATGAAAAGGGAAACATGTTATAAATAGAACACTGAATCTGAAATTGAAATCAAAGTAATTTCCTTGGTATGATGTGGTATGCATTTTTGTAGTTTAGTAAGGTCCGTAAAATGAGCCTTCATGGCATGGCATTGCTTCCCCTGATGCGTGACAAAATTTGTACAATGTCCAACCCGCCTTTATGTCATCAAGGGACATCCAGGCGAAGTTTCACTCCATGAAGTGCCAATTTCGACCGAGACCCATAGGGCACCCACGACGTGAAAGTCGACGCGATTTACAAACAAATTAAGCATGATTGGTGTGAAATAGCAGCCTGGAGGTCCATAAGTCATTTCAGTTCGCGCGCATATGGTTTCTGCATGGAGGGAAGTGAACGGAAGTCTAGGGTTATTCTCATCAGTAGAGTCGAGCTTTTGGAAAATATAAAACATAGGATAATCTTCCAATCACGTACATTGCAGTTTGCTATGTAATTTTTCTGAGTGAAGCAAACGACGCCTACGTGAGTTTCCCTCTTCTTGAAGTGCTAAATTCCGATATAAAAAAGACTCATAGAGCAGGCCCTGAAGAGCCACGCGAAAACAAATACATTAAGCATAATAGAAAATGGGAAAGGCAGCCTAGGCGTGTAATACTGCAAGTCAAAGAAATAAATTGAAAATTCATGCATTTACGTGAAGGGAAGTGTGCAACATGCCAGACGGATGGGCATCAGGCTTCCACTGCATTGTGTGTCATGTTTCCAGTAAAACAAAACAAAAAAATGAAATAAAAAAAAGGGAAAATCTGAAAACAAAACATAAATATTATCTCTATCTTCTTTTCACTAATCGCACGCCACTGGAACAGGATACACAGGGTTGTGGAATTTCTGAGATGCCCATCAGCTGTTCACCTTCGATAGTAGATAACGGGTGCTGCATTTTCACATCTGGTATTAGCAATAAGGGGGATCTAGTTCAGAATTATCTGTTTCAAAGAAGCGCCGAGGTGTCTAGCTAGGCAATTTAACCTTTGTATTAAATGGAACTTTGTCTTATGCAATATATCCAATTAAAAGAACGATTGTGTTTCCTTCTCTGTCTCTTTCTCACCATCCTCAATTCATGGCTAGAACTTTCGGTTACTACTGCTGCATAGGATCCAGTGGATGATCATAGGCCAAAGTTACTTGTAATAGTAACCCAGATGACTGTGGGACGCGGGTGGAAGACGTGTGTAAGGTAGGTGATTCTCACTCACTCTATCACTGTGCGTGTATATGGTGAGTAGAATCGGAGCCCAGTGGCGGAGATGATGGAGCGTTTATTCACATGCTGTACCAAATCTTGTTATTAACAACAGTGTTTTTATACGTTATATTAAAGTGTCATTAAGTAAGGGGGGGGGGGGGGTTGTGTTGTGATAAAAGGGTGGAAAGGGGAAAAATATTACAATATATATATATATATATATATATATATATATATATATATATATATATATATATATAAGAAAGACTAAATAAGTAATGATCGTTCTGAGAATAAATTTATTAAGTGAGAATTAATTATTTACATTGAGTAGGTTATTGAAATCTTTCTTTCCCTCTCTCTCTCTCTCTCTATATATATATATATATATATATATATATATATATATATATATATATATATATATATATATATATATATATATATATATATATATAGGTTTTTCCACACTCATGAGATGCTTGGTTCTTGGGTTGAATGCATCAAGACTTTATTAAAACTTTACGTTTCGGCTCCTATTTCGGAGGTTAAGGAACTATAAAAGGAAAGAAACTCTAAGGCCTCAATCTCTCTCTTGGAGTGGTGGATAAGGATTGGTTGTGTTATTGTAATTTGGTTCAAATAGACAGACTGAGGCCCCATAATTAAACTAAGGCAACCCGGTCTACCCTTATCCATTATTCTAGGGAGTAGGCAGATTGAGGCATTGAAGTGTCTTTCTTTCAAATTTCCTTAACCTCTTGAAAATTCTGGACATATATCAACCTGAGAGGCAAGTAATTCTCATATATATATATATATATATATATATATATATATATATATATATATATATATATATATATATATATATATATATATATATATATATATATATATTTGATATACTATATGTTGGTGATTAATAACACCAAATCGAGCTCTGACAATTTTGACCACTTGTCAGACATTGGAATTTTCAGATCCTATCTTCTCTATATTTTTATGTGAGCTTATGTGCGTTTGCAAATGCGTAACTGCTTGCATAATATAAGTATATGAGTTTTCGCATTGCATCTTAAAAAACTCTAACAAAGCCATATTGAATTGGCAACGTGTCCAAATAACATAAAAAATACTAAAATAATTAAGTTTAATGAATAACACTTGGGTGACTCAAACTAAATGTGATTAAAATAATAAACATAATACTTCCTGATGCTGTGCAATCTTTACAAACACAATTCTTCCTCTTCATCAATGATGGCTGTCACATTGTAGGGAACTTTCTTTATGTTAGGTTCGGAACAGAGATGTGCGAACCCATGTTTTGTCGAACCGAACTATGCACAAACCCAAGCAAATATGTTGCTTCGAACTTCAAACCTCTGAAATAGTATGTCTAGGGTGC
This sequence comes from Tillus elongatus, assembly GCA_964006375.1. Taxonomy (NCBI): domain Eukaryota; kingdom Metazoa; phylum Arthropoda; class Insecta; order Coleoptera; family Cleridae; genus Tillus; species Tillus elongatus. The sequence continues at coordinate 52,392,256 of OZ023270.1, forward strand.
ACACTCAAACTTCTTAAAAATCAAAAATAGATATCGAGCTAACTTTTTGTTGTTTGGTATTTAGGCAGTTCTAACATTCTTTAGATTCAGGGGGTGAAAGTTGAGCATGATAGTTGTTATATAATAACCACTCGAGATTTTAACTGTGTACTGATTGACAACATTTAATTGTGTTTTGGGCTCATTGTGAAATAAAGCATGTTCAACCTAGTATTTCTGGAAGGCAATCTGCAACCATCGTCATAAATTCTGAAAAATTACATTACCGATTGCTTTTGAACATTGCCATCAGAATGTTGTAACCAATAAAGACTTATGCTGGAATATATAAAAAATTAAATCTGTGATTGTTAAATGGCTCTGTCATGCCTCAATGTGTGCTACCAACCGTCAAAAATATGTGTTAGTAAAATTTCAAATTATGCTACAGACTCAATGGGGCCGATACAGAGTTTAAAGCACCGCACAGAGTTAACGGGGCCAATACTGGGTTACGACTTCGCAACCTTTGGCAGCCAGCTTTCAATGCCTGTAATTATCAGTTTTGAGCCATTTTTGAATAACGAACTTGAAACTATTTTGAGGAATTATATATTTCGAATTTCAAACTACTTTAACATCGCCGGCGCGTAGAATTATTCAAACTGAAGGTTCCGTTCGAAATTTCGAAGCTTCACACACCCCTAGTTCCGAAGTAATTTTTGCCTTAATAGTACAGGTGTTCACTGCATGTTAAAAATAATACATATAATTTAAATAAAAGTCAATAACATTTAATAAACAGCATTATAATAGTCCTTCATTATGAAGTAACCCCTGAGGTAGACTGCTTTGCTGAAACTTATGTTTTCAACATTTTTCCCTAATGTTTCTGTGTTTTGGTATCTAAAATAATGTTAAACCAATTAATTATAAAGCAGACACAATTACATTTGTACATATTGTAATTTTTTCTTTTTTAAATAATATAAATCTGATAACAATGTATACATTTCATGAATATGAAACACTGTGACGTGACCTTGACTTATGTTTACCGCTGTAGAAAACAAATTTAGAATCGAAGATAGGGCCTTTTTAGGTCTGATATAGAAAATTGCAGTATTCTAATCTAAAAAAACATGCTTTTAACTTACCTCTATTCACAGGGTAAAAAATCGGGACGAGTTAAATAAGTACTTTGAATGGTGTCGCTGTCCACGTAGTTCATTACGCGATTTGCTTTTTCAAAAACACTTTTCATATTTTCTGTATACAAGTGAGCATTGAACACAAGACTACAACACCATTGTTACGAACGCAATGTGAGAAACTCTGTTGCCTGTAATCCGGTCATTCGAGATATCAACACTTTTCAAGATTATTTACAAAGAAGAAGGGAACCAATCAGATCCTTTGAGGCTATTACGTCACAAGATACCGGCATATTATTTAGTATTTTGGCGGGCAATTTTCATTTCTTTATTAATAATTGATTAAGTACACTTGGAGAACACCCAAATCACCACAACACATATTTCAGAGACCTTACGATCGTTTCGTTGACCAAGTCAACATCTTCAGAGGAAGAAAAATTCTAACATAAAAAACTAGATCCCGTATATTTATATCGCGTCAAAGAAAACGAACTAGTCCGAAGGAAAGTTGTCGTCCAAGAACGATCGTTTGTTTATTGCGCAGTGAAACAGGTCGGAGACCTGCTTTAATCTTTTGGTCGACAAATTTATGACCCTTATCTAATATAGGTTTAAAAAGGACCGGCGTTCTTTAAAGAAACAGCATGTTTCCCTTCGATCTAGAAATTTACTATGTGGATATTGGTTTATGCCGATAAAAGACATCTGGTGAGATAAACAACATAAACTCAAATCATCTCTTTTAAAAATAGAAAACTAAAACCCAGATGTCTGTCTCACCGTGTTACCTTTAACAAAGGAAAAATAGTTCAACTAAAATACTACACAAAAACTATATATTGATTTTAATTCTACGTGAAAATATTTATATTGACTACATAGATACAAACACCGAACAGGTATTTAAATCAAGACAAACATAGTGATTAGTATATGTATAAACCGGTCGAGTTATTGACAATAATTTATTATTCTACCAGACCAATTATGAGTATTTAAGCGGTCAAATGCAAAGAGCAAACAATGGGCTAGAAATTACAGGTGCCGCACGATTTAATGAAGTTTTGTTCTTAATAGACCTTAATATAAAAATACTTTCTAATGAATCAAGCATAGTTTGATGTCTGACATTTTTGACAAGTTTCAAATTTTCTTTGTCAATGTGGTGATTATTATCCCATATATGTTGTGCCACACATGATTTGTCTACCGTACCATATCGTAACTGTGCGAGATGTTCACGAAATCTGGTGGCTATGTTTCTCCTAGTTTGGCCCACATATTTAAGATCACAATCTTTGCAACTAATCTCATAAATTCCGGACATTTCAGTGACTTTGTCTTTCGTATTACCCAACAAATTTTTTAAATTACTTTTCGTCGAAAACGTCAAATGTAAATCGGCTTTCTTAAAAATACTTTCCAAACCCTTTGTGATTCGTGGTTCATAAGGTAAACATACAAATTTTTTCTCGATTTTAACATTCTTAAATGTCGTACATTCAGATATCAACTTCTTTGTTCTGTGTTTGTTAACTAATTTGTCTATTAAACCATCCGAGTAACCGTTATATCTCGCCACATGTTTTATGTATTTTAATTCTGTATTAAATCTATTTTTACTCAAAGGAAAATTTATCAATCTATTTACTAAGAAAATGAAACTAGCCGTTTTTTGTGCAAACGTATGATGTGAGTCATTAGGAATATAATTAATAGTAGCCGTTTCCTTCCTATAGACATCAAATTCAAGCGAGCCTTTATTTTTATTTTTAATAACTAGTACATCTAGGAACGAAAGTTTATTGTTAATTTCTATTTCGAGGGTAAATTTTATTGAATCAAATTGACTATTTAGTTTTTCAGTAAATTCTTCTACCTTACATGTATTTGTGTCAAACACTGCAAAAATATCATCGACATAACGACACCAAACTCTAGGGAAATACCCACTTTTATTTTTTAAATCCGTCTCAAATCTACTCATAAACAAATCTGCAATAAAAGGCGATAATGGATTGCCCATAGCTGTGCCTTCAGTTTGTTCAAAGAACTCATTGTTAAATTGGAATTGTTGTGGTGATTTGGGTGTTCTCCAAGTGTACTTATTAGTGCTCATCACAGGTTCCAGTTTTCACATAGTGAATTATGGCTCCCAGGTCAACGGAACTGAATCTATATAGAAAGCTAAGTAATAAGATTAGATTTTTAGGTGCTGATATTGCTTTTTTAAAATCATGTAAACAGAAGTCGTTTTTTCCTAATTTCATTAATTTCAATGTTAAAATTTCTAACAACACAAAAGTTGGTCAAAAAGTTTTAAAGTGTGCTAAGCAAAAATGGTTAGATTTAGAAAGGCAATATCTTTACTCGAAACGTAGTGAATTAGAAATACAAGCTTATAGTTTGTTTAAAAAGCTAACATTTAATTTAGGTAACGTAGAGTATGATGAATGGTGCAATTTTAAGAGGAACATGTTTGTAGTTATAAACGCTAAGTTAACTAAGAAAATCAATATCAAGAATAAAAAACTAAAAAAACTTGTAAACGATCAGATTAAAATTGAAAAATCAGTTCCTCGGAGAATTGACCTTATAGAAAATCTTTCTTCGCAGTCGTTTAACAAAAATGAGATGGACCTCTTAAACAGAGGGTTAAAATTCGGATTACAGTCACAAAAAGAAGCACTTTTAGATGTCGTTGCCAGTATAGAAACGGGAATTAAAAAATTACCGGATTCTTCAAAAAACTTTATTCGTGAAGCATGTAAAAAGAAAATCTCTAAAAATCTAAAAGAAAATAATCCTACAAAAAACAAAAATTATAATCAAATGAAAATAGTTAAACGATTGCGAGAAAAGGATTGTTTTTATATTAAGGCGGATAAAGGCAATAAAGTTGTGATAATGGACAAAAGTGATTATAAAGAGCGAGTGAGTAATGCAATAGAGTCAGGGCCGTATAGAAAATTAGATAAAAATTCGTTACCAAGAATGATTAACGAAGTTAAAAACAGTTTAAAAAAATGTCCAAATCTCATAACAAAGGATTTAAGAACACGTTTACAAGTTTCTAATCCGAAAGTCCCCAAAAAATATTGTCTCCCGAAAATCCATAAACCGGGAAAATTAATGAGGCCTATCATTTCGGCTATAGATTCTCCAACATATAACTTGGCAAAGTGGTTGTCAAACGAGTTTAAAAGACTACCTATTAAACAGAAAAGTTGTTCGGTGCTAAATTCTCTTGATTTTATTGATAAAATTAAAGATGTTAAATTATTGGAAGGAGAGATTTTGATGCCATTCGACGTGACATCATTATTTCCTTGTGTACCCACAAAACAAACGTTGGAGTATTTGGAAGAATTATTAAAATTGAACAATATAAGTCAAGACGTCTGCAAAGAATATTTAACTCTAACTAGCCTTTGTATAAAACAAAATATTTTCCAATTTAACAATGAGTTTTTTGCACAAACTGAAGGCACAACTATGGGCAATCCATTATCGCCTTTTATTGCAGATTTGTTTATGAGTAGATTTGAGACGGATTTAAAAAATAAAAGTGGGTATTTCCCTAGAGTTTGGTGTCGTTATGTCGATGATATTTTTGCAGTGTTTGACACAAATACATGTAAGGTAGAAGAATTTACTGAAAAACTAAATAGTCAATTTGATTCAATAAAATTTACCCACGAAATAGAAATTAACAATAAACTTTCGTTCCTAGATGTACTAGTTATTAAAAATAAAAATAAAGGCTCGCTTGAATTTGATGTCTATAGGAAGGAAACGGCTACTATTAATTATATTCCTAATGACTCACATCATACGTTTGCACAAAAAACGGCTAGTTTCATTTTCTTAGTAAATAGATTGATAAATTTTCCTTTGAGTAAAAATAGATTTAATACAGAATTAAAATACATAAAACATGTGGCGAGATATAACGGTTACTCGGATGGTTTAATAGACAAATTAGTTAACAAACACAGAACAAAGAAGTTGATATCTGAATGTACGACATTTAAGAATGATAAAATCGAGAAAAAATTTGTATGTTTACCTTATGAACCACGAATCACAAAGGGTTTGGAAAGTATTTTTAAGAAAGCCGATTTACATTTGACGTTTTCGACGAAAAGTAATTTAAAAAATTTGTTGGGTAATACGAAAGACAAAGTCACTGAAATGTCCGGAATTTATGAGATTAGTTGCAAAGATTGTGATCTTAAATATGTGGGCCAAACTAGGAGAAACATAGCCACCAGATTTCGTGAACATCTCGCACAGTTACGATATGGTACGGTAGACAAATCATGTGTGGCACAACATATATGGGATAATAATCACCACATTGACAAAGAAAATTTGAAACTTGTCAAAAATGTCAGACATCAAACTATGCTTGATTCATTAGAAAGTATTTTTATATTAAGGTCTATTAAGAACAAAACTTCATTAAATCGTGCGGCACCTGTAATTTCTAGCCCATTGTTTGCTCTTTGCATTTGACCGCTTAAATACTCATAATTGGTCTGGTAGAATAATAAATTATTGTCAATAACTCGACCGGTTTATACATATACTAATCACTATGTTTGTCTTGATTTAAATACCTGTTCGGTGTTTGTATCTATGTAGTCAATATAAATATTTTCACGTAGAATTAAAATCAATATATAGTTTTTGTGTAGTATTTTAGTTGAACTATTTTTCCTTTGTTAAAGGTAACACGGTGAGACAGACATCTGGGTTTTAGTTTTCTATTTTTAAAAGAGATGATTTGAGTTTATGTTGTTTATCTCACCAGATGTCTTTTATCGGCATAAACCAATATCTACATAGTAAATTTCTAGATCGAAGGGAAACGTGCTGTTTCTTTAAAGAACGCCGGTCCTTTTTAAACCTATATTAGATAAGGGTCATAAATTTGTCGACCAAAAGATTAAAGCAGGTCTCCGACCTGTTTCACTGCGCAATAAACAAACGATCGTTCTTGGACGACAACTTTCCTTCGGACTAGTTCGTTTTCTTTGACGCGATATAAATATACGGGATCTAGTTTTTTATGTTAGAATTTTTCTTCCTCTGAAGATGTTGACTTGGTCAACGAAACGATCGTAAGGTCTCTGAAATATGTGTTGTGGTGATTTGGGTGTTCTCCAAGTTATTTTTTATTAGTGCTCATCACAGGTTCCAGTTTTCACATAGTGAATAATTGATTATATGGAAAATCATCATAGTCTTGTCGTGGAGTTTTTTTATAATCACCAATAATTAACTTCTATATGTTCAACTGTGATTTTTGATTATGTTACGACACCATTGGTTTATATAAACGTTGCAGAGTTTCATCAATCTCAGCTCTCTCAGGTTTAAGCATTAAATGGTTTTTTCTCCTCGAATGATCACTTTCAGCTCTGTCAAGCTTAAGTATCAAATGTTTTTTCGAATGATCATTCTCAGCTCTGTCAAGCTTAAGCATTAAATGTCTTTGGGAATGTTTTCAGTAGGTAATTTTTTTTCTTGGTTTTTCTTTCTAGTTTACTACCACGTCCACCTCACCAAAGTTAGTTGTTTCAGACAACCAACTGGTTGGTTGATTCGTTGGTTTGATTAGTTGGCTAGTTGTATACACCTTTATTGTAGGCAACTTACTGGTTGTTTACTGTGTCTCATGTAAGAGATATAAACTGACGGTTTCAAGTATACTGACTTAGACAGGCATACTTATATTATTATATAGTTATCAAATTGTTTTCTATATCTCCCCTTCTTTTACAATCACCAGCACATCATATTTATTGCAACATTAGCTGCATACGTTTACATTGTTTAATGTCCATAACTTTGTTAAAGCGAATCACAGTATTAGCGTTATCACGTATTAGATGTTTTGGTTTTGGACTATGTGTTTGATAAAGATAGAATGAATCAATGTTCTTGTGTCTTCCCATGCTGAAATAGGCTTCCATTTTATAACCAACACATTTTGTAACATCCAACACCTTGGATTTAGGTTGGTACAGAGACATTGGAACCTGTGATGAGTACTGATACTTTATCCAAGTGTACTTACACTTGGAAAAACCAAATCACATTTTTTTAGAACCTGACGATCGTTTCACTAACCAAGCGCCATCAGAGGATGGAAAATTCGAAACGTTTGACATGTTGCAATTAAGAAACGTGGTGACACATCTGTGTACTTTAACTAGTATGGAAGCCTCCATTTGAGTTGCAGCGTTACTTAAAAAAGTGTTTCATATTGTATAATATAACGTAGGTATTTTAGTACTCTTAGTGAAAAATACTTACTATTAATTAATCACCATACAGGTTAAAAATATCATTTTTTGTAACACAGTCACTAAGGTAGCAGATACTGCCATATTTTACCCTAACCACTTTACAATCAAAACTGAGATAAAGTCCCGTTGGATGTAGGGGTTAGGTTAGGTTAGGTTTGAATGTGAGTGGTCCATATCGGTCCCTCCACCGCGACCATAAGGTCTATTGTGGCTCACGCCTAATGTCTATATTTCGCCCAACAAATCCAGCCTCCTACAGAGGTCGATAACCTTTGTGGGTGAAAGTTGATCCAGATCCTCTGGAGCAAGCTTTACCTTGCCAAAGAGCAGGTGTCTAGTCCTGTCCGCTGCCGGACAGGAACACAGCACGTGCTCTGCTGTCTCGTCACTCTCCATACACAGCCGGCACTCGGTCTCCTGACCGACCCCAATACGGTGCATGTGATGCAGCAAGTGGCAGTGTCCTGTATACAGGCCGACTAGAGTACTCAGTTGTTGTCTGTTCATCTCTAGAAGTTTCTTAGCCCTTGACTCAGACAGACCATTTATGAAGGCCTTAGAGTGAGCTAATCCTGGAAGATTTTGCCAATATTGGATTGTCATTCTTTCTGTCCAGGTCTTTAAGGTGCGTTTTGCTGTGCAAGATGTTATTCCCAGCACCGGTTCTGGTCCGACAAAGTCACTCTGGGCACCACTCCTGGCAAGCGTGTCGGCCGCAACGTTGCCATCATGGTCCGAGTGACCCAGCATCCAGACCAGCGACACCCCATTACAGCTGCCCAATTCGTTCAGGGCAGATTTACAACTCCATACCGTCTTTGAATTACACCGGTAGGAACCAAGAGCCTTTATTGCAGCTTGGCTATCTGCATATATCTTTATCGATTTGTTTGTGCACAGGTCTTTTAAACTTTCCCTTGCACACATCTCGATGGCATACACTTCTGCCTGGTGTATGGTTGCGTACTTGCCGACGCTAGCTGATAGTCTAGCATCGGTGCTGCCCCCATATGCGCCGCCTCCTACTCCCAAATTGGTTTTCGAGCCGTCAGAGTACCAGCAGAGGTCCGCTCTCAACAGGGTCGATTGGTTCCAGTCCCAGTCCTCCCTTTCCGGGAGGACGATCTTGAATGACAGATCTCTGCTGATTTTTGTAGGCATCAAGTTTGAGACCATTCCCAGAATCCTGTGACAATCACTGTCATCAAGGAGACCGGACCTTCCCAGACTGACTTCCCTCGGCATATTATCTGCCGTTTGTTTTAGTTGTACGTTGTCCACCTCGCCACCCTCTCCAACCATATGTGAAGTGGGGGAATATTGAGGAGGACCTCCAGAGCGGCTGATGGTGCGGTGCTTATCGCTCCCGTTATCATCAGACAAGCTTGTCTCTGTAGATGAGCCAGTTTGGCCCTCGCGATACCACGAAGTACCTTAGGCCACCAAACTATGGCTCCATATGTTATCATTGGCCTGATAACCACTACATAGAGCCAGTACATCTGTTGGGGGTTTGTTCCCCAGTTGTTACCACAGATTCTCCGGCAGGTCCACAGGGACATTTTAGCCCTGCGGATAACATTTTCTAACTGTATGTCCCAGTTGAGCTTCTTATCTACGGTAACTCCCAGATATTTTGCTTGGTCCGAAAATGGAATGGTTTCCCCCATAAGAATAGGTGGTTTTAATTTGTCCAACCTTCTTCTGTTAAAAGGAACAATGATCGTTTTGCGGGGGTTCACAGACATCTGTTTCCTCCGGCACCAATCATTGATTACATTTAGTGCCTCATGAAGAGTACTTGCCAGTTCCTCCTCAGATTTGCCTCTAACCATTATGATAAGATCATCAGCATACGCCTGGACCTCAACCTCCCAGAGTCCGAGGATAGCCAGCAAATCGTCCACAAAGAGGGACCACAGCAGGGGGGATAGTACGCCCCCCTGAGGACACCCCCTGGCAGCCCTGACGCCGACCACCTCTCCCCTCAACGAGGTAATAATGGTCCGATTGTGCAGCATGTTTCCGATACAGCCACAGATGGTAGGTTCCACCTGCCTAGCGATAGTGGCCTCGTAGAGGGAGATCGGTAATGCATTATTAAATGCGCCTTCGATGTCGAGAAATGCCGCCACCGCAACCTCTCCATTTTCCAGAGAGTGTGTGATCTTCGCGACGAGGTTATTGAGCGCTAACTCAGTTGATTTGCCAGTTTGATAGGCATACTGGTGGGTATTTAGGGGGTTAACGGTTAAGATGTTCCCCCTAATGTGTCCGTCCAGTATTTTTTCCAATCCCTTCAGGAGGAATGATGTAATACTGAGAGGTCTCAGTGATGTAGGTAGGAGGTCCTTACGTCCCAATTTGGGAATGTAAACCCCCCTAACCATCGTCCAGCTGGATGGAATGTAGTTCCAGGCCAGACTGGCTCTATACAGCCTGATAAGGTGAGGTAGGAGAATCTCCAGTCCCTTTTGTAGTAGGAGCGGTACCACCCCATCATCCCCTGGCGACTTGAATGGCTGGAAATGATTCACAGCACACTCCACTGCCGAGGCTGTTACTATTCGCCGAGCAACTCGCCAGTCCTCCCCATGAGGGGCGTTTAAATAGTCCCTCAGCCGGTAGGACCTCTCCGTTGCTCAGGATCAGACAATCTGGGAAGTGTGTGATTCAGTAAAGGAACCATATGGTCGTTTTATCGATCCCAGCTCCTGAACACGGTCGCATGAGAGAATCCTGTGGATTCTGGCGCCGCTTGGATGTATCACACCATAACTTAAATAAGTATAATTAAAGGGACCTTTCTACTGTCTATAGTTGTAAGCAGCTTGGGTAATATCCTCTATCTTAGTTGTGATTGTGATTAGGTGATGACCCCATAATTTGGTGGTTGTCCAAAAACGCTGTTCTTTGTGTTAATTCCTCTGTAATAAGGTTGTGATACTTTTTAGGTGTGTCTTTTACTTTAAAACTGTTTTCTGTAATAAAGTAGAAAGCCACTAAATTGTAATTTAACACTAAGAAACTCGCATGAAAAATGTCACTGGAAGAATCATCTTGTAGTAATACAAGGTATCAGCTTTAAAATAAACTTTTTAATTTTTTTATCTGAACATTAAAACAAAATATATCTACTTATAAGATTTTTGACTGAACATTACCTTTTTAATAATTTTCATTCAAAGGTAATAGAATACCTATTAGAAAGCATTAAAACTCAATCGTAAATTTTTATAACAAATATTGTGTATCAAACACTAAAATCTAAATCTAAATTATAAACACTACGTTAGTTTTTTAAAAGAACACTCACTGATGAATCATAGTCATCATCTTTGCTTGTGCTATTACCAGTCTTTTCATCTTTGGTAATTTTTTGCCTCATTTCTGGAATGAGAATTTCTAAAGTGGTTCGGGCTGCTTCTGATTTTGCCTGTTTTTTACTGGTACCATATCCAACACCATACTGCATATCATCTATCAATACAGTTGCTGCATAGGGCGTAGCAGCATTCTCTATAATATAAAAAAGAATATAATGAAATAGGTACACATTTGAAAATGCTGGAGTTCATTCCTATCATATAAAAATATTATTTTGCTAGTAAGGGCAAATACAAAAAAATTTTTTAGCCTGTCTTGTATTATCAAAAAAAAAAAACATCACTGACGCAGCCAGTGCGTTATGGTAGGGAATTTTGTTGTTGCTGTATCTTTCAGTTGGCAACTATTCACTGGGTTTTCGTTTGTTACTTCATACGGCCTTTCAAATATTGGTACAAGTTTTGCATGTTTCTTCATTTCTCGACTTCCAATTCTGTGTGCCCTCACAATCACAAGGTATCACTTCTCAAATTTCACCTCTTTGTTCATTTTCTTGCATTGTCGGCTCAAGTATTTATGTGCATTTCCCCTGATTCTCTTCCTGACATTTTCAATCACTCTCTCATACCTCACTTTTTCATCTATCACCCATTTTCTTTCAGGCCTCCTTCCAGTCATCACATACATAGGTGTCTCTTCCATATTCAAAGTGTGGCATTCATTCTGAATTTTTTCAACAATTGGCTCTCCCATTCTCTCTGGTCATCATTTATCAACATTCTCAAATACTTGATTACCTCATGTATATATCGCTCTGCCGCGTTAATACTGGGGTGTCTTATGTTTGTGTATTGCATTCGAATTCCTTTACTTCCGCAAAACTGTTGGATCGCTTCATTCTGGAAGTATGTCGCGTTATCAAGTAAAATTGTTTTGGGTTTCCCTATTTGAAATATGTACAATCTGAGAATCTTCATCGTGACCAGTTTGTTGGTTCGTTTCAATTCTCACTTTCGTGACTCTCGATACAAAACATATTGGCACTTCCACTCCCTCTTGCATTTGCACTAACACTCCAGCCAATTTATTAATTGACGCATCCGTTCTCAATGTGAGTTCCGATTCATACCTAGGATGGTACACCTGTAACCCCTTGCAAAACTCCTCCTTTCTCAAGTTAAATGCTACTTCTGTTTCGTTGTCCCACTTCCATTTTTGATTTTTCTTGAGCATGTTTATAAGTGGATATAACTTTTCACTCAAGTTAGGGATCAATCTTTTGAAGTAGTTAATCATGGCAATGAATCATCTGAGTGTTTTCAAGTTGATAGGGCGTCTGAACTCCCTGATGGCATCTACCTGTTGTTCATCCATCCTTATACCCTCTTGGTCAATGACGTACCCCCAGAATACTACCGCTTTTTGATAAAACTGGCATTTCTCCAGGTTGATCTTCAAACCAGTTTCATCTAGTGCTCCCGAAACTGTTTCCACATGCTCTTGGTGGCTCTCCTCTTTATTGCTTATCAATATGTCATCTACATAGTGTACTACAAACTGTTCATACTTGTCTAATATAGTATGTAGTGCTCTGGTCAGTGCTGCGCATGCGGATTGAATCCCGTAAGGCACTACCGCAAATCTATAGACCACTCAGTCTATCGTAAAACCTGTATAGTCTCGGATATCTTCGTGTAATGGAATCAGACAAAAACTATGCTTCAAATCAATCTTCGTAAATACTTCCGAACACGTTAACCTACCAAAGACTGAGTCAATGTTCACTGGGGCTCCATATTGTGGAACTGAACAACTATTTATGTTTCTGGCATCCAGACAGAGTTTTAGCTCGCCAATAGATTTTTTTACAATGACTACTGGATTTATATATGGGGTATTACTATTTTCAATTATCCCCCTCTGCTTCAGTTTTAATATTTCTTCGGCTACTTCTCTTCTATATTTATATGGAATTGGATATGACTTGGCCTTGAAATTCTTTAACCCTCTTACTTTAAACTGATGTACATAATTTTTCGCAACTCTCGTCTCATCTATAATTAACCCTCTGTATTTTTCTAGCGGTCCCTTTATTCGCTCTATATTTTTTTATTGCAGTTTTTTGCATACTATCCCCATTTTCCTTATATATTTCATTATTATATCTGCTATACCTTACTTCAAATATAGCTTTTTCTTTATTCATAAAAACGTGATCTTCTATCACTGAACTATTCCTAACTACACTACCATCCTCCCCATATTGATCATTTTCTTCGATTCTTTCCATTTTTATTCTTTTGTTGCGAATTATTATGTATTTATTCAGGTAATCGATTATAATTTTATATCTCTCCATTTCGTCAGTGCCTATTATTATGTCATACTCCATATCGTCCATTATCAAGAGCTGTAGCTCCAGTTTTTCGTCGTTTATTCCTACTTCCACAGATATTCTCTGAAATGTGTTGCAAATATGTGTGTATCAAATATATGTATGTAAATTTTGTTTTAGTATTTTTATATTAGATTTTAATTAAATCTTATTTGTAAAAATGTGTTTATTAAAATTATATGTATGTAATTTTACACCTTGGTGTACTCAATGCCTTTTTATTGTAGTATGTCACATACAAATTTGACTGATGACAAAAATATGATTAGATTCTCAAATCAGGGAGCGTATTAAAGCTAGTGGGTTCAAGTCCTATCAATTTATTACTATTTCAAATGTATCTATCTAAAAATTTCTAAATGAAATGCTGTTCCTTTCTTTATTTAACCAATTTGTGATTATTATTATTGATATTGTTTGTTTTCCCTATTTATTATATATACGAACCAAAATAAAGCAATGGTTTTAAAACTAACACACAGTTGAACTTGACTAGTGCTAAATCAAATAATAAATGCCTATTCTTATTATTAATTATTTATATCTTGCTCTTTTACTGTTTTTACAGTTTTTAAATAAATCATTAAGAGCTTTGTGTTGATACATATTAGAGTAACATGAATCTATTCTTAAGCTAGCTAAGATTAACACCAACATATACCAGCTAAATCATACAATCAAGATTTCACGTGCAGTCAATGGTGGACTCTCGACGATAGGCTATGTGTAGTGAACTCTGCTGCTCAGAAATGGCCAAACACGCACCTTTTTTGTTATTTACAAATTTTAAAAAAATGGATGCTTTACAGAGTGTACTATTTGTATCTGCTTTTCCTTTTATATTTAATTACAGTTTTATAACTTTGACTTATAAATGTGTTTCTGCTGCAGTGAGTGATCACATAAGACGTAAGTATAATTATTATTATATCAACTCACTGTTTTATTGTCGTTAGGTTCTTTCCTGGCTTACTTTTAGACTGCCACTAACTGACGGGTCACTCTGCTCCCTGCTTTTTCTCCAAACTTTTCCTTTTACTTTGCTGCTTCACAAATTTTCAATTCTTGTTTTTTTTTAAATTTTTATCAAAAAAAATTAAATCCTCTTTTCTTTCAAAAATGTTGAAAAAAGTCCACTTGTTTTCTTCTCAACGACCGTCTCCAAGTCAATTTCTTTTGCTGAACTCGCTGCCTTACAAAAAATTCCTGTTTGTTTGTATCAACATATCCTGGGCAACCTTCTCATATGTTTCAAATTCATCTAATACCTTAATTTATATTTATATACATTCAAACAGCATCTGACAGCATTTCTTAACCTAATCAGGATATTGGCATTGTCATTTTGACGTCTGATATTAAACAAAAAACATCTGTTCCCTATTCTAGGTTACAACATCTTAAAATTCTTAATTCTATTAAACAGCAACATCTTAAATTTCCTACAAATTATGTATACAGTTCATACTGTCCAAACATTTACATTTTCATTATTTTCTAGTCTTTATAGGTCGTCATATTTATTTATTTGTCTGCACTAAGTCCAATTACCTTTATCGTTTCTTCTGACCTGGATCTTATCTCAGTTTGCATAGGCACTTCACACCTTATAGACTAACTTACAATAATTATATCCCTTGTAATCCCAGGCTTTGTATGGGTTGTTTTAGAATGTCTTGTAGGAGTGTATATGTGGATGTTTTTTATTCTTACCTTCCCCTTACAGATACCATATCAATATATATATATATATATATATATATATATATATATATATATATATATATATATATATATATATATATATATATATATATATATATATATAAAATAATAATATAATAATAATAATATTTATTGTGGCAAAAATTACACAGCCTTGTCAAACAAATACCAAATATAAGATTATAGAACTAAAATTGTGAAATAAACATCAAAAACAAACAAAAATACAAAAGACAAAAGAAACAAATTTACACATATAAAAAAAAATGGCATCTTATGTTGTCTCTAGTGGCTCTACTCTATCCACTCAATGTCCATATTGAGGTATTCACCTAAAGAATAAAATGCATACTTCATAAGAGTGTTTTTCACATTTCTCCTAAATTCTCGCTTATGTTTTGATCTTATATTCTGGGGGATTTTATTGAAGAACTTGACACCCCAGCAATTCACCCCGGTTTCAGCTCTTTTTATTCTATGATAAGGAATGGATATGTTCTGTCTGCCTCGGGTACCATATTCGTGGTAATCACCGTTTTGGTTGTAGTCCTCTTGATGTTGGTAAGTATATAAGACACTTTCCAAAATATATGCTGAAAAGATGGTAAGTATGCCTGTCTTCGTGAATAAGGTTCTACAACTTGTACGTCTGTCTACTGAACAGATTATTCTTACTGCAGCTTTCTGTTGCAGAAATATTTCAGACACTCCAGGGCTACTCCCCCATATTAGGATACCATAGGTAGCCCTACTTTGGAAACATGCATGATAAGCTGTCAACACTGTCTGGTAATTACTGATGTTCATCCGACGCCTCAACAGATACAGACACGCCGCCAATGTGCCCTGGAGCTTTTCAATGTGCATTGACCAGCGAAAATCTGATTGTATATATACACCAAGAAATTTCACAGATTGTTTTTGTCTTGGTTGCGTTTGGTGGGAGCTGATATTCAAGACTTTTGTTTTGTTTACATTGAGTTTCAGTTTATTATTTCTAAACCATTCTCCTGCTTCCGACATTGTGATATTTCTTCTCTCATTAAGTTCAGCTTCATTTCTGCCAATGTTTACAAATGAGGTATCGTCTGTATAGAGAGAAACTGCATCAGACGAAACATTCTCTGGAAGATCATTTGTGTATATAATGAATAGGAGAGGCCCTAGCAGCGAACCCTGAGGTATACCGCATGTTTGTGTCTGCCAACTCGAGTACTGTCCATTTAGCTTCACTCTTTGGTATCGGTTGGTAAGGTATGACTTAAAGAGCCTCAGTGGCAAACCCCTAATGCCATAGTGTTCCAATTTGGTTAGTAATATCTCATGTGATACTGTGTCAAATGCCTTATGTAAATCACAATATATGCATTGTGCTATATTGCCAGAGTCCAGCGCCTCACTTAATTTATTTGTTGTGTTTACCAGCGCAGTGACTGTTGATTTACCTCCTCGAAAGCCATGAAGCTCCTCACTGAGAAAACCTTTTGCTTCTAAATATTCTTCAAGCTGTTGCTTTATTACATACTCAAATATTTTTGAAAGTGCTGGCGAAATGGAAATAGGTCTAAAGCTATCCAAAGAGGCAACATTGCCACCCTTATATGCCATACTTACGTCTGCTTTCTTAAGTTCCTCTGGAAACAGGCCAGCCTGCAAACATTCATTTACTAAAGCTGTTATTGGATCTAGTATGCTGTAAATAACTGTTTTTAAAAATTTTACATTTATTCCATAACAGTCTGGCGTTATTTTGGCTTTCAAGGCACATACCACTCTCCAAACCTCCAGCGACGTCACCTCCCGCAGATAAAATGAATTCATTGTATTAATAACTTTGGTCTTAATATATGTTCGTGGTACTATATTATTTCCGTTTATTTGTTGAAAAATATTTTTACTTATATTAGCAAAATAACTATTACATGCTTCTGGTGTTAATGAAGGTAACTGTTTACGTTTTTCTTGTGTTTCACCCTTTATAATCTTCCATGCAGCTTTTTGCTTGTCTTCCGCTTGCTGAATAGCCATGGCAACCCCTTCAGCCTTTGCCGCTCGAACTTTGTCGCGATAGCAGTCTCGGTAGGTTTGGTATGCCATTATTGACTCGTTATCTCTTTTCACCAACCATATTGTGTAGAGTGCATCCAGCCTGTTTTTAAGACCTTTCAATTCATTGGTATACCAGTTTACCTTTAGTGTTTGAGTTTTTATCCTAGATTTTCTTTCGGGAAAATATTCGTTGTAGCACATAAGGAAGAACTCATGAAATCTGGAGAAATTTGTCTGCGGATCACTGTTGGCAAAGTAGGCCTCCCAGTCAACAGAACACAAATGACACGCAAACCGTTTTAAGTTTTCTTCAGTAAAGTATCTTTTGTGTGTTTCTGTAAAACTTTGTCTGATAACCTTTTTTTTGTAGGTAAGCACCTGTCCAAGATGGTCAGAGATGTGTAAATTTAGTGTTTCAGTTTTTATGTGCTGCTTTGAGATATCTGTAAATATATTATCCAAGCATTTGGAACTAGTACTTGTAAAATGTGTTGGTTCTTCAAATAAATGAGAAATATTAAAAGACTGAAGCATTTTGAGGAGTTTCTTTTTTGATGATGAATTATCCGTGTGTCCAAAATCTTGATTCCAATCACCTGCGATGATTATGTTTGCCTTAAAGACTTTAGTCAGCTTTAACAGTGTACTCTCTAGTTTTTCTATTAAGATGCCAATATCACCAATTGGCGACCTGTATACTGTAAGGATTATACAGTTCATCATTTTGATATAAATACCACATATTTCATAGTGCTTCTCCAATGAAGTTTCTAAGTAATTATCTATGTTTTGAAACTGTACATTCTTCCTTACCATTGTAAGCACTCCGCCATGCTCAAATGTATTGCGGGTAAAGTAACTGCCAATTTCAAAGTCTTCAAAAGTTACATGCTTCAGTGCAGTCTTGACTAACCAGTGTCCTGTCAAACAGACAACTTGAATGTCACTACGCTTTTTCAAGAATAGCTCTAATTTATCCACTTTCCTACTGATTGATTGAATATTCAAGTTAAGTACAGCAAACAGAGGAGCATGTTGTTTATTTGTATAAGATGTTAGATGATTATCTGTGGAACTTGACCCACAGAAAAATTTCCTTTCGATTGTGTAGTTCTGGGAAATGTAAACTTCGAGAAAGCTACACCCCTAGGCCAAAATGTGGGTTTATATATTTCTTCTTTTAGGGTCACATCAGCTCCAATTTTAAAGCCCTTACTATCTGCACGCTTAAGTTTGAGTTCTTCAACTATAAAATCCTTTCCTTTTGCAATATCCTTTGCCTGCAAATATTGCTGTATAATGTCCGATGTTACATTTTTATTTACTCTTGATATAAACAGCCAAATTTTTGGTTCATTTCCCAAGAACTGTGCTGTATTTGCTTCATCTGTATCTTCTCCAATACTGATTGTTGACCTATTTTTAAATTTCTTCTTATTTATAACAGTTTTCCAGATATTTTCCTCTTTTTCTTTTTCCTGTGGTAGTAAGTGCATATTATCATTCAAACCAATGCATTTGTCCATAACTTTTTCTTGAGCCATTTTGATTTCCATGTAGTTTTTCCTGGAATCATCTTTATTATTTATTTGGGTGTCATTTTTTGTTTGTTCATTGTATTTGTTTATGTGGATTTCATTTTTATCCGTCCAATTTTTTGTCTGCCTATCTGAACTTATCTGCCGTCTACTGCTATTTTCTTTATCATTTCTTGATAAAGTAATGTGATTTAGTTTATTTTCCAGCTGTTTATTTAAAATTTGTAATTTAACACAATTATTATGTTCCCTTGTAACATCCTCTTCCAATTTAGTTACCTTTTCCATCAGCAGTTTATTGCTAACTTTCATTTCTACCACCAGCTGTTTTAGGAAATTGTATGCATCCTCTTGGAATTCAGTGTTTGTGTTATTGTGTGTTGTTATAGTGGTGTTTTCTACAGAAAGTGGTGTTTCACAGCAAACTTTCTTTCTTCTACCACAACTAGGATGGTAAATGAGTTTACATTTTTGGCAACTAACAAATTTTAGTGCACTTTTATCACAATAATTGCAATTTTTATCACTATCACTCAATTCACTACCTTCCCTGTCGGCCATTTATATATATATATATATATATATATATATATATATATATATATATATATATATATATATATATATGTATATGTATATGTATGTACAAAATTCAAACGGTCCTTGGTCTCAGGTTCTAGGGGCACAAATTCGCGCTCATTTGAAGAAATTTGTGCAAAGTCTCACCATTGATACCTCTCTAATAGCGAGTCTTTTTTAAATAAAAATTCGCTAAAAATGTGAGGAGAAAGTAGACCCATATTTGCATTTGTAATCAAGGTTGATAGATCTTTACTACACCTTAGCTGTTAATATACAACAGATGTGATTGTCAAAAATTATATACAATTTGTTTGTTTATTTAAATCATACCTGCCTAATCGTAGCCCATATGTTTATTAGAATAGTCATAAATCGACTGAATTAATTGCTACAACTGGTGTTCCACAGTGCTTAAACTTGAGGCCCTTACTATTTCTTTTAAATTTATTAACAACTTGAGCTTCTCTTTGCCATCTGAACATCTGCTTTTGTCGAGGACTTGAAGTTATATTTGTCAGTAAACTCTTTTCATCAATGAAACTTCAGAACTGAATTGATATAGTTCATGAGTGGTGTGGCTTTAATAACCCCTGTTTGAACTTGCTAAAGTGTAGTGCTGTTTCTTTTACGAGAAAATAAAACAGCTTTATTTTTCCAGACACTATAAATAATGATCAGATCAAAAAATCAAATACAGCTAGGGATTTGGGAATACCGTTTGATTTTTCACTACAATTTGATTTACATGTGCAGGAATTAATTTCAAGTATAATCTTGTATAATAGTGTGTTTCGAAACTGTCGGCAATTTAATAATGCTGAGGCCTTGAAGAGATTCTATTTATTACTTCTGAGATCAAAGATGGACTATGGACGTCTTATATATTATCGAATTATTTAACAACTATTGCGATGTTATTAGTGATAGCCTGTCATACATCCTTAACGAATTAAAAGTTTACTTATCTGCACTTTGATGTATATGTGCCTATATATATCCTTATACACATTAGTGTTTGTTTATATATATATATATATATATATATATATATATATATATATATATATATATATATATATATATATATATATATATATATATATATATATATATATATATATATATTGTTTTTTTTATATAGGATATAACACATCAGTGTTTATTTAAGGCCTTTCCACTATGAAGATCGAAACCTGTGATGAGCACTGATAAGTACACTTGGAGAACCCAAATCACCACAACACATCTTTTTAAAGACCTGACGATTGTTTCACTAACAAGTTAGCGTCATCAGAGGATGAAAAATTCTAACTACTTACTTCTAACATCACCTTTTATACTGAATCTTAGGCAAAGAATGATACTGAGAGGGAGACTAAATTGCAGGTAAATTTTCTGTGTATTGTATGTTAATTGCCGGACGAGGTTTTTGAACTTCCTTTATCACTTTACCCGACAGGTTTCGGAATGTTCATCTGCATCAAAGACAGAGCACAAACAGAGGACTACAAACCAGTGGCGGAGCTTGGTTTAAGGAACTTTTGTTTTCTATTGCCCTAAAAATATAAATACTTTTGTACGCATCAAGCTTTGCTGGCTGTATAACTTTTTTATAAGTTTCAGATTTTCTTTATCAATGTGGGGTTATTATCCCAAATATGTTGTGCGACACATGACTTGTCTACACTACCGTACCTCAATTGTGTCAGATGTTCATGAGATCTAGTCTCAATGGTTCTCTTAGTCTGCCCAATGTATTTAAGATTACAATCTTCACAACCTATCTCATATATACCAGACATTTCAGGGGCGTTATCTTTATCATTTGTGTTACCTAATGAATTTCTTAAATTATTTTTTGTCGAAAAAGATAGCTGCAAATCGGCTTTCTTAAAAATGATGTCGAGACCACTTGTGATAAGTGGTTCAAAAGGTAGGCAAACAAATTTTGTCTCTATGTTATATTTCCAAAATGTCGTGCATTCCACCAACATTTTCTTTGTGTCTATTAATTAATATCTCCACTAAGCATAATTATAAGGCGTTACCTTTTAGCACTATCATCTGTGTTTAGTATAGTGTATGTTATTCATTAAGAATGCTTTGTCAATGGGTTTCACTTGTTGAGCTAATAAAGGTTATTATTATTATTATTATTATTGACAGCAATAACAGCAATATAATTTTCAAGTTAGATAAAAATATGACAATATACCAAAGAAAGATCTGAAAACTACTTATAATTTTATAAATAAAATTAATGATATTATCACAAATCTTGATTACAACTTAGTAGATAAAAAAACACAAACGAGCTCCACCATGTACAAAAAACACAAAACCCCGATGAATACATAGGTCTTTATAAATATTTGCAAATAAACATGTCATTGATTGTTGTTGCCCTTACTTGGTAAAACTGGTCCATACTAGACTGGGAGACTACTCTTTGGCTTCACTGTTGGGTTTTGCTTCCCTTAAGAGAAGGACGTAGCCAGCGAGTAAGCTAACTGGAGCAAGTGGCCCTTCTAAATTCTAGATGTTCTAGAATGTTCTTCAACGTTTCTGTAACCGGTTTCATGACAACTACAAATAAAGATATGTTGCTATGTTATGACCTTTGATCAAAAAAATTTCTTTTTTTAAATCGAACACCCCTTATATTATTGCATTTTTGCAATTTCCATCGAATTGTAATTCATGTTTGTTTCAGAGTTATTTCAATTGTTTTGCAACTTTTCACATTTTTGGCACACATCAAAAATTGTAATACGGCGTTTTTACCAACAAAAGTCAGAGTCTAATGCAAATGACGCATTCAGAGTAGTTTTTGTATTATTTTATGAAAAAATCAGTGCTCTCTCAAATTGTGACTGAACTAAAAAACAAAATCAAACTGTCGTAGCTCAATTGTTTCAAATAAACAGTCTGTATTTTGTGTTTCAGAAGTAAAGAGCATAATAATACTGTTTAATAAATGATTTAGAAAAAAATGTTTTCGGATATTCGTGAAAAAAATTGTTTGTATATTTTCTTGCAAAACGTTTTTTTTTGTATGGTCGAAAAGCTTATTTGATGAAATATGGTACATTTTGTTTCTTCTATACAAGTTATACTGGTAACCAAATTTAATTCCCGCTTTCATTAAAAGGACATATTGGCTATTAAAAACATGTTTATGAAAATTCACTACCATAACGCTTGCTGCATGTAGACTTTTTTAATTTCATTAAGTAATGAATGAATTACACCTTTGGTTGGTCAAGTTTTATTAATCACCTCTTACGGCCTGTAATGTAAAACAATCATAAGTTCCAACAACTGAACGTTAACACTTGTTCATCTCTTCTTTGTTTTTTATCAGTTAGAGTCATTAAGCAGTGCGGACAGGTATACATATTATAGCAAAAAATAATCAGTGCCTCTTTCTCAGAAGGAATATTTAATAACAACAACCAGTTTTACAAAAGCAGGTAATGGAATCTTAACTACAGGGATGTTCGTAGGTAGTTTGCCTGAATACCTTTGTAGACGAGACTGTTGGTAATTGCTTGTCAAGTAACATAAATATTAGTTCTAGCTTTTATTCGTTTACTTTATTCATCACTCTGATGACGCTAACTTTATTAGCAAAACTATCGTCAGGTCTGAAAAACATATTGTAATGAATTCTTTTCTCCAAATTGTACTTATTAGAGCTCATTATAGGTTCCAATCTTCACTCATCCATTAATTAGTTTTAAATTAGAATTTGTCCTACTCATTAGGGGTATTTAAGTTTAATAGGTCAATAGTAGAATATAAATGCCCTTTTAGCATGCCGTAAACATAACTCTTAGTATAAATATGTACTTTATTTACCTAATTCAGTGAATCTATATGATGGTTGCTTCTTTAAAGCATGCTGGACATTAAACATAACTGTTAGTATAAATATTGTTACAAAGCACTTCATTAGATGTAGGTGTGGTGTTGTCACATCTCCTAAACTTCCCCAACATCTGGGAATTCTTGCACAATTTGGCAACACCGCCTCCCTACCCCCCCCCCCCCCCGGGGGTGACTCCCCACAGGCAAAGTCTCAACCCTTTAGAACCAAAAACTTTACGTTACTAACTTGTACCCCGTCGGAGCGGATAACTGAGATCTGCGCATTCCGAACATCCTGTATATACCCTGTCTAAGCAGAGAACCCTTACAACCTGTATACGCAGAGAGCCCTTATAGTACGGGAAACACCTCTTGTGTAACATAGGAGTGATGGCCACATTTGGATCACCTGTATATGCATCACCCTGTATACACACTAGGGTGGATCGAAAAAATCAACTTTTGAATTTCACTTGCGGCTAGTTACCAAAAGTTGTGTATTATTAAGTGTGTTAATTTCCCAAAATTTCGAATTTCTTGTAAACGATCTTCCGGTGCCACAATAGAATTGAAATGTAGGAAATTTACAAAATTTGTTTTTAATTAAAATTTCATTTACTACTAACAATTGAAAACTCCAATGTGAACATTGGCAACATAGCATGCTTGTAAGACTTTCTGCTGCGTTTGTTGGTTGTAAGTTTACATTAGAATGAGGGCGGAAGGGGGATTCATAAGATAGCCGCGTCGCGTTACGTTACACGCCAGTATTTGTTATTTGATTATCATGCTAAATTCAGCAAAATTAAAAAGTATCCCACATCAAGAGGAAACTCAAAATCAATTTTATTTGCAGATAAAGCAAAGATAACACTCTTTGATATTTGTTACCGTAAATGTACTGATTTTAATTGTAAGTGTGTAGAAAAGGTTCTGCCAAAAGAACGTGATTTTTTAAAAACCAAAGAAAAGATAGAAAAATGGTGATTGCTGGCGTGGACCTAGTGACAACAAAAGCATTACAAAGGAAAATTGAGAGAATACTAAACACTGAAAAATGAACTAGTGCAGCTAGTTCGTGTTTGGAGTCTCAAACAATACCTTTTACAATGGTGTTGAAAGGCTCGAATGAAAGTTGCAGCAGCGATTCTCAATCAGGTGATCCGGAATTCGTCCCACAATCTAATATTCCCCCGGCACATTTAGAACTCAGCCAACCCAGCACATCATAAATGAAAGTTAATTTAAATAAGTTGGCATTAGTGTGCGATCGGGCTGGCGTTTCAGACAGATTGGCTGCAATGACAGCGAGTGCAGTTCTTCAGGATCTTGGAATAGTGAATGAAAAAGACAAATCTAAAGTAATTGATCGAAACAAAATCGGAAGAACCAGAAAAAAGAATATATCCACTATATTAAAAAAAATTACATCTAAACAAAGCGACGTGCAAATGCAAGGTATTTACTTGGATGGACATAAGGACAAAACCGTCCGATATATCTCCCTCAGTAATAAATTGAATAGAAGAGTAGTCCTAGAAGAACATATTGCAGTAGTTAAACAACCCGTATCGGAATATATCGGCTATGTTGTTCCAGTGACAGGATCTGCAAAAGACATAAAATCATGTTTGTTTGAATTTTTAGAAAAAAAATTGATACTTCTACTGAAGTTGCTATAGTGCGATGGTACTGTGGTAAATACGGGATATAAGAACGGAGTAATTGCTCATCTAGAAAGATCACTAGGAATACCTCTGCACTGGTTTGTCTGTATGCTCCATGCGAATGAGTTACCTTTAAAACATTTGCTTCAGTTTTTAGATGGTTCTACCACAGGTCCTCGAGGTTTTTCGGGGGAAATTTGAAAAAAATTAGAAGGCTGTGCAAGCTTTCCTATTGTACGTTTTCAACCTATTGAAGTCGAATTACCCAATGCCGATTACAGGGTTTTAAGCAGTGCTCAGAAATATTTACACAAGATTTGTTTGGCAATTTCTTCTGGAAATTTTACAGCTGATTTATCATATAGATATCCAAGACCGCTGACTCATGCTAGATGGATTACTTGTGCTAACAGATTACTTCGTTTATATGCTGCCACAGAAATATCTTTAAAAAATCTAGACATCTTAGCTACCTTCGTGATAAAAGTATACACGCCTACTTGGTTTGACATAAAAATAAAGTCTTCTTGCTTGGAGGGTCCAAAGCATTTATTAAACTTGGTTAAACGGTCAACATATCTGCCTGAAAATATTTTAAAGATAATAGATCCAGTGATTCAGAGAAATTGTCATTTTGGTCATCGGGAAAACCTGTTAATTTGCATGTTAAATGATGAAAGACTATCTATTCGAGAATTAGGTCTAAGACGGATCTTAAAGTCGAGAGTAGACAGTACTCCTGGTATTATAAGATAATTTACAATACCGGAACTGAATTTCAGTGCAACCAATTATGAGGACCTGGTTGACTGGCAAACCTGTAAGTTAACAGAACCGCCCATGTTAGCAACAACTCCAAATTCAGAATTGATAAGAACTGATAAGAACACTACCTGATATGACTTTAGTAAGGTTTCCATGCCACATACAGGCTGTCGAGAGAATGGTAAAACTAGTCACAGAGGCATCGTTAAGTGCTACAGGGATAGAAGCAAAAGACGGTTTTGTAATGGCAAAGCTAAAATGAAGGTCAGAAATGTCTAAATTTAATACAAAAAGGGATTTTAATTAGATTTTATAGAAACAGGGTGGGTGGGTGTAACTCCTGGCACGGGTACCTCCTCATGGTGAGTTCTGTGTAGTTTATTATGTAATTGTTTGAAGTTATATAATGAATTAGCGAAAGTCTGTGCAAAACATTTAGATTTTTCTTTTCAATTTATTATATATGTATGTGTATTGTGGCACCTGAAGATGAACCTCTAGAGAGTCGAATTTTTGTGCAGTAAACGATGTTTATAAGTGGAAACTTTTTGTTACTAGCCCGTTTTAAATTTCAAAAAAAATGTAAAATATCTATTTTTCGATCCGCCCTAATACACACAGAGCTGTTCTGTATTCACAGAACCTTCTAGCAGAAGAAAGTCCTGGAACATTCTGGAATGGAACACTCCAGAAACAAGGTGGAAGGTACGACGGGTATATAAAGGTGGAAGTAAGCCAGCTCGGTTCAGTTCAGTTAGAGAATATTGAAGGGACTCGAAGAAGTAGTAACCAGTGTGAAGCAGCGACTGTAGTTCCAGTGTAGTGACTTTTGTGCAGATTAGTGATTGTAAGGCCAGATAAACTAAGTGTTTTGTGAGAGAGACATTCTAGAACTTTCATTGTATCCATATTTAGAGAGTAAATAAAGTTGTTTTGTTAAAATTTACAGTCTCTCTTATCCAGAACCCGGCAAAAACACAACAATATGTACTTTATTTGCCTAATTCAGTGAATCTATATGACTGCTGCTTCTTCAAAGCATGCTGGACATTAAACATAACTCTTAGTATAAATATGTACTTTATTTACCTAGTTCAGTGAATCTATATGATGGCTGCTTCTTTAAAGCATGCTGGACATATTCATGTAAAATGCAGACATATGACTTCCCGTTGGGGTTCATAATCCATTCCTTTTTTGAATTAGCACCATTATTCTTATTTGGGTCATTGTTTTGTATTGGAAAAGTAATTAGCTTAGTCCCTGTAAAATATAAACCAAAAAACTTTTATTGTAACTTTACAACATATTCGTGATATCTGGTGTTTCACAGCAACTTTTCAGTTCAGTTCACTTTTCTATGCTTAATAATGGTACAACTAAACTGCTTCAGCAGAGTAAAGTAAAAGGTAGTTATGAAACACCAATTCTCAGGAGTATATTGTACAGCTAGTGATTCAACATTTCCAGAAAAATGAAGTGTTTAAAAAAACAAGTTTTTTCACTTCAAAAAAAAAACAGAAATTTACTGACAAATTATGTCTTCAAATTTTTAGCATAATTAAACATATTCAGTGTCATTTTAAGTGCACAAAGTATTCGCTACCAGAACCAATTAAAAATGTGTGAGGAATTTGGACATGCAGTGTACATAAATAATTTAAAGCGCACCCTAACACACTTTTACATGACTACGATGAAAAATTAATTTAAAAATGAAAAAAAAAACTGTCATTGATGTTGTGGAGGTTGAAACTGAACACATAGAAAACAGTGAAGATGAAGATAATGTTTCCCAATTTCCCCTTCTAGGTTTTTGATTTATGTAGTAAAGTGCGTGTTTTTGGATATGACTGCTTTTATTTTTATGTTATTCATCAACATATGCCTTATTTTAACATTAGTAACACCATTCTCATCATTTCCTTTTACTTATATTTTTTTCCAAAAAGACGAATTTTCCACACATTACAGAAAAAGGATAAAACCCGGTTCCTCATCCAGTGTCTGTTTTTCTGTTGGAAGCCTTTAGAACACTATACCACAGAAAAAGTTTAAATATTAAATGTGCAATAACTTCATTCGGGTGGTACAAGTACAATCAATAAATAGCAGTCAGAAATGCAACTAAATTATCAGAAATATTTTTCAGTTATTGCAAAACTCATCTTAAAGCATCAATAGTATGGAATTTTCATAATTTTTTTCCTCAAAAAAAGGTTAGGTAAAGAGTTAATAAAGGTTGAAAATTGAAAAAGAAACAAAATTATATATAGGCCCACACCCAAGGTTGTCTCAAAGAAAATAAAAATATATAGAAAAAGAATATAGGTAGATACTCATGATTATATTTGACAACATCATCTTCATCAAAACAACTCTCAATTTTGCTTCTTATTCTATTTTTATTGTGACTGGTAGAATTGTCGCCAATGACTCTACACTTATTGCACTGCGCTGGTTGCCTTTTTGGACATTTACTGTTTTTGGAATTGTAATACTCTTACTCTTCATAAACTCTCTGGACAGTTTTACCAATTAATAACTTTTCACCGTAAGTTGAAAAAGTTTGTGTTAGATTCTTTTACCAAATTTTTTTTAAAGTTCCGTTGTTAATTCATCTACACCAGGAGTTTTTCCTTGTCCAAATTATTTTCTTGATATGTTAGGGCCCCGATCATCTGGATTGATCCTTCATTTATAATATACTCTTCTTCACAATGAATTCCATCTTCGTTATAAAACTCTTCTATGTAGGCCTCCCAGTGGTTAGCAATGTCATCCTATTCTGGTCATAAATTTCCAGCGTTATCCTTTATGACTTTACCTTTTGTTCCTGGTTTATATTTGCTTGTTGGTAGGTTCTATCTGAGCGTCCTTTCTACATGTAATTTTTGATTTCCTCACTGTTTATTTGCATCCATGCTTCTTTGGTTTTCCTCTATTTTTGTCTGCGCATATTTTTAATTAGGGATATAGGACAGAAAAATAGTTAGAATATATAATATATGTGGTTTACAAAAAGAATGAGAATGTGGCATTCTTTCTTTAAATGAATAATAAAGACTTTAGAGAAACTTCTCAACTACCCAGTAAAACAGTTATCTAAAACAAATTACAAAGCAGTTATTGAAATCTAGTTATTAAAATCTATGTTTTTTTTAATGGATAGACTGTAGTAGATATAATTATTAAGAGTCTGTTGACTAATTAGGCCGAATTGTTAGTAAGGATTAAACTTGAAGACATTTCTATGACGCAGAAACAAAGCATAACCGAAGGAATGGAGAAAGTCTTATTCTCAAAGGCCTAAGAAGTTCTGTTTCTAAAAATCTGCTGATTTGGGAATTATTACTCGACGTTACTAACAACTCTAGAAGACAAAAATAGGGTAAGAAATGAGGAAAGCTATCAAAGTGTATTTTTGCAAGCCAATGTTTCTGCACACAAATCACATGTTGTCGTGGAAACAATAGGGATTTTGGGTTCTAATTTATTTGAACGCCCTCTTATCAATCAGATCTGATTCTGTCTCTTTCATCAATTGCAAAAAAGTTTGAGACCTTAAATATTCTCCCAACGAAGGGGTAACAGAAGTTGTGGAAACTTAGTTTCTGGAGCAAGATAACTTTGGTTTTGTTTGGAAGAGTTGCAGTTTCGCTGTAATAAATGTATTCAATTAAGAGGAGATTATGATAATAAAATATTTTGAGTTTAAAATGTTATTTGCTTCCATAGTCGATTAAGAACATTTCAATATGTCCTTGTTAAAGTCAGAATGCCTACTTGTTATAATAAAATCTAATGTTGAGTGGCTGTGGTAGTCAGATCACTTGTACATTTTATTTTAAAATGTAAGAACATGAAATAGAAGAATGAGACTATACGAGGATATAAATAAATAAATAAATAAATATGTTGATATCTATTTAGCCTGCCAACTTTCCAGTTAGCAAAACAATTTAGTTGATATGGTAACAATTATGATGCTTTATAAATAAGTTGTTAAAGTTTGAGCGTTATCAGGCAAAGAACTTTTTTTGCTGATATGGTAGAAACCGTAGGATGGCAGTGTCCTTCATATCCTACTATTAGAAGCGGGGCTGTGGAATTTAAAAGAGCACGATCAAATGTGAACGATAATAACTGCCCTGGAAGATCAGTTTCTGGGACCACTCAAGAGAACATTGAATCCGTTCATGAGATGATCTTAGAAGATTGACAAATTGACCTTAAACATATAGCAAAAACATTGCATATTTCTTATGAACATGTGTCTCCCATTGTTCATCACTACTTGGGAATGAGAACGCCTTCAACAAAATGGATTTCGAAATGCTTGAATGCCGATCAGAAATGTGCTCGTTTGACAATATCGAAGGAAATGTTAATGTTAAACCTTTTTGGGTCGCCTTGACAGTATGGACGAAATATGGGTCCATCGCTATAATCCAGGGATTAAAAAGCAATCAAAAGAGTGGAGGCATTCCGGTTCCTCACAACCTAAAAGATTATGCATTTGAAAGTCGGCTGGGATAGTTCTTGTTTCAGTTCTCTGTGACAAACATGGGATAATTCTGATATATTTTCTGAAACAAAGTAGAAGTCTAACGCAAGCATACTATAGTGAGTTGCTAACTAAATAACGCAAAACATTTTTGAAGAATGCCATGGAAAACTGGCCAAAGGTGTGTCCTTTTTAAAGACAAGTAGCTGATTTCACTGCAAACAATTAATAAAATTGGTTTTAAACTGGTTAACTCCTTGATTCCCTGGATTTAGCACCATCAGACTTAAGTTCTTTCCAAAGCAAGAAAAACGACTAAGTCAAATGTGCAATTGAGGAGTGCTTTCAAAACCAAGATATATATTTTTTTAAATGGCTTTGGTGCTTTATGACCTTTTGCTAAATGTGTAGATCTAAGCGGATCTTATGCTGAAGAAATACAATTTGGTTTTAAATAATTATTACATTTTTGATGGTTTAATTACTTTTCAATATGTCCTCGTACAATATAATCAGCATCTTTGGTGTGCTTACATTTATGTAATAGTAGAGTATAGTATGGTAATTACCTTTATATTTCTCACATAAAATAAAATTTCTGTGCTGCAACCTTGTTAATGGATGCAACACTTAATGAGTTACAAACCTTATATAAGAAAAACCTACCGTCTGGTAACATTGGCCTTTGGAGCTGCCTTTCGTGTTTTTTTCTTTTTGTGTATTGTCTCCGTTCTAGCCATGAATTAAATCTAATTACCCTAATTGTTTTGAATTTAAACAGATTTTTACAATACTCCCTTAGCTGTTCTGGTTTCAAATTTTCCGACTCAATATTTTCTTTCACTGTCTGTATTTTAGCACTAGGAAAATCTTGTGGAGTGTTGTTGTTGGGATTGTTTGCCGCATTTATTTCTTCAGCTGCCTCTCTTTCAATATATCTTTTGTAGCTCAAACATGGAATGGCACTTAAAGGCATCTCGTGTTTCTGAAAACATATATGACAATATTTAAAAAATTAAAAGAAATATTCATTGAGCTTCTTTAGCTTCATTACAGAAAATGTTTAGAAAACACAAATTATGATACAACTTTCATACGTGCAATGCCATTGAATGTAGCAATAAATAAACATTAATACGAGTGTATACAGGCAAAAAATCCAACAAACAATATTTTACCTATTGGAATTAATAATGTAATATACGTTGGTATGTTTGCACAAGTAATTCGCCTGTCAGATTTTCATTTATTTACACTGGTACTATTTAATCCATTAATTAAAGAAATGTTTTAAATATGGTTTTCTACTGAAATTTAGTTATCCAAAATTAAAGCTATCAAAAAGTACTTTTGATTTGTTTTATGTGGGTACAATATGAGCAATATTAAGTATACAATAATCTAACCTATTGATACTCTTCAAAATGTTTTTTAACGTCGGTCTATTGCCGCGAATGTGGCCAATCACCAACGCCAGCGAGCAGTTTCAGCTCACTATCCTGGTCATTTTGCCGAACCCCCGCGTTTCTGTAAGAAGGGTCGGGATCTTTAACATGTCCAACATTTGGCTATGTTAAAAAACGACAAAGTCATAAACTTACACTTTACAAATAAATTAACTTAAACAACAAAATCAACACATCATTAACACGGAGAGTAACATAAAAACATACACATATACAACGTCATCACACAAAATCCAAACATTTATGAGCGCAGTTCAAATATTTGTTTACAGCTAGAGTGTTCTTCACAGGTGCACTGTATACCATTTAAACAAACTGACCAACTGATGATCTTTTAAGTTGGGCAGGAATTTTGTTATACAGTTTCGCACCCCAGTAATCCACATGTTGTATCTTGCATAGCCTATATGGTGCCCTCAAGTCTTCCTGACTTCTAGTGCTGTAGTCATGCACTTACCCATTTGTGGAATAGAGGTTTTTATTATATGGAGATGCTTGACACAGTTAAGTAAGTATATAAATACATAATAAGGTAAGTAACCATACAGTTTTAAAAACTTCTCTATAGCTAGATCTGTAACACAAGTCAAAGATAACTATAATCGCCTTCTTTTGCATAATAAATACTTCTAGAAATGCACTTGAGTGTCCCCAAATAACTATATCATACACAGCAATATAAACAAAATTGGAGTGATAAGTAAGCATTGCACACTGTTTTATAGAAATACATTTCATTCATGTAATGCTGAAAATTGCCATGGATAATGTTTTCTTACCTCTGAAATGTGGCACGACACATTAAATTAACTAATTTGTATTCACCTGTTAAACCTGACCTGACCTAACAGGTTTAACAGGTGACTACGGCTACCATAGCTGTATTACTTTATAGGTGTATTTTCACTGCAATTAGTATGCCGTACTGACGAGCTCTAATTAGAGCGAAACCGGTCTACGGTTCTAATTGTGGTGAGAACGCAACTAGCCTTACATCTTCTACTTATGTTACTGACAGCTCTGCTGATATCACATCGTCTTAAAGAAGTGAAAGCATTCCTCACATTCACTCTTAAATCCTCCACAGTTTCATTCGCGTGTTTGTAGACTGAATTTTTGAGAAAACCCCATAAAAAATAGTCCATGGGCGACAGGTCGGGAGACCTCGCAGGTCATTTTATACCTCCCTGATTCCCAATCAATTTATTAGGGAACTTATTGTGAAGAAAACTGTTCACATTTCTACTGTTATGTGGGGGTGCCCCATCTTGTTAAAACTACAAATTTAATCTCTTGGCAAGGGGAAAATTGTATAAATAGTGGTGTAGTTCTGTTTTAAATATATTTAGGTAAGAAACCCCTGTCAAGTTATCTTCGAAAATGAAAGGCCCGATAATGTAGTCTTCACAAATTCCGGCCAACACGTTAAACCCAAAACGGACCTAGGACCTCACTTCCACATTCTGATGAGCATCATCTCTCGCCCAATAGTGATCCTTATTGCGATTAAATAGGCCGCAGTGTGTGAATTTGATCTCATCGGACCATATTATGTTCTTCGCAAAATCAGGTTTGACAGATATTCGTTGTGTCAGCCAAGTGCACCAATTGAGTCGTGCTTCAAAATCACCCGACAGTAAGCGGTGAGAGATGTGAATTTTATAGGATTTGTATCCTCGCGCCTTGAGGATTCTACGTACTCTGGTCTGAGGAATACCAAGAGATTGAGAAATTTCGTTCGTAGATCTCCGTGGATTAGATCTAATCTGTAAATCAAATAACCAAACACATGAATACCTACATTAGATCCCATATTTGCATGTGGATTTACCTGCATTTCTACCCGCTCAATGTCTTCTTCAGGTACTCTGACTCCATATTTCTTATGTGGCTTCATATGGAGAATATAACTTTGAAACCGAAACTTGAGATTAGAAGTATATGACCCTTTATAATATAAGTTTGAAACTTAAACATGAAATTAGAAGTATATTACCCTTTATAACATAAGTTTGAAACTGAAACCTGAAATTAGAAGTATAGGACCCTTTAAAATACAAGTTTGAAACTGCCACTAGAAATTAGAAGTGTGTGACTCAATGTAATGTAATTCTGAAACTTACAGCTCGAAATATGAAAGTATGTGACACCATTTAATATGATTTTGAACCTGAATCTTTAAATTGGAAACATGTGATTCTATTTGATACAAAGTTTGAAACTGAAACCTGAAATCTAAGCAAGTAGCTACATTGAATGCATTTTGAGATTGAAAATGAAAATAAGAAGAGTTATGTGGGATGCACCAGCCGGTTCGGAAAATTCAAAGAAGGTTTTTAAGTCAAGGAAATTGCCTCCTCCTGTGTTCTGACAGACTTGTGTAATTATTCTCTTTGTATCTAGAACGACATTCGGGTGAAACTTCGTTTCATGAGGTGCCAAGTTCCGAACACATAAGACCTAGCAGACAGGCTATAGTCCAAGAAGAGCTCGCGATATTTATGACATTGGCACGAATGAATCGAATGGCAATCTGAAGGCCAATAAGTAACGTGAAGAATTTGAGGTGTTTGTTTTGACACGGAGAGAGGTAAAGGGTAGCTTGAAAGCGTTTCAGCTCACTCAATCAGGAATACCCTCACATTGCGTCCAGCACAGGTGACAAATTCAAAGTAAATATTCGCAAGCTGAATTGTATTTTGGGTGAACTTTCTATCTCTTGAACTGCTAACATCTGAACACATAAGACCTAGCAGATAGGCCCTAGTCCAAGAAGGGCTCGCGATATTTATGACCTAAGCACAATAGTAGAAAGGGCAGCCCAAATGCATAACGCTTAAATTATTGTTGATTAAAGTCTTGCATGGGACGTGAAGGGATGTGTTACAGGCGTGGAGAAGGACTGGCACATGGGTTCTACTCTGCAACGCTGCTTGGTCAGGTTCACAGGCATGAAAGTAAACAAGCTGAATTAAGAATAATGAAACCAGCAACTAATGAAACCTAAAACACAAACATTTAATTTTATTGCGTACGTCCCTGATGACTGAGAAAGCGGCAGCGGTTTAGATGCAGAGCCTCTAGGGATAATCCACATTCTTGCATATAGTGCATTGCCCCAGTTGTTCACCAACCGTAGTGCCTACTTTCGAACATCTGTTTTCAACCAGTGCCAAACTGTCTGGACCTTAATCAAATGCTATTGTACCTTGTCGGATATAAAGTATTGTTCAATAAATTAGATGTTATGCTAATAATTGCGTTTTCTTTCTCAATGTTTCTGACACCCAGTTATTACACATGATAGGGTTACCATATAGAGGATCACAGGACAATGCACGTATTAAAGTGGCCCAGATAATTTAGCGACTTGCCTTATTTAGCTGATGAGTAGAAGCCATTAATGTAAGGTAAGTAAGGCATATTTCAGGGCTCATACAGCAACTTAATGTAATATCGTGGTCTGGGACTTAATTGCGTATCAGTCAAGATTTAAGATAGACAAAATTGCTTTATTTAAAATAAAATATTGCTACCGATCCCTGCTACTAACTATCTAAAGGTGGAAATCACCACAATTCCCTCAATAAGCAGCGGAGGCCTAAGCAAAGCTTGAGCATAGAGACGTCTAAGGGGTTCGGGTGTTCGGTAACACTCTAGTTTTATGCAAGTCTTTGAGACTTAATTCAATAGGCGCCAGCAATTATTCCACAACTCGCTGCAAGGTTCGGGATGATATTAGTACTTAAGAGGGTAATTATGATGACTCGGTGACTAGATATTACTATCACAACAAATGCACAAGGTGGCAGTTCACTAATCAATATATATAATTTACAATACTGCAAAACCAGAAGTATTATCAGCATCGAATTGCATCTATAATCAACAAGATATGCACTCAAGGAGAGTCATTATTTTTATAGTAAAGCTATAACTTCATCAGTCAATCGTTCGATCAACAAATAATAATGCCATGTAAGATATTGACCGATATATCCACAAATCAATTAACAGCAGCAGCATAGGTATTATGCTTTGATAAAACAATACGCTGTAATAATAGCGTGGGCCTATATAAGCACAATTAGGCCTGCATGCTACATGGGCAATCAATGGTGTTTAATAACATCGACTATTAAATTACTTTTGGTGAGCTCACTAAAAGTGCTCATAAGGTATAATAAATTTACATTGGGTTAAATGACTTGCTTGAAGAGCCTGAACGATAAGAATAATGTTACCTACGTAACATGTAAACTAAAATACCAATAATATATTTAAACTCTCGGAGGTTAAGCCTCCTTGTAGATTAAAGTCTTTGTGACAAAAATAAATATCAACACAAACGACCCTGTAGGTCAGCGAAATGGAAATAATAATCTAACTATTAGTGTGGTTACATCTCCAGCAACAAGTGACAGATTAATTACATAAGGAAATTGAACTACTATGGAGATGTCAACCAGGTTCAACTGGCATTACAAGTCACTATACGTCAACCAGTTTTATCTGACTTGATAAAATGTAACGCACCAAAAAAAAAGGATATTTCATCGGCAAATGCACAGCACTATCTTATTTGCACTAATAGCTGACATAGATCACATGAGATGGTTGCTGTATACTCATCTATCTCCCGAAGACGGTCCCAGACACTCCAACTGACACCATATCAATCAGCCTGACCTAGCGCAGCAACGACACGGACACGTCTACCATAGCTCTAATGCGCCGGCACCCAGACAGCGGCTTCATACCATCGTCGCTTACTCCCATCTACACTGGAACGGCAGTAACCCTAAGAACAACCTAATTTACATTTACTGGCTGTAGGCACCAGCCTCTCCCGAAGGATGACTTCACAAAATTGCAGTGATACACAAAATGACTACATAAAATAGCACTTTACAGTCCAGCGACCAGACCCAGAAGAGGCAGAAGCAGAACTCTCTTGACAGACGCTCTCTTTCTACATACATGCGCTACACTCAGCCAGCCCAACCTAAAGACATTTGTAACGTCTCCCAGCTGATAACCACAGAATGTGATCCCCTGTTAGTGAGTAATAAAAAGAGATAGCAGTATGAACCTCAACGCCACGGTATATTTACCATAGACAATAAAATTATACGAGCAGGGTTACTGAAGGTAACACCTGCCCGATGGTTCCGGACGAACACAGACACGGTAAGGACCTAATTAATTCACTCACGTGAGATCACGTTAAATAGAAAAAACTCTTAATGGACGTATTAACAATAAAAACAAGTTACGACATCTGGGTCGTAACAATGTGTTTAAAATGCCTTACGGATTATGTATTTTAGATGTGATTTTAAATTACTTTATATAAAAAAGGGGGTTAATAGGAGAAAGAGGGGGGGATATTACAATATATACATATCAATAATATATAATACAATACTTACTCTGGCTGAACCTGGTCCAAGAAAGTATGGTCTGGCCAATGTACACACCCTAGTAGCTTTGTGTAGATAAATTGGCATCCCACTGTTATGTGTTACTTGCATCCATCCTTCTGGTAATATATCAAAATGGTTATGGTCTTTCTCTATTAGAACTATCTTATCTTTTTCCTCAAATGGCTGGCATTCATCTAATTTAAAATATGAATTATTTAAGGTTATGTTTAAAGCAGAAAATAACAAAAAAAAAGAGTTGAAATTATCAAAAACTCGAACTAATAAAATAAATTATTAATCCGTAAACACATAATGTGAAGTTTGAAACCCAAACACCTTACAGTTCTTAGACATAAAATTGTGTTGCGGTGATTAGGCTTTCCCCAAAGTCTGAAGTCAGGTGAAAAATCAATTAAGTTTTATTCTGTATCCACATTTTAAACACGCAGCCACTCTCAATAAATATGTTCTGAATTTTCAAAGGTGGTGACATTTTGAACCTAAAGCTGATGTGACTTAATTTAAGTAAATTAATGTACAAGCTATATTATAACGTGTGATAAGATAAGTACATTTTGGAAAATTCAATTTACCACAATACAATTTTAGACCTAATAATTATTTCGTTAATGAAGTTCACTTCTTTCACAGATAAAACTAACTCTGTAACCTAAATGACTTCATACAGACTGTGAGACTACTTCTCTGGCTTCACTGTTAGGTTTGGTTTCTGTAAGTGAAGAACGTAGCCAGCGTGTAAGCTAACTGAAACAAGAGGACCTTCTGAATTCTAGATGTTCTAGGATGTTCTTCAACGTTTCTGTAACCAGTTTCGCTGCTGTTGACAGCATCCTCATACAGATAAAACTTGAAGCAATACGAAATCATGACATTAGACCCTGCACACGATGTGCAGGGTCTAACTCGGAAACAAGAATGAACGACGTTCCACAGGTGAACAGTCTATTTATAGCAAATCCCCCAGGCGCAGTACTATTGTTCCCAGAGGCGACTTTGGTCTTGCTGACGCTGTTTCCCATGTGTGATATTCCGTGGATTCTGTCGTTCTCAACTTGCTTGCTTGAAGGCGCCTTCCACCCTCCGGCTGACTCAGCTGTCCTGTTCGTGAAAAGGTGACTTGTTGGTATAATGGCCTATTGTTCTTGCTGTATTTATCTCCTCCCCTTTTTGAAGAACGAAGCTACGGTTCGTTCTGGATTTTCAAGGGAAATCTGGATTCAGTGTTTATTGGACTTTCTTCCTTGGTTTTCTTCCATCCCATTTTTGTTGCTGTTGTTAAGATGGCTATTATGATAGCCACATATAGTAATATAGTCCATATACTCAAGTGATGTATAGGTATTTTGATTGGTCCTGGTATATTTTGTTTGATCGTTTGAAGTTGGTTTTGTATCTGATCGATGTTGTGTAGCTGTACGTTTTCTAGTGTTAATTCAGGTACCATTTCTGGATTTACAGGATCTTCTTAATTTGGGGATTCTAAGTTCGGTAGATTGAAGAGTTGTTGAGTTTCCGACGTTGTTGGGCCGGTCTTATAGATTTTGGTTCCTATCTTCAGTTGGCAATTTGGTTGAAGGTTGACTAGTTTGGTACCTTTTATGATATTGGTCCACTCTTGTTCCTGGCAAGTTATTCTGGCATTTGTTTCCTCCGGTGCTATAACAATGTATTGAGTGGTCCCATATCTCAAAACGGTTGGTTTATTGATTTTGACTATTTCTTGTTTACAGTTATTTATAGATTTTTGAAATTTGACTAATTTGATTTCGCCTGGGTTTTGATCATTCATGGCTGTTGGATTGTCGTCTTTGCAGAAATACATTTGGTTCTTTAAATTTTGACATTCTTCATTGCGATAGGCATATTGTTTACTGCTTAGGATCAGGTATTTGGTTCTAGGAATTATCATGGTAAATGTATGTGGATTTCTAGGGACTGGTAAGGTGTATAACTGACAATAATTATATTACGATTTGTCTACTAGAGGTTTGACATTGTTTTGAACTGCTTTTATTTTAAAGATTTTTTCTTATAGATTTAGATCAGTGGTTGTTATTAGTTTTGCATTAGTTACATAATTTTGTATTTTATTGATTTCGTTTATTATAAATTTTGGTTTTAATATTGACGTGTGAAATATTCCTAATTTTGAAAAGTGATTGCATTTTCGGTTGTTAAAGCCAGTTCCTGAATATTGTTTAGTAAATGACTTAACTGTGTGAGTAATTTTAGAATTTTTATGCGGTGGTAATGAGTTAGTTGTTCACTCCTAAGGGTATTAATTGTATTGGCCAATTCGTTTATTCTATTCACTATTGTGTCTTGATTATGACTCAATTTTACTATTGTTTTATTGAATTATGTTATCGCTTCAAGCATCAATGAATTTTGCGATTGGCAAAGTTCATGAATTTTATTTTGATCTGTCGTTAAAACCTCTATTGCTTGATATATACGTTCGCCGTCTTGTGAATCTAGATTTTCTGTGATTGATTTAAAAATAGAACCTAATCCATTTATCATGCCACGTTTCTATCTGTTATTAAAAGTATTCATATTTGGAAAAATCCTATAAAATATATCATCGATGTTACCTTCTTACGATGAAATTCAACGTTAGTATAAAATTTTGGTATTCAGAATGGTAGTCGGTCGTCATAAATTTAATAGTGTTTGCGTAGTGTTGCTTTATTTGGTCGTAGTCTTTATGTAATTGTGTCAAGTCATGTATGTGCAGCAAATTCCATCTGTTAGTCTCTGTGTATGCTGTTCCTATTTTCATGGGTAGCATGTCTGGATTGTCTGTCAAGTCTTGTATTTGTCCATTTATTGCTGTTGTAAGGAACCTGAAAGGCGTCAATTTCGTAAATGTGCTATAGTTTGTACGTCAATTTTATGGTTTATTAAAATAGCTTTGTTATGCTCTAATAATGAGATTATTGAGTACGGTCCTGAAAATGGATTCTTATGTGTTTTATGGAATCTCGGAGGAATCTTTTTATAGACAATGTCGCCCTCTTTGAATGGTTTGTTGGTGCGTTTGTTTGTCCATTTTAATGTTTTTAATTTCGAGTTTTCGATCCGGTTTCTTACTATTTCATAAATAATTTGCATTAGTTCCTTATGTTGTACGTTATATTCTTGAGTAATTATTACTTCCGGGTCGTAGTTGAACATTTCCGGTATATAGCCGAATATTAAATCAAAAGGTGGTTTTAGTGTTTGATAATGTATTGTTGAGTTATAAGCGAAGATACAGTATGGCATTAAGTCGATTGGTTTCA
The DNA here is from genome assembly GCA_964006375.1 of Tillus elongatus. Classification (NCBI taxonomy): domain Eukaryota; kingdom Metazoa; phylum Arthropoda; class Insecta; order Coleoptera; family Cleridae; genus Tillus; species Tillus elongatus. The sequence continues at coordinate 52,432,331 of OZ023270.1, forward strand.
TAGTTTTAAATTTAGCTTTAAATAAACGATAATGTTCGATGATTGTGCTGTGAAATCTTTCAATTGGTCTGTTTGATGTCGGGTTTTGAGGTGTGGTTGTATGTAATTCTATTTGATGGTGCAAGTAGCTCTTTTTTACTAAGTTCGAGAACTCCATACCTGGATCTGCGATTAGGGTTTTACACGCTCCATATTGTGAAAAGTATTTGATTAGGTTTTTTGCAATTTCGGTGGCACTTTTACTTTTGATCGGAAATGCTTGGCCAAATTTACTAAATGGATCTATTATTGTTAAGAATATGGCTTGTTCAATTTGGAATGTATCGATATGCAGTATTTCTAAAGGTTTGTATGCTGTGGGGGTGTGTTCTAATGCGATTTGTACTGGGTTTCTGTTGTACTTGCACGCCTTGCATAATTCACAATTTCGTACATACTCTCCTATATGTTTATTTAAGTTTGGATAGTAGTATTTTTTCTTTATTCTTAGGTATGTTTCCTCCGCTCCTCGATGATTACTCTTCCCCTCATGATATTTCATGATCGTCTCGGTTAACTCTTCCTCGTTGATTTCATCCCTAATTTCTAAACATCTATAAAATTTGGGTGATTCCACGTTATTAAATTTTTTTATTGATTGCCGAACTTACTAGTTCGTATCCTTGTTCGTTTACAAAAACGCAATAATATTTCCTTTGGGGTAAATAGTATTCCTTTATAAAATGTTCTATTTCGCTGGGTTCATTTAAATTAAAGTTTGCATAGATGAAATTTCGTTTGTCTTTTCTGCCAGAATATTTCCGGCTTGTCCGTATTTTTGAAAACTATCTGATTGGTTTTGCTCGATTCCTTCCCCAGAGTACCGGGTGCTGAGTATGAATCCGCATTTGAATTAGCTGTTTCGTCATCGTCAACTTCTATTATTTTCTCTTCTTCGTCAATATTATTGGCCATTGATTGATTATCTATATCAAGTGGGTTTATTTCTACCCTGAAAAGTGCATCGGCTGCGCTGTTTAACTTTCCTTTCTTATACTCGATTTGAAATTCATATTCTTCTAGTTTTAGTCTCCAACTGAGTAATTTTGAATTAGGTTGTTTTAAGGAAAATAACCATTTTAGCGGTTTATGGTCTGTATAGATGGTGAATTTCCGCCCGTACAAATATGGTCTGAAATAATTTGTTGCCCACACGATGGCTAATAACTCATTTTCTATTGTGCTGTACCTAGATTCTGTTTCATTCAATGTACGACTGGCGTAAGCTATCGGGTGGTCCGAATTTGGTTCACCCTGGCTCAATATTCCAGCTATCGCCACATTGGAAGCGTCGGTTGTTAATATAAAATCTTTACAAAAACCTATGGTATTAGCACAGGTGAATTCATTAAAATGTCCTTACACGAGTTAAAGGCAGCAATGTATTCCTCGTCGTTAATGTTTATTTTAGAGTTTTTCTTTAAGTATTTGGTTAGTGGCTTCGTGACGTGTGCGAAGTTTTCTATGAATTTACGGTAGTATCCAACTAGTCCTAGAAATTATTTGATTTCTTTGGGGGTTTTAGGTATCGGGAATTTCCTTATTGTATCCAGTTTTCTTGGATTCGGACGAATCCCATCTGGGCTGACCACGTGTCCTAAAAACTCGGCTTCCTTCTTTAGAAAGTCGCTTTTGTCTAGCTGTATCTTTAAGTTTATTTGTCTGAAGCGCTCGAATACCAATTTTAGTTTTTCTATGTGTTCCTGTAATGACGTGGAGAAGACTATGACATCCATGTATACAAGGCATGTTTGTCCAATTAGGTCCTCTAATACGTTCTGCATTAGCCTGGAAAAGGTTGCTGGAGCCCCTGATAACCCAAAAGGCCCCCTAGTGTGCTCTCAAAGGCTAGTATCCACTGTAAACGCTGTTTTCTTTATGTCCCTGGGGTCCATCTTGATTTGGTGATATCCATATCTTAAATCGATCGTCGAAAAGTATTGGGCTCTCCCAATTTTGTCTAATATTTTATCTATTTTGGGAATTGGGTGTCTGTCTAATTTAGAATGGACGGGTATGTCATCGGTTGTCCTTATTCGGTGTTTTATTATATTGGTGTGAGTTAAGCGTTCATTTTTATTCCGACAATAAATTAAATAAGACTTGCTTTTCTTCATCGTTTAAATAATCCGTATCTATTTGCTCGATTATTGCTTTTTCATTTATAGTTGATTTTTGGTTGCTCCTCGTATTTTTAATATTGATATTGTTCATCTGAACTGCATGTGCAATGCTATTCTGTTTAACGACCGGTTCATATGCCATTTGTTTATGGCTATTTAGTGCTTCAAAAGCGTATTGTCTGTTTAATTTGCTGACTGGCTTATTATGTATGTTTATATAACTTTGTTCGGTGTCATTTAAAATACGGTTTACTATGTCAAGTTCGTTATTATGTACAAAATATCATCGGGTTACTACATTATTTAAATCTATTTGGTTTTCGGATGATAGTAAACCATCTGCTTTGGTTTCTATCGTTACCGATTGCTTATCTCTATGTTCCTGTGGGAATTGCATTTTAATACATTTGTTGCCTATATATAGTTTTTTGTTTTTAAAATCGATTTTAGCTTCATTTAACGTGAGAAACTCTATACCTAGTATAGTGATTGTTAAAATTAAAAAGACAAAATTCTTGTGTCTTATCTGAAATTGTATTTAATTTAATGTTCGCACATTTCAAATGTTACGACGTCCCGTGGGCTGTCCTTATAATGAAAGGCTGATGGTATACATTGTCTGAAAACTTATAATATGCTATTATGGGGTTCAAAGGTTTTTTTGAAGAGCCCGAATCTAATAAAAGTTTGCCCTGGATTTCTTCAAGTTCCACATAAGATAAACAGCTTAAGGCGTTAATATTGTTTATATCTATTACGATTCTTGCGTTGAGGTGCCGGCAATGGGAAAATTTTGTTGTTGAATATCGTACGATTCTGATGGCGAATTTTCATGGTTCATTTCATAATCTAAATTATTTATTTCGTAATTTAAGTCGTTTACACTGTTATCAAAAATTTCCGTGATATTTAGGTGAGATAAGTGTCTCTGTGGTTGTTGTGACAGTCTTGAGTTTGAGCTGCCTAATGCCAACGGTTCTGGGTATGTTCTGTTTATGTTGATTTAAACTGGGTCTTCCGTTTTGATTTAAATAATTATTGAAGTTGGGTCTTCTGTATTGATTCGAAAAATGTTGCCTAGGCGTAAATTGCTCATTTGAAAATTTGTTTGATTAAACTGGTTATTATGTTGCTGAAAAGGTCTCAAATTTGGTTGAAATGGTCTCTGAAATTGGACGTTATAAAAAGTTGGGTTGTTTTGTTTTTGGAATGATGTTCGGTTTTGTCCTTCTTGTCTGTTATTATTGAAATTTTTATGTATTGTATTATCTCTATAATAAAAGTTTTCCTCCGCAAACACGAATTTTAATGCTTGTTCTATACTTTCGGGACTTCTGGATCTGAGCACTATGCCCATTGGATTCCTTAATCCACCTAAAAATGCTTTCAAACTTTGATTTTGGTAAATATTCATTTTAATTACCCGTACTGCCTCATTGTTTTCGTTAGCAATTAAATTTGATATAAGTAATTGTTCTATGTGACGGCACCTGTTATCGAACGACAATGCATCTTCTGCATTCCTCTGTTTCAATGTCAACATCTCGACCAGTAGACTAGAGTCATCACGCTGATCTGTAAAGTTTTGCACGATTGCACTTCTCAAATCTGCCCATGAATTTATAATCTTAGTATTAACAATGAGCCATGAAATGATTCATGTATAAATTTTCGTTAGCCACGTAAAATTGAGTCATGACTGTCACATGACTTTAAAAAATTGCCTACATTGGCGGGTTGACCGTCAAATTCCGGAATAGCCTCAAGAAATAATTCCTTAAATTGGTCTGTCATGTTGCTACTATTATTACTTCTACTTAATTGATTTTCTGTTATAATATTATCACTGATACTAATTGATCTAAATCTATATTCTATGTTTGATAAACTTTGTGATTCGTCCTCTGAATCAGACATACATTATATCAATATAACACAATATATGGAAAAATATGTAGGAAATTTAAAAATGGGATAGCAGTAAACAACTTAGAATAATATGATGGTTTCTGCTCTCATTTAGCTGCTTGGCTCTGTTTCTGCTTTTACTTGGGTCTGCTTGGCTCAAATTGGTTACCGGGCGTCGATACGCTTAAAAATCAATCTGCTATTGATTTTCTAACCAATAATAACGACTGTGCCACTTACCTTTACGGTTAAGACGTTGGACTTTTTAAAACAATTTATTTACTACTTTACACAATTAATACTTAATACAAAAATGATAATATAAAATAAAGACAAATATGAATATCAACATACAAGTGATATGTAAAATGTTTAGCACACGATGTGCAGGGTCTAACTCGGAAACAAGAATGAACGACATTCCACAGGCGAACAGTCTATTTATATCAAATCCCCCAGGCGTGGCACTATTGTTTCCAGAGGTGACTTTGGTCTTGCCGACGCTGTTTCCCATGTGTGATATTCCGTCGATTCTGTCGTTCTCAACTTGCTTGCCTGAAGGCGCCTTCCATCCTCCTGCTAACTCAGCTGCCCTGTTCGTGGGAAGGTGATTTGTTGGTATAATGGCCTATTGTTGTTGCTTTATTTATCTCGCGGAAGAAAAATCTTGTTAATCGACAAAAGTTGGAGTTTATAAATTAGCTTCTACACATTGTAACGTAATCTACATAGGTCAAACTTCTAGAAATTAACACCCGATACAAAGAACATATTTCTTCATTTAGAAATAACCACGCTGGCAAATCTACATTTCCAAAACATCTTATTGATACCTAACATAGACCTACAGTAAATAAACGCATAAAACCACAACATTTTTGTAATGACAAGTGAAAACTAGACTTTTTTAAGCTTTAGAAGTCAAAAAACACACACACAACCGCTACCTCATTTTAAATGAGCAAACTGATTTAATGAATTCCCCTTTCTTCGATATTCTTCTTTCTAATGAAATATATCAAAGAAAATATAATTAAGGAAAAATAATATCAAAGAAAATTTTTTTTTCCAAAAAAGTTGTAATACGAAATTGAGTAGATGTATGTCGATATTTTCATTGTATAAAGTCTGCTTTGTTACTGTTATTGTTTAATTATTTTATTGTTGTATCTGTTACTATGGTTATTGCTGTTATAGTGTAAGCACTCTAACATACTAACTCGGAATGATGATTCATAATCTTTTAACATGACTTTTATAAGCTTTACAACCTCCTCATCGCACAGTAGATCCTTCTTATTAACACAGTTGAGAACATCAGCAACACAATAGAGGAAATCACTAAGTCGAATATCAAAGTTCAAATCGGTTAGAAACTTCAGCTTTTCGTTGATGATTTCAACCAGATCTAGTAGCCGTTGAACTGCATCTTCGGTTAATTAAAAAGTAATAGAATCATCTGAGATTGATACACCTTTACTGTCTAATATTTTAATAGGTTTGACGGTACATATTCCAATATTTTCAGGTTCGATCTTATTAGCTTTGGTAAAGTACTCTTCAGCTGTGTTTTTCAATGTTGAAATAAAATAATCCCATTCCCATGAGCCAGATGAGATTGTTATATTTTAATTTGGTGGATATAGGCTTGTATTTACAATTTTAATTGTTGGAATCAATCCGGCCGCTTTTAATATACCAATTGCAACACTTAGAGCTGCAGTCATGGCATACCTTGTTTCCGGCAGCATTCTACTTTCTTGCTTAATCTCAATTATATTCTGACGTAGAGGTGCATCAATTTGGCCCCAATAACAATCTTCACAAACATCGTTATTAATAGGTTCGTCGTTAACACCCATACCATACATGTCGAACAGAACAAATACACTAATATATAACTACTGTGAGTAGACTACAGACAACAACTGATGTACTTGCTTGCCACCTAATGTTTTTATATATTTATACCCCCACTTTTGACTTGTTATTGAAACTCATTTAACCGTCATCGGTGTTTGCATTTTTGTACTGAAAACTACTAACTAACATAACATATTTATATACTCGATTAAAAGAGGCCCCCCACAGGTTCTTCTCAGTTTACATCTGTTGGTTGAAACTTCCACTTTGAATTGTTATTGAATCTTATTTTACCGTCATCGTTGTTTTTTGCATTTTTGTAGAAGGTCACATACATTTGTAGGAGGTCACATACATTTGTAGGAGGTCACATACATTTGTAGGTCATATACATTTGTAGGAGGTCACGTACATTTGTAGAAGGTCACGTATTTGAAAACACTTGGTTCACTTCCTGTTACATGACTCATTTCCTGTTACATGAATCCATATTGTAGTCGAGGTCGTCCTCAGTTTGCAGTTGTTGGTTGTTGCTGTGTTGCCATATTTCGCATACCTGGCATTCGCATATTCTTAGGTTTTGGTTTTTGCTATGTTGCCTTGGGATTTTTCTTGTTGTTTAAAGCTCTTACCCTCTACCTCCTGGTTGTTGCTATGTTGTCATGTCTGGCATTCGCACATTCTCAGGATTTTTTGTTTGTTGCTATGTTGTCATGTCTGGCATTCGCATATTCTTAGGATTTTTGTTTGTTGCTATGTTGTCATGCCTGGCATTCGCATATTCTACATTTTTAAAATCTGCTTGCTGAGCCGAGTAAAATGATACCAAACATGTAAGGCTTAGGCCTAAAACTCCAAAAGTTGGGATTACGCGTGCGTATATCCTATTTTTGAATTCTGCTTCCTATGCCGAATAAAATGACACCCCACACTTAGGGCTTAAACCAAAAACTAAAAAGTTGAGTTTGCACCTGCGCCAACCGTCATATTTGTTACGTCACTTTTTGCAAAAATCAAAATGGCGGAGCCTCTTACTTTGACTGGTGGTGCCAACTACCGTCTAAAATTTTTAATTCCCCAGGTTTTTCACTTCCGGTCGGCCATCTTGGATTACGTCAACTGTTTGTAGCTTACGTCACACTTAATACAACCGCCATATTTGTTACGTCACATGCATGCTCAGTAGCGGGAGGTGGTCTCAGAACTCCCCATCTATACCTACTATATATATATATATATATATATATATATATATATATATATATATATATATATATATATATATATATATATATATATATATATATATATCCTGATTATACTTCAAAAAAATTGGGGTGCCAGTTGCCTTGTGATTGTGGGGTAGTTCGTATAACATTTTTTATTGATCGTGACACTGCGACGGAGGGTGTTAAAATTGTTACGCTTAAAGCGATTTTCCTTAATTATCTTTAAAACGGCTCAAGATAAGATTTTTAAAATTTGTATACGAGTAAATGTTAACAGCGTATAAAGAAAAACGCAAAATACGATTTATTATGTGAAGCAGTGGCGCGCGTGGGGGCACTCTGAGGATTATAATTTAGAAAAAAAATATGTTAAAAGTCATTTCTGAAATTTTCCAACGGTTTAAAAAAATTCAAAGACTAATACAAAAATAATGTATACTGGTAAAAATTTCATAGGATGAACAGTTTTCGAGAATAATGAAGTTCAAATTGTTTGTTCACTAAAGACGCACAAATATTAATTCAGATTTTTAATCTGAAAGTGTACGGTACTATGGATACAGCAAAAGTTGCCAACAGCAGTTTAAATTGTCATAACTTGCCAAACAATATTATTTTTTGTTTCGGTTATTCGACATTATGTCCTATAATCAGTATAATTTAAATGAATTGGCTGACATGTATTGAGTATATACAGAGTATAGATGTAATTCTTTAGTCTGCAAGATGATATGCTGAAAAGTTTCCTGGTCGATAAGTTCCTTACCACAGTGCTTTTGCTGCAATTGACCGAAGGTTTAGAGAAAAGGGTGCCTTTCTACCTTGTACTACTGAGCATGCTCATCCACGATCTGCAAGGACTGTTTTAAATGCTGTTGAAGAAAATCCACATACAAGCGTAAGATGGATTGCTGCTGAAGTGAATGTTTCCAAGTCTACAGTCCACAACATATTAAAAGAACAGCAGCTACGGCCCTACCATCTAACTTGAGTACCCAAATTTTTCCCCAAGATAGGTTAGGTTAGGTTAGGTGTGGGGTGTAAAGTTAGTTCGCCTCCCCGTGGTGCACCCTGGATAGCGTCTACTATTAGACGTGAACTAAATGAACTAACCAAACCGTAACCCTTCCTAGTCATATCTTAGGAGGGCCGGGAATGCTTGCCTTAATTGGCCGGCATTGCGAGGAGAGTCCTCTATAAAAAACCCACATCGCAAGGTCGTTGGCGGGTTGGTGCCGAGGCGATGATGCTTCTGGCCGATATGGCCGAGCATTGGCAGGATGGCAATTCTGTCGCTAACGTTAACCCTCCCCAGGGAAACCGGGCGACCTCCCTGTGTAAATGCCTATTCATGGGATGCGGGGCTCTTCCATGGAGGTCTATTTTCCCTTGCTGCTCGTGGGACCAAACATGGACACGACTTACACAGATCCAATAGAGGAGGTGGCAGGATTCAACCTTCCACTGGAACCTCCCTGGAGACAGAGATGCAGAACAACCACCTCCAGCAGAGGTGCGGAAATTGATCGCCTACTGCAAGAGGAACAACTATCACCTCGTAATGGGGTGTGATGCTAACTCCCATCACTTGGCTTGGGGGAGCACGGACACTAACAGACGAGGTGAATCACTATTTGAATACATTTTAGGGGAGGAGCTGGTTGTCAACAACATAGGCTCGGAACCCACCTTTCTTACAGCTAACCGGAGAGAGGTTTTAGATCTTACGATCAGCTCAAGGCTTTTGAGCTCAAAAATCCTCAAATGGAGGGTGTCGTCTGAACCCTCATGTTCAGACCATGCCCATATCCTATTTGAAATTGAAACAGGCCCTAGACCTGTGTTGGAGTATCGGGACCCGAGGAGGACGGATTGGGAGGGATACAAACAGTCCCTCGCCGGCAGACTTGGGTCCGCAATCCCCACAGTGAGGGATCGTGATGAGATCGAGATTGCGGCCGAACAGGTTAGGGAAGCTGTGGTCTCTGCCTATCACGAGAACTGTCCACTGAGGTCAAAGAGAGACAGTCGGGGGTCTACTTGGTGGAATAATAACCTCGATAAACTACCAAGAGAAGTTAGACGTCTCTTCAATCGTGCTAAGATTACAGGCAACTGGGAGCAATATAAAACTGCTCTAACACATTATAATAAAGAGATCAGGAACGCTAAGAGGGAGTCCTGGAGGAGGTTCTGCGGGGACATTAATAATATGCCCAGCAGCGCCAGAATCCACAGGATTCTCTCACGCGACCGTGTACAGGAACTGGGATCGATAAAACGACCAGATGGTTCCTTTACTGAATCTCGGAAAGAAACGTTAGAGCTCTTAGCACACACACACTTCCCAGATTGTCTGATCCTGAGCAACGGTGAGGTCCTACCAGCTGAGGGACGATCTAAACGCCCCCAAAGGGAGGACTGGCTAGTTGCTCGGAGAATAGTTACAGCCTCGGCAGTGGAGTGTGCTGTGAATCATTTCCAGCCATTCAAGTCGCCAGGGGAGGATGGGGTGGTACCGGTCCTACTACAAAAGGGACTGGAGATTCTCCTACCCTTCCTTATCAGGCTGTTCAGAGCCAGTCTGGCCTGGAACTATATTCCTTCCAGCTGGACGGTGGTTAGGGGGGTTTACATTCCCAAATTGGGACGTAATGACCTCCTACCTACTTCACTGAGACCTCTCAGTATTACATCATTCCTCCTGAAGGGATTGGAAAAAATACTGGACGGACACATTAGGGGGAACATCTTACCCAAGAACCCCCTAAATACCCACCAGTATGCCTATCAAACTGGCAAATCAACTGAGTTAGCTCTCAATAACCTCGTCGAGAAGATCACACACTCTCTGGAAAATGGAGAGGTTGCGGTGGCGGCATTTCTCGACATAGAAGGAGCATTTAATAATGCATTACCGATCTCCCTCTACGAGGCCACTATCGCTAGGGGGGTGGAACCTACCATCTGTGGCTGGATCGGAAACATGCTGCATAATCGGACCATTATTACCTCATTACGGGGAGAGGTGGTCAGCGTTAGGGCTGCGAGAGGGTGTCCTCAGGGGGGCGTTCTATCCCCCCTGTTGTGGTCCCTCTTTGTGGACGACCTGCTGGCTATCCTCGGACTCTGGGAGGTTGAGGTCCAGGCGTATGCGGATGATCTCGTCATAATGGTTAGAGGCAAATCTGAGGAGGAACTGTCTAGTACTCTTCAAGAAGCACTAAATGTAGTCAATGATTGGTGCCGTAGGGAACAGATGTCTGTGAACCCTCGCAAAACGATCATTGTCCCGTTCACCAGAAGAAGAAGGTTGGACAAATTAAAACCACCTAATCTTATGGGGGAAAACATTCCATTTTCGGACCAAGCAAAATATCTGGGAGTTATCCTAGATAAGAAGCTCAACTGGGACAGACAGTTAGAAAATGTTATCCGCAAAGCTAAGATGTCCCTGTGGACCTGCCGGAGAATCTGTGGGAACAACTGGGGAACAAACCCCCAACAGATGTACTGGCTCTATGTAGTGGTTATCAGACCTATGATAACATATGGAGCCATAGTTTGGTGGCCTAAGGTACTTCGTGGTACCGCGAGGGCCAAACTGACTCATCTACAGAGACAAGCATGTCTGATGATAACGGGAGCGATAAAGACCGCACCATCAGTCGCTCTGGAGGTCCTCCTCAATATTCCCCCACTTCACATATGGTTGGAGAGGGTGGCGAGGTGGACAACGTACAGACTAATACAAACGGCAGATAACATGCCGAGGGAAGTCAGTCTGAGGGGGTCCGGACTCCTTGATGACAGTGATTGTCACAGGATTCTGGGAATGGTCTCGGACTTGATGCCTACAAAAATCAGCAGAGATCTGTCTTCCTGGAAAGGGAGGACTGGGACCGGAACCAATCGACCCTGTTGAGAGCGGACCTCTGCTGGTACTCTGACGGCTCCAAAACCAATATGGGAGTAGGAGCCGGCGCATATGGGGGCAGCACCGATGCTAGACTATCAGCTAGCCTCGGCAAGTACACAACCATACACCAGGCAGAAGTTTATGCCATCGAGATGTGTGCAAGGGAAAGCTTAAAAGACCTATGCACAAACAAATCGATAAAGATATATGCAGATAGCCAAGCTGCAATAAAGGCTCTTGGTTCCTACCGGTGCAATTCAAAGACGGTATGGAGTTGTAAATCTGCCCTTAACGAATTGGGCAGCTGTAATGAGGTGTCGCTGGTCTGGATACCGGGTCACTCGGACCATGATGGCAACGTTGCGGCAGACGCGCTTGCCAGGAGTGGTGCCCAGTGTGACTTTGTCGGACCAGAACCGGTGCTGGGTATAACATCTTGCACAGCAAAACGCACCTTAAAGACCTGGACAGATAGAAGGACAATTCAATATTGGCAAAATCTTCCAGGATTAGCTCACTCTAAGGCCTTCATAAATGGCCTGTCTGAGTCAAGGGCTAAGAAACTTCTAGAGTTGAACAGACAACAACTGAGTACTCTAGTCGGCCTGTATACAGGACACTGTCGCTTGCGGCATCACATGCACCGTATTGGGATCGGTCGGGAGACCGAGTGCCGGCTGTGTATGGAGAATGACGAAACAGCAGAGCACGTGCTGTGTTCCTGTCCGGCAGCGGATAGGACTAGACACCTGCTCTTTGGCAAGGTAAAGCTTGCTCCAGAGGATCTGGATCAACTTTCGCCCGCAAAGGTTATCGACCTCTGTAGGAGGCTGGATTTGTTGGGCGAAATATAGACATTAGGCGTGAGCCACAATAGACCTTATGGTCGCGGTGGAGGGACCGATATGGACCACTCACAAACTAACCTAACCTAACCTCCCCAAGATAACAATGCCAGAATACGTTACTGTGATCGGATCAGGAACAAACAGAATTAAAATAATACCTTCTGCGACACACTCTTATTTACTGACGAATCCTGTTTCACAAAAAATGGAGTACTAAATTTACATAACAGCCATGAATAGAGTGACGCTAATCGAAAAGCAACCATTGTGTCCCATTCCCAATACCAATTTTCAATCAATGTGTGGGCTGGAATTGTCGGTGATCATTTGTTAGGACCTGTTGAGCTACCTCCACGCTTAAATGGGGTTCAGTATCGAATTTTTTTAGAAAATATGTGGTTTATGCACGAAGGCGCACCACCACAACCACTATCAACCCGTGGGGGCTATTTCTTAATAACCAGTTTGCACCCGACTTAAATATTTTAGATTTTTATTTTTGGGGATCTATGAAAAGTACAGTTTATGTGACACCGGTACAAGCTCGGCAGGAACTATTGGCACGAATTGTTCACGTTCGTCCACATATAAAGTAATATTCTCAATTCTGCTGGCTTGTTTTTGCATATTTTTCTTTGTTTCTTCATCTCTTCTTCTGGCTTTTTCGTCTCCTTTTCTAATTTCTCCATTTGCTTCTTCATCCCCTTTTCTCATTTCTTGAACCTTTCAAGTGTTCTTCTACTCATTGGTTCTTTCTTCATTATTAATAGCAATTTGTTCATTCATTGACCTATAGCCTCCTGGGCTGTTGCCAATTATAAACTTTCTCCATTTTATTCCTTTAATTTGATATGATATGAATATTATTCTTGATTTATGTTGGACCTGTTTTGCCCTTGGTTTTTATATTTCTGCAGACTCTTCTGTTATTGTATATTTCCCAATGGCACCATTGAGATTTTTTGTTCTGGATTGTTCAATTTGTAAGGTTGAACAACCAATTTGTGGACTCTTTTGTCCTGGATTTCTGCAATGGCGCTTATATTGACCTTCAACTTATGCTTTATGCCTCAATGGATCCTGTATTTATATTTGTGGACGCATCTGCCCTATATTTTCCCAATAGCACCTGATAAATTGTATTTCTGAGAGCTTGTACTTGAATTTTTTAAACATCAGATAATCAAAAAATTAGATTGCTCCAAAGAAACGTGCAACCTCAACTTTAATTATATAATTCAATATAACTGCAAGGTTGCAGTTTTAACACATTGTAACGGCTCGACCTACATTGACACAGATGATTAATGTTTTTACTAGATTATTTATATCGAAATTAAATGCTTTTCTAAATAATATCCATTTTGGTAAGATATTGTTCCTGAGCAACAATGAAGAGACTTGTATGAAGATAGGTGTTGTTCTCAATCTATATAAAATTAAAAGTACCTTAATAGATTATAATGGATATTAAGTTGAAGCTAAAATAAGGAAAGGTTGACGGAAAGGATATCCATTATCGCCATAATCAATTTATTTATGGAAGATGCAGTAAATACGCTGAAGAAAAAGACACAAGGAATCCAAACAGCTTAACACTTTTTGCAGGATCTTAAAAACTAACCAAAAAGCTAACCTAACATAATGATTCGCAGAGCAAGAACAAAAAGTTTAGTAATCGAGCCATCAGTCCATAAAAATCTTGTCTGATTACAAAAATAAATTCCAGGATTTTCAAGTGGCCAATCAAGTCTCCTGGTTTGAATTTGTCCCCTTGGAATAGTCTTGAGGCGCTTCGTGCTGCTTCCCTCTTCAGCCACATGTGCAGTGGAGCAAGATTCAGCATTGCCTCTATTGCAGCTGTGGGGCATAGCTCTCGTTATTTTAAGACAGATGAACCTCTGCAATTTTTGCAATTTGCTTTGTGTTGAGGCTTGTTCCGTTTTTGGCCATCATACTATAGGTGCATATGTGACCATGGGTTTGACCACAGTTTGGTATAGCCAGTATACCATCCTTGGATTTAGCCCCCATATCAGCATATCCAGATTGCCATTGTGGCTCTCGAATTAGTTTTTTCTAGCTGTGTGTTCTAATTCCGTTTTTCATCTTATAAGATCCCTAAGTATTTAACTTCATTGGAAAATCGTATCCATTCAGAGTGGGAGCTTTTAAATTTAGTTTCCTTCTGTTCGTTAATGGGACAAGAACTGTTATGAGGATTGACATTAAGTCCCCCTGTCTCACACCAGTCCTTTATTATATTTAGGGCTGTTTGCATTAGGCTCGATATTACAGCATCGTGCTTTCCCTTTACTGTTATGACAATTTAGTCTGCGTATTCTTGAACTGTGAATCCAGCTCAGATCAATATAGTCATAAGTTTATCAACAACCACAGCGACCACAGCGGAGGTGATTGCACTCCTCCTTGAGGACAACCGTTTGCCGTCGTCACTGTTGCGTTGGTTTCATTTGTGGTGGCTGTGATAACACGGCTTTTTAGCATTGGGTTGATATGAGGTGTTGTCAAAAGCACCCTCTATGTCAAAGTAGCCGAAGGCTACTTCTTTGGCCACAATTTTTTTTATCCCCCTCACTAGATAGTGTAGGGCGTCTAATGTGGATTTGCCCACCTGATAGGCGAATTATTGTACATGGAGCGGTTTTCTTGTTAGCGTTTTGCTTTTAATGCCTTCTCCATGGTCTTTAGGAGAAAGTATGTGAGACTAATGGGGCGATAGGACTTTGATTTGTCCATAGGGCGACGGACTGTATTTGGTAACACCATATTCGCCTCTCTCCATGCCTGTGGAATATAGCCTAGGATTAAACTGGCTCTGAATATTCGTTGCAGATGGGGTTTTAATATGTCAAAACCCCGCTGTGGCAATGCCGGATATATTCCGTCTCTGCCAGGGGATTTAATAAGGTTTAAAACTCTATCGCCCATTTAATTCTGTTAATATTGGAGATTAATTTGCCAGTGTTTTCCCAACTCTCATTGGGTTTGTCAACCCTTGGTCAGCTGGGCTGATCTGGTGCAAATTATCTTCTGTATTTTGTGAGCCTGGAAAGTGAGTCTGTAGGAGAACTCCACTGCTTTCCTCTGGGATGTTTGTATATTCACTGTTTTGATTTTTAAATAGACCAATGCCGTTTGAATGATCCTTTGATGGGATTTTCTGCATACGCTGTGCGGGGGCCAGTTCATCTATCCCTTCGCAAAACTGTCTCTAGGTTCTCCTTTTGGACAGTGGTTTTGTTATATGAGGTTAGGGCTTGTCAGTATTCAGCCCAGTCCGTAGTCATTTTCGCCATATTAAACAGCCCCTGCTCTAAGCAGTCCCAGTTCTTTGTTCCACCAAGGCACGTCCGTTTGGGTTGCCTTACGCTTAAAAGGACAGCTGCTCTCGTAGGTAAACTTAATAATTTGGTTTAGGTGACTTGAGGCTTCTTCAAGCTGCTCTGCAGTGTCCAGATCACAGTCGAGGCTTTGTACCCCCAGCTGAAGATGGATTCTATAGACATACCAGTCGGTAAGCTTGGGCTGCCTGCGCTCCCCCACACACCTAATTGCTGTCTCTATGTCATATCATATGGTCAAACATAGAGGGTTCATCTAATACAAACCAGTTTTTTGTTGTATGTGTTATAAACGGGTCAGCAAGGGTTACATCTAATACCTCTTTTCTGATCGCGTTTATGAAGGTTGACTTGTTATCTTTGTTGACAATGTTTATATTATTAGCACACAAGTAATCAAAGGAGCACTGACCCTTCCTATTAGTAGCTGTGCTACCCAATCCTAAGCGGTGGTGAGCATTGGCATCACATCCGATGATAAAATGCATATTTCTTTCCTTGCACCATGAGATGAGGCGTCGGACTTCCTCGGTAAGTGGCTGGTTGCCATAATCCTCGGATAAATCTTCTTAACTCGCCGTCTCCTTACGAAGGTTGGCGATCCAAATGGTTAACACAGTCCTGGATACTGCAGCTCTAAAAATGTCTATTGATGAGCATCCAAACCACCTTCTGAGATCATTTACCCATGCATTTTGACGTCTGTCGATTGATCTCTTTCCTCTATTTTGCCCTCGATTATTAATCTCAGAAATTCATATTTGTCACCTCCCATTACATGACCTATATATCTCATTTTTCGTTGTTTTATTGTCAGTAACAGTTCCTTTTGCTTTCCCATACACCTTAGCACCTCTTCATTTGTTTCTCTTTGCACGCATGATATGCGGAGCATTCTTCTATACAAATCCATTTCGAAAGCCTCGAGATTTCTCTTTAGGCTAGGGTTAAGAGTTCAACTATCACAACCGTAACAGGAGTGAGAAGATATAGCACCTGACTATGCGGATTGGAAGTTCCAAGATAAGATCTGATCTTGTGAATAATGTTTTCATTTGTGTGAAAGCTTTTCAAGCTTCTCCAATACTAGATCTTACTTCTTTTCTCGGGTCGATCTGTTCTTTTATTATTGTACCCAGATATTTGAAAGAAGATACCTGTTGTATTATATTCCCTTCTATTAATAAATTTGCTTTAATGTTAGTTTTTCAGAAAACGAGCACTTTAGTTTGTTAATGTTTATATGCAATCCGAACTGCTCGCTTTGTTAAACAATGTAGTCAATCATGCCCTGCAAGTCATTCACGCTATCTGCCACAATCACAGTTTAATCTGCGAGATAAAAGTATCATAATTCACACCATCGCTTCTCAGTGGTGTCCGTTACATTAACAGAGCCAACATATCAAATTACACCGTAGTAGTGATGGGAAAAACCGTTATACAGGTATTTGGCGAAACTGACGTCGAGCTGCAAATTGGGACATGGAAGGCAAAGCAGAGAGCCATAGTCGCCGCCATATCAGCCCGATTATAATTGGCTTGGATATACTCCAAGGCCAGTGCGCTAAACTTGATCTTGGCACTAACATCCTGACTATCGACGGTGAAGAAATGATAATGTCGCCTGGCAGTAACCTGGTAGTGCGGAAAATCACCTTAGAGGAAAATAGCAACGTCTGTCGTGAAAGTGTCATTTCTGTAAAAAGAGCTGGGAGAGGAAGAGACGACCTAGTTACCCAGTCAGAAGCAAGTAGCAAGGAAATTATGGGAGAAGTACAAGACGAAGGATGTAAAGACCACGTAAGTGTGCAGACAACCCCGAAAAAGGTCAGTGAACACACTTGTTGGAACAGAACTGATGTCGACAGGAAGAATAGGGTCTGTGGAGATATTTGTGCAAATAGAAACACCAGAACAAGAGCAATTGTGCGGAAGAACCAGTACAACGTAAGAACTTCGCTTGAAGAGAAGGAAAGCCATCCATTCTGCCGACCGAATGCACATACGAGTAGAAAGCGGACGAATGAAGAGCCGTTATGACGTGCGAGCTAATTCAGTTAGTTTTAAAGAAAAAGACCAGGTATGGTTTTACAATCCAGTACGACGCAAGGGAACTTCACCGAAACTACAGAAATTATGGGAAGGTACGTATAAGATGGTCAAATGGATCAATGATGTTGTCTATTGCATTCAGAGGAGCCCAAAGAGCAAGATGAAGGTGGTCCGTATGTACTTAATTTGACACTTGGTACTGAAAAAGTGGAAACAAATTTAAACTAAATAACCCTGCTAAATATCGAACGCGCGACCTTCGGTTTTGCAGTCAAACGCACTGGGACTATTATTGGCCACTAAAACTATTGGCTTGCAATTTATATAATTAAATCCTCAAATCGGCTATAATGAAGATCCATAAATCTACTCACTCGTTTAAAATTTTGCTTTGTTTTATAAAATAATTAGGCCAGCATCAGTAAAAACATTCCAAAAAATACAAAAATATGAAGTTTTCTTGTGGAAAGCTTTTGCAGCTTTAATGAAATTTGTAACACAAGTTTCTTTTAAGGAACCTTACAGTACCTAAATATACCAAATTTTAATTTTCTAGCTACATAGAAAATTGAGTTTTTGGGAATTTTTCAGTACCAAGTGTCAAATTAACATATTATATACTCCCGGGCTATGACATCGTATTTGAGCAAGTTAGTGTGTACAGGCACTGCCATTCCAAGAGGGCGTAAAGCCATTGGTCCTGTATTCGTGCAATGTTGGGCACGTAAAAGATCCTACCCTCCATACCAAAAAAATGGGTTCATTAAAATTTCCAGGGTAGTAATATGATTGCCCATAGTCATGGAAATAGGCTGAGGTTAAATAAATAATAATAATAATAAAACACATAGAATTACAAATTAGGTACCTATTCATTATTCGCGCTAAATATGGGAATCTGTCATTAAAAGCTGTCTTTTAATTTATTCTGTTAAATTCGCTATTTACTAAGAATCAATTGAAAGCATCATCAGGAAAATAAACAAAAGTTTCTTAAAAGGCTAATTATTGTCATGTTAGGTTACAATTTCAGTAGTTTCATAACAAAAAGTCTGGATGCAGCAAGTGCGTTATGGTAGTGAATTGTAATAAAAATACCTTTAATAGCTAACACATCTTCACGTCTTTTTTAATGAAGGCGGGCATCACATTTGGCTACCAGTATAACCTCTATAGTGGAAACAATGTACTATATTTCATCAAAATGACTTTGTTGTTTGTTAAAAAGTACACACATTTTCTGAAAATAAACTTGAAATGTTTCCGAAAAAACTAGGTAGTCCGATTTTACTGGCCAACGAGCATTTTTAAGTTATTTATCCACCTCATAAGATATAATTGTTCACAAAATGCTTTTCGACAAAACTTGCAAACAAAAAATGTTTGCATAAAAATGTGCATACTTTTTTTTACGGAAATCCGAAAATAGTTTTTTTTCAATAACTTATTGAACAGTTAATATTAATTACCAAAATTTCACAAAATCTTACAAACAATAATTTCTACGGAAATACAAAAAAAGAATCTGCAAAAACGGACTAAATATTTTTACACAAAGGTTTGCTGAAAGAATACATAAAATTCAAATTATATACCTAATCTGTGATTAAAATTGAAAAAGAAAAGAAAATGTAAAATATTTTCTAAAATTTTCACGGATATTTCAACCAGTGACAGTAAAGAAAAATATAAGCGGAAAAATACACATATTTTCGTGCCACAAGCTATCATAAATAAGAACATTACTTAAGCCTGTTAGTTTAAAGTTTGATTTAACATTTGTGAAAACAATTCATCAACTATTTATATACCTACTATGAAAATGTCAACATAGATAATCCTATCAAATTAATTATTTCTTGCCTTTTGTACCAAAGTTAATTTAAATATTTTAATATTTTTCTTTGAAAATTCGCTTGAATTGAATAAAAAACTGAAAAAAAAATTAAAACTGAACCCTACATAAATCACGATTATAAATGATAAGATTTCCAAAATTTGAGTCTGTAGGTATAGGGAATGTTATACAAAACTTAAAGCAGGGGGCATGCCATTCACTTCTGAAACACAAAATACGGTTGTTCCACTTGAAAAAATTGAGTTACGGCAACTGGATTTTTTCAACTCCGGTCCTTATTTGAGAGCGGCCTGTATACAGCATCTCGATTTTTTCGACGAATAATATAAACGAAAACCTCTTCGAATGCATCATTTTCATGAGACGCTATCTATTGGTAAAAACGCCGTATCTAATTCTTGATATGTGCCAAAAATGTGAAAAGTTGCAAAACAATTGAAATAACTCGAAAGCGATGAACGCTAACAAATTTTTTCCTTCCAAACATGCATTACAATTCGATGGAAAATGCGAAAACCCAATGACATAAGGGGTGTTCGATTAAAAAAAGAACATTTATATCACATGTATTATACAGATAAAAACAGAAGCTTTGAGCCATAGGGGGCCTAATAATAATATAATATAATAATATAATATAATATTCTTTATTTGTCATAATTATACAGCATGTCAATACATATAAGTCGTTGACTTGTGAAGTATTTCGACATAATTTTACCAAACGTCATTCCAAAAATGTTTGACAGCTATCCTCTGAATAACATACTTCAAATTTTGACATACTAATTTTCGAATTACACATGTTCTTGCTAACATTCGTCAGCATTCTCCGTGAACTAGTAGCAGATTAATAAAATTCTAATTTGAGTACATCATATTAATTTTTTGATATCAAACTGAATTTTTGTGCATAGAAGTAAAGTTCACTTAGTTGTATTACTCAACTCAAAACATAACTGTCAAACTGAGAATTTGGTTACTGTTCAAGTTTGCTATTTTCCACGGCACTCTACAGCAATCATAATACATACCCATATTGCATATTTCAAAGCTGAATATCTCAAAAACCGTACGGTTTTGGTATAGGTAATGATTAACAAAATTCGAGGAGTAGTAAAATATCTTGTCAATGGCATTATAATATAGAGGCTGATCCATTTGAAAAAAATGAGATATCCGCACATATGCGTTTTTCATCACCCTGTAGACAACAATCAATTTGTCGGAACATTGTGTGTACTAAGTTAAAATATACTATAATGAAAAATATTATGCATAACAAAGAACTTCCAATTTGCATCAATTAATAAGATACAAGGAATTCTTTTGTAATAAAAATCGCCATATCTCGTGAAGCACTTAATCTACAGTAGCAAAACCGTATATTGGGATAATCGTCAAGATCAGCTGTATCCGAATCTGTAATAATATACAGGGTGTTATATTTAAAATAAGCGAGTTAGTGTCCACTTACGGCATAACCGGAAGTTGCAGGATATTCTAAATATTTTAGATGGATTGGACATATTGGTAAACCCCATACTACAAATTTTCAGAAACCAAATCAGATAGGTTTCTCCCAAACGTCTAACAGGAACTCGTAAAGAATCACCTGTATAGTAAAAATCAATAAAGAGTATACCCTCGATTATTCGTGTGGGGATTGTCCGGTTTGCGATTATCCGTGCTGAGAAATTGATCAAAATGTCAAATCAGGAGTAGATCGTAATTTAATTTTTTTTTCCTCTCACACAAATACAGGTGGGGCAACCTCGATGGCGTATTAGAAGTATATAGTGAACCAGAAAATATAGAAATCTGAAATTTAGGTTATGTTCATAAGTGGTCATGATCATTTTGAAAATATTTTTGACACTGGAGCACATCCATCCTTACCAGATACCACCTTCGTTTTTTCAGATCAAACAGCCTGTATAAATTGCGACATTTTCAGATTCCCCGAAACATTCTTACAGTTTTTTATATTATGTATCTTTCACCCATCTCAGGCCGTTTAGGAGATAAAAATTATTATTTCGGAAATTTGGCAACCTGCATCCGTTTATGAAAAAGTTATTCTTTCTGTAACCAGCATGAGTGGCGGTCCGAGTTTGTGGTTGCTGTTTCTTAATAGGTTGCTATATCATGATAGGCCATTAAAATCAAATTATTGCATACAGGCTGTCTACAAAAAAAAGGCTTTTGGTAGAACATATAAGGGCAGGTAATGAGAGATTTTCAAATGGAACAGCCTGTATTTTATAATGAGAACAGCAAGATCCATTAATTAAAAGTATCATGTGATGTTATACATATTCTCGGTGGTTTTTGACTTATAAGCAAAAAACCAGAATTTTGCAAGTAATGCAAACATATTTCCTATTTATTAATGCATGGCCAGACTAACAAGAGTATTTCTAGAACATGCAGAAACCTCAACGAACAGTATCCAAACGCAGTTCCAATGAATGAGAAGAAATTCAAAAGGTTAAAAGATGATTTCACGAACCACGGTAACGTGAAGAAGCCCAAACTCCAAATTAAACCTGTAACAGGTAGCGAGGACAATCAAATAAATGTCTTGGCATATTTTTCTGCAAATCCTCATGAGTCACTTCATTCTGCTGAAGACTTAGGAATGGCCTACAAATCTATAGACAGAATTATGCATAACGATGGAATGCATAATTATAAATTTATGACACTCCAAGCCATCGTGCCAAATGATCGTCCAAAACGTGCCGATTTCTGTGAGATGATCTTAATTCGTACACAAGAAGATTAAAATTTCCTGAAGAACATTATTTGGACCGACGAAAGCAAATTTACCAGGGGAAGGCATTTTTCATCAGAGGAATTCACATTACTGGGCCGCAGAAAATCCGCACTTCGTTAGAGAAATAGGGTTTCAACACAAATTTGACTTCAATGTCCTCTGCTTGATGATGAACGACCAAAGAAGATTCTGCTTTTACGAAGAGAATTTAAATTCAGGTAAATGTCTTGAAATATTACGGAACACAGTACTTGAGTTCCTCGACGACTTAAATCTTGAAACTCTGTGAAATTGTTGGTATCAGCTAGATGGTTCACCAGCCCACTGCACCAAGTTACAAATGAATTTTCGCACATATTTGAAGATCCTTGAATTCTTCGATCAGGTCCATCGGTTTGGCCACCGAGGTCTCCAGATCTAACCCCATTTGTTTACCTTGTGCCCATTAATACCAAGGAAGAGCTTCAGAATAAAGTGATGAGTGCATTCCTGTCTCTAGACGTTTGTGATGTAGAAGCAGCAAAAGCGCATCATGTTCTGACGCGAGTCCTAGAATGTTTGAGAGTTGAAGTAGGACGTTTTAAGCAATTTAATTATTGACTTTTACTTTTCTGTTTATTTTATTTTTATTTCATTTGAGAATGTTAATTGGGTAATTCTGCACATGAGAAGCATATGGGATTTTCGAACAATTTTGTCAGAAACATGCTTAAAACCACTCTAGTATGCACAAGCAAGAAGAAAAATGGTATGGACCCCACACCCCAAGCTTCAGGACTCAGAGTGAGGGGGTGGGGGAAATAAAAAACAAAAACAGCTTCGTTGGACTTCTATAAGCAGCCTTTTTCACATTTTGCTCAACATTTTTCTCTAAAATAATGTTCCTCCCCTTTGAGTACTATTTGCTCCAGGTCTCCCAGCTTGTTTAGGGGTTGAAGGGACAACATTTTTCTTGCTGTTTATGCACAAAACACTCTACCAAGCTGGTCTGTTCGACCTGACCTAATGTGACCTGACCCGACCTGACCTGACCTTGCAAGAAAACGCTGGAGGCAAGCGAAGAGAGCACAAAAACATGCATTCTACGAACAAAATTTAGTATAAACTTACTGTATGTGACCAGCAATGAACTAATAATGTCAATGACTCGGCAACAACGACTCCTACAATGTAGAAAAAAAATTCCACAACATAAAAAGTATCAAAGTGCATATAAGGTAGTGAACGTCATCTATCAGCAGTCGATTTATCTATAACTAGTTGGCCCCTAATATGCAGCATCACTTAAGTGTGTACTTTTTGAGTATTAAATAATAAACAAGATTTTTTCAGAAATATTTGATCACATGACATGTTGTTGGGGAATTAAAAAATTGGATAATTCCACGGAGGTAAGAAATTTTACTTGCAATATTTTGGTGTTTTGCTTATAAGTCAAAAACCGCTGTGAATAGGTAACATCATATTGGTACTTTTAGATAGAAAATAAATTGACCCTGCTATTCCCATCTCACATTACCTGCCCTTCTGCCAAAAGCTCAATTCTTGTAGACAATAATCGGATTTTCATGACATAGCATGATATTTCAACCTATTAACAAAAAATATTCGGGACGCAGCAAGTGCGTTATAGTGGCGAATTTTCATAAGAATTGTACACTATAATTATACGGCATATTAGTAAAGCTAATACTTTAAACTTACACATACCTTGAAGATCGATTTTAGAGGTCCTAGTACGGGCACATTTGAAGACTTCTTTCGAAAGTGTTACCACGAAATCTCTCTTATTATCAAAAAAAATTGCGTTCTAACTCCTTTTGAGAAAAATGCCTAAAACTCAATTTTCTATGAAGCTAAATTTTGCTATATCTGTAGGTAGTGTAAGTCTCTTTAAAAGAAACGCATAAAAAATTTCATTAAAGTTATACAGAAGATTTCCAGAAGGAAACTTTATTCATATTTAGAAAAGTAAAGTATCTGCCAAATTATAAACGTAACAGTTATTTTTCCTTATTAATCGTCAGTATGATTTCGCTTTAGTCAACCTAATCAAACTAGTTTTTTCAATATCAACAATAACTAAATTATAATTTCAGACTCAAAGGTGACAAACTTATTTAGGCGTTTTAAACAAAAATGAGATCATGTTCAAAACGCATGAAATCTGTGCACTATTGTTTCTCGAAATGTCAAAATAAAACAAAGAAACATACATTCATCGAGCTTCGATCGCGTAACCTTCTGCTTATAAGTAAAGCGCGAAGCCTCTAAGCCATCTAGGTATGCGTCAATCAGTGTTTTATTAGCGTGATACTATAGATCGGCTTCTTTCCCGGGATATTATTATCCAAGTATACGTAACAATTAATTACGGAATTAGAATTACCATTGAAACACATCCCACGACTGTTTCGGTCTTATGTTTAAGTTTAAAGATAAAAGAAACTATTTTAGATAAATTTTTATTAAGATTTGGCTTGATTTTGTTTATATTTCTACTATATTAATTGACAGGATAATATATATATATATATATATATATATATATATATATATATATATATATATGCTGCGTTAAAACTGTATTTGAGGCCGTTTATAAAGCTACGAATATAGTGTCTTTTAATAATTGATTGAGTCCCCCAGTTAAATAACAATGACTTGGCAAATTTTTAATTTCATGTCGCCTGTATTTTCCATAATGGCGGTCGAGATTTCACGATTGTTGGTTCGGGTAGTATGTTTGGTGCCTGGTATATATTTAGTTTGGTTACCGTTGATGTATGGTTTATACCTGTTGTATGAATCAATCTACGCGTGGCAGGTAACTACTCTGTCTGTCAAGCATTGGACTTTAACCACTAAGTCGTCTCAACGCATGTCTTTGGGATTTTATTTTTAATTTGGAAAAAACTAAATATCGTGTACCAAATTACTTAAAATTCACAACATAAGTTTATTTGCAATATTTCTAGCCGCGTGTAAAGTCTCATTCCAGTTACTCTGATACTTACAAAAATATACCGTTTTCAAAAAGTTTTCTCCGATTTTCCACCGGAAAAACTTGAGTATAAAGGCTGATTAACGAACTCGACCTCGGTTTTCGCCCAAACAAGATTTTTGCCAAGTTTGATTGAAATCAGTTCAGTATTTTTTGAGTTATCGCTCAGATACATACATACATACATATATATATATATATATATATATATATATATATATATATATATATATATATATATATATATATATATATATATATATATATATATATATATATATATATATATATAGTATTAAATTTTTGTGACGGTAATAGTGTATTCCATGTAATAATTGTAGTTTAAGATACATTGGCCAAACAAGCAGAGTCCTTAAAGATAGGTTAACACAGCACAAAAGTGACATACGTTTACAAAAAAGAACTTGCGCTCTGTCAGAACATAATCTCGACACTGGCCATAATATAAATTTTAGTAATGTTTCTATTTTACACTGTGAAACCTTAAGTAATAAAAGAATGTGTTTAGAAGAATTTGAAATTACTTTTAACGAAAATTTAATAAACTTAAAGAAAGATAATAATTTTAGAAATCACTACCCCTTCTTATATTTCCTAGACAAAAACAAAAAACAAATTCAATTAAACAATATTTAGCTTTTTATGTCAGTTCGGCATTTATTAGACTTCAATCAAATTCATCAAAAGGTTTTCTTTTATGTTTGTTATTAGATAAATAGTTTGGTAAAACTCATGTTATATGTAAGTATTTTAAACTTTTATATTTTTTCCACGTAAATTGTAAACTTTTTTCTTTCCATGTTGTAGCCTTGATAAAGGAATAAATTTTTCCGAAAGCTCGGCCTATAATAAAGAGTTTTATTCCACAACTGACGGCGTTCCCACAATTTTTTGATATATATATATATATATATATATATATATATATATATATATATATATATATATATACATAAAAATTTTAACAGACCTTGGTTTCGGGTTCTAGGGACCCAAATTCGCGCTCATCTGAAGAAATTTTTCAAAAGCTTTTCATCGTGACCTCTCTATTAGCGAATTTTTGTTAATGTAAAATCGCTAAAACGAAAGAAAAACTCAGACCTACACCTATGCTGGTTACGGAAATAATATTTTTTTCATTAATGGATGCAGGTTGACAAATTACCTAAATAATTTATATCTCCTTAACGGCTTGAGATAGGTGAAAGATATATAATATAAAAAACTTTAAAACTGTTCCGGTAGATCCGAATATGTAAGAATATACAGGCTGATTCATTTGAAAAAACAAAGTTGGTATCTGGCAAGGAGAGATGTGGCAACGCCGCGGTGTCAAAAATATTTTCTAAATGAAGATCATAACCACTTATAAACATAAGCCAAATTCCAGATTTATATCTATTTTGGTTCACTATATACTTCTAATATGAGTTTGGCCCACACTGCATAATAAATATTCCTAATAAAACCCAACGACCAGCTAAGTACGAATTGGTCCATTATAATAACACGTTGTAAAAATCATAAGGAAAATAAAAGTGTACATTTCGTTAGAACCTGTAGTGTAGTAGTATATATGTAGAAGCTGAATGAACTATCACAGATTGCCTACTCTGTTGTGATAAATTCTTATTTATCTCCAAATGTGCCAATACAATAGGAACGCTGAAAAGTATCCATGTCCGGCATTGTTTATGTTAAGATCATAAATTTTAATTGACCCCACCTTTTCACAATCTTATTCAAGATTGCATGGGCGGCACGGCAGAAAGGAACAAGATAAACATTTCCTGAGAAATCTGTGTGTATGTATATATATATATATATATATATATATATATATATATATATATATATATATATATATATATATATATATATATATATATATATATATATATATAAACAAACACACACACACATCTCGGAAATGGTAAGAGGTATAGGGGAGTGTCAACAAATGTCAAAGAGATTTAATATTCAAGAAGACGAACCACAAAAATATAGGGTGTTTCATTTGAAACTACTCGCCTTAAGTTACGAATGAAATAAGTTGCTCCAGTTGGGCATTTAGTAGCGCTATACTTAGAACCAAGCTGCACAGTCTCCTCGTAGAGGTAGCATTTGCGACCTTGGTTAATAGCGCATATGTCTTTACAAAGACAGTAGTGAGATTTTCAAAATTTTCAAAAAGATCTAATCAACTCGAAAATATTGCATTTTTGGCACATGGTTTCAACGCTTCACTTTTTTGAGTGCCCTGTATATTAACTATTTTTCTAAATTAATTACCTCTCACATAAAATATCTGGATAATTTCCAAATTAAGAGAACACTCAGAATTATTGTCTAGATACTTCTAGTTAGTATTTGGCTTAAATCATAAATACATTATTAAGTAACATTCGCTAAATAACTAATACAATTATTTTAGCCACGAGAAATACTATTTGGACTAATATATTGCCTAAACCGCATTTACAGTGGAATTGTGTCTAATAGCTTGCGCCTTAAGAAACGAGCGTTCAGAACGGGGTTTCCTTATGGCAACACATGCAAACGGCTATATACTTCCAGGCAGTGGCGATTTCTCCTAGTGAGCTAGGTGTGCGCCGCACACCCTAAAATATAATTAAAATGTGCACAGTTAAATATGTTTTATTTCTTTTTCCCTTACTCTTAATACACTACATATTTTATGACAATCGATTTAATTTACTTATTTGATTTCATAAATAGTCGGTTAATAGTGACTTGGAATGAAGTAGGTACCACGTCTTCATTCAGAGAATATGAGTAGGTCAATACCATTGATTTTAACACTGCAGTGAGCGGTAGAAATACAGCTCAAGACAAATGAATGGAACGCCGGTCTAACAAACGTTGTAATAGCAATATTTACAAACATTACGACTGTGCTTGCAAAGACCACAGTATTCTAGAATCAAAGACTATAATACATTTTAGTAAATTTTCGTAGAAAAAATTCACTAATGGGGAGATCTCGACTTTTGAATTTTGAAAAATTGTTTGCAAATGAGCGCGAACTAGGACCCCTAGAACCCATATCCGGGGTCAGTTTCAATTTATTTATATATATATATATATATATATATATATATATATATATATATATATATATATATATATATATATATAAAGTTTCTGTTGAAAAAGATGTAGAATTTAATTTGAGTCAAGTTTTAAAATATAGAAATTTTTGATTAAAATCAAGAAACTGATTTCAAGTACCATCCACATTTCTAGAAATTGTAATGATACATAATGAGGTGAGGTAATTTTGGAGATTAGAAATCAGATGACAGAACCTTAGAACAATTGACATTTAGATTAAAATTTAGTCAAAATTGTATCATTTGCAGCCACAAGTTTAGACTTATTTGTAAGATGCTTTGTACTATTTATATAGCAATAAACTATAAACTATATATATATATATATATATATATATATATATATATATATATATATATATATATATATATATATATATATATATATATATATATATATATATATATATATATATATATATATATATATATATATATATATATACATAGGTATCACACCGATAACTCAAAATATAATCGGCCAATTTTGATAAAATTTGGCATGTACCTTCCCTCTGTAAATGGCTTGGATAAGTTTGTTGGTCAGGAAAATCGGACGAGGTTTTCCGGGAAAATTTTGAGTTTTCATTCAAAAAAAATTTGTATCTCAAAAAATAAATAAAAGTCGAAGACGCAGCAAGTGCGTTATGGTAGTGAATTTTCATAAAAATGATCTGGCACAAAATATTTTATTATAACTTTTTTTTCTTGTAACATAGAAATCTAAATTTTGGTGTATAGTTTACTTTTTATATCGTAAACGTACCTACCAAATTTGGTTATCATAGAGTTTTTATTTTTTAAGATAAAAATTTTTTTCAAATGAAAACTCAAAATTTTTCCGGAAAACCTCGTCCGATTTTTCTGATTAACGAACTTACCAAAGACATTTACAAAAGGAAGGTACATGCCAAATTTTATCAAAATAGGCCCATTATTCTTTGAGATAAATTTTTTTTTTAATGAAAACTCAAAATTTTCCCGGAAAACCTCGTCCGATTTTCCTGGCTAACAAACTTATCAAGGCCATTTATAAAAGGAAGGTACATGCCAAATTTTATTAAAATCGTCTTATTAATTTTTGAGATAAGAATGTTTTTCGAATGAAAACTCAAAATTTTCTCGGAAAACCTCGTCCGATTTTCCTGACTAACGAACTTATCCAAGCTATCTACAAAAGAAACGTACATGCCAAATTTTATCAAAATCGGCCCATTATTTTTTGAGTTATCGGTGTGATATATATATATATATATATATATATATATATATATATATATATATATATATATATATATATATATATATATATATATATATATATATATATATATATATATATAAACATATAAAAATTGAATCTAACCCCGGATATTGGTTCTAGGGGTCTTAGTTCGCACTCATTTGCAAAAATTTTTTCAAAATTCAAAAGTCGGGATCTCCCCATTAGTGAATTTTTTCTACGAAAATTCACTAAAAAGATAAGATAACCAAATTTGGTAGGTAGGTTTACGATATAAAAATTAAACTATACACAAAAATTTAGATTTCCATGTTGCAAGAAAAAAAGTTATAATAAAATGTTTTGTGCCAGATCATTTCTATGAAAATTCACTACCATAACGCACTTGCTGCATCCAGGCTTTTTACACATTTTAGTGAATTTTCTTAAAAAAAATTCACTAATGAGGAGATCTCGACTTTCGAATTTTGAAAAAATTTCTTCAAATGAGCGCTATTTAGGACCCCCGGAACCTAAATCCGAGGTCAGTTTCAGACTTTATATGTTTATATATATATATATATATATATATATATATATATATATATATATATATATATATATATATATATATATATATATATATATATATATATTTATATATTTATGTGTCACACCTATAACTTAAAAAATAATGGACCGATTTTGATAAAATTTGGCACATACCTTCCTTTCGCAAGTCGCTTGGATAAGTTCGTTAGCCAGGAAAATCCGCCTAGGTTTTCTCGGAAAATTTTGTGTTTTCTTTCGAAAAAAATCGAAAAAATAAAAATTTATATCTCCGAAATTAACAAAGTCAGAGCAACCAAATTTCATAAGCGGGTTTATATCATTAGAGGTAAGTCACCTACCAAAATTTAGCTCAGTAGGTTAAATGACAAAAAAGTTACAGGCATTCAAAAAAAATAAATTTGGGTTCTCCTCAAAACGTCAAAATCGCGATTTTAAACGTCAAAATTGGTGAGTACCTTCCTTTTGCAAGTGGCTTGGATATGTTCGTTATCCAGGAACATCCAACGAGGTTTTCCCGGAAAATTTTGTGTTTTCTTTCGAAAAAAATTTATATCTCCAAAATTAACAAAGTAAGGGCAACCAAATTTTATACGCGGGTTTATATCATCATAAGCAAGTTACCTACCAAAATTTAGCTTTGTAGGTCAAAAGACAAAAAAGTTATAGGCATTTAAACAAAAATAAATTAGGGTTTTTCACAAAACGTCAAAGTTGCGATTTAAACGTCAAAATTGGCAACATTTAGGAAAATAACTTGAATCTAATACGGGCTATGGAAATAAAATGTCTCAAGAGGAATGTTTTACAAACCCTGAAGTCTTAGTTTCAACCGTCATTGTCCTTCATTTTAATAAAATGTTTCCAGAAAATTCATTTCAAATAGACCCTTTCTCTGACGCTTGGCAGTATCTTGACTATAGAGTTTATCGTTAATAGTATATAATTTTTGTAGAATTTTTGTAAAAAAAATCAATAAAGCTCAATATATCTGTTATTATACCAGATATGAAAAAAAAATAATATATATTAATTATAGGGTGTCTTAAACTACATCTTAAAAAATTATTTCTACAATCACAGGTGTCCCATAAGTCGTTGGTGATACAAATTTTCTTTTTTTTAAATCAAACACGCCTTATGTTATTGCAGTTTTGCATTTTCCATCGAAATATAATGCATGTTTGTAAGAACAAAAATTCTGGACGCAGTAAGTGCGTTATGGTAGCGAATTTTGATCAAATGCTTAATATTTGAATAGCTCAATTTGCTATTAACCTATAATGTTGACCAAAAAACGAGTTTTTTCGGGAACACTTTAAGTTTACTTTCGGAAATTTTTTACATTTTCAAACAATAAAGTTATTTTGATGAAACATGGCACATTGTTTTTAGTAAATTTTCTTTAAAAAATTCACTAATAAGGAGATCTCGACTTTTGAATTTTGAAAAAATTTCTTCAAATGAGCGCTATTTAGGACCCCTGGAACCCAAATCCGAGGTCGGTTTCAGACTTTATATGTTATATATTTATGTATTTATGTGTCACACCTATAACTAAAAAAATAATGGACCGATTTTGATAAAATTTGGTGAGTACCTTCCTTCCGCGAGTGGCTTGGATAAGTTCGTTATCCAGGAAAATCCGCCGAGGTTTTCCCGGAAAATTTTGTGTTTTTTTTCGAAAAAAATCGAAAAAAATTTATATCTCCGGAATTAACAAAGTAAGGGCAACGAAATTTGGTACACGGGTTTATATCATTATATGTAAGCTACCTACAAAAATTTAGCGCTGTCGGTTAAAGGACAAAAAAGTTACAGGCATTTAAAGAAAAATAAATTTGGGTTTTCCTCAAAACGTCAAAGTCGCGATTTTAAACGTCAAAATTGTTAATATTTAGGCAATGAACCTGAAATTAATATGATCTATGAAAGGAAAATGTCTCAAGAATAATGTTTTACAAAGCCTGAGCTCTTAGTTTCAATCGTCATTGTCCTTCATTTTACTAAAATATTCCCAGAAAATTCATTTCAAATAGACCCTTTCTCTGATACTTTAGCAGTAGTGTTGGCTATAGAGTTTATCGTTTAATGGTATATAATTTTTGTCGAATTATCTTAAAAAATCATTAAAGCGCAATATTTCCGTTATTATTCAAGTTACGAAAAAAAGTTGTATACATTAATTGTAGGGTGTCTTAAGCTACATCTTAAAAAATATTTCCACAATTACAGGCTGGCCCATAAGTCGTTGGTGATTCAAATTTTCTTTTTTTTAGTGAATTTTTTTAATCGAACACGCCCTATGTTATTGCATTTTTGTATTTTCCATCGAAATATAATACATCTTTGTAAGAAAAGAAATTCGGGACGCAGCAAGTGCGTTATGGTAGCGAATTTTCATTAAATGCTTCAAATTGTGAATCAATTTGCTATTAACCTATAAGGTTGACCAGAAAACCAGTTTTTTCGGGAAAAATTTAAGTTTACTTTCGGAAATTTTTGTACATTTTCAAACAATAAAGTTATTTTGATGAAATATGGTACATTGTTTCTAATATATAAATTATACTGGTAACCAAATTTGGTGCTTGCTTTCTTAAAAAACATATTTGCTATTAGAAACATTTTTATGAAAATTCACTACCATAACGCACTTGCTGCGTCCAGAGTTTTTATTATTTAGTACCATATTAACATTGAACTACTTTTAATATGTTCAGTTTTCACCCCCTTCCGGACAGTGCTAACGCTAACACAAATTTGTGTGAAGAGAAGAGCTTGATAATAATTCCATGTTCTTTTCGTGTTTTAAAGTTTTAAGTGACTTTTTAGTGAATTTTCGTAGAAAAAATTCACTAATGAGGAGATCCCGACTTTTGAATTTTAAAAATTTTTTTGCAAATGAGCGCGAACTAGGACCCCTAGAACCCATATCCGGGGTCAGTTTCAATTTTTATATGTTTATATATATATATATATATATATATATATATATATATATATATATATATATATATATATATATATATATATATATATATATATATATATATATATATATATATATATTATATATATATATATATATATATATATATATATATATATATATATATATATATATATATATATGTATCACACCGATAACTCAAAAAATAATGGGCCGATTTTGATAAAATTTGGCATGTACCTTTCTTTTGTAAATGGCTTGGATAAGTTCGTTAGTCAGAAAAATCGGCCGAGGTTTTCCGGGAAAATTTTGAGTTTTCATTCGAAAAAAATTCTTATCTCAAAAAGTAATAAGCCGATTTTAATAAAATTTGGCATGTACCTTCCTTTTGTAAATGGCTTTGACAAGTTTGTTAGTCAGGAAAATCGGACGAGGTTTTCCGGGAAAATTTTGAGTTTTCATTTGAAAAAAATTTTTATCTCAAAGAATAATAGGCCGATTTTGATAAAATTTGGCATGTACCTTTCTCTTGTAAATGGCTTTGATAACTTTGTTAATCAGAAAAATCGGACGAGGTTTTCTGAAAAAATTTTGAGTTTTCAATTGAAAAAAAATTTTTATCTTAAAAAATAAAAAATCTATGATAACCAAATTTGGTGGGTAGGTTTACGATATAAAAAGTAAACTATACACCAAAATTTAGATTTCTATGTTACAAGAAAAAAAAGTTATAATAAAATATTTTGTGCCAGATCATTTCTATGAAAATTCACTACCATAACGCACTTGCTGCGTCCAGAGATTTTTAATTTGTTAGTGTTGCAGTGGGAAATTAATTTATTTATCTACGTATTATTCCCATATAGGTACAATATATATATATATATATATATATATATATATATATATATATATATATATATATATATATATATATATATATATATATATATATATATATATGTACATTTAATGTTAATAATTTTTAAAACCACCACTAACAGCAACTCGTTACCGCACACCCGAACATTTTGGTCAGGAGACGGCACTGCTTCCAGGAAGTATCATGAACATTTTTATAAATCGCTACCAATGGATAATAATAAGGGTAATAATTAACAAGAGGACACAATTGAAGCATAATTATGAAAACCCAAAATCCGTTCTATGGGCTTTACTCAAGAAATTATCAACTACAAGACTTGAGAAACAACCCTGGTATATTAACAAAGAGAATAGACCAAGCTTGCTGTGAAAATCCCAGATGAAATTTAATCCCCACGTGGACTTTAAAACAACTACATGACGACTGCAGCAAAATATTATGCAGAAACAGAAACAAAAAATGATGACTAATGACTATGGACTAGAATACCAAAACTTTATGTTAACCCTTAATTTTACAATAAGTAGCATAGACGACATATTTTATAGGATCTTCCCGAATATCGCTAGTAATAATATAAATATCAACAGTAATAATAACAGAAAACGACATGGAATTATCAAGGGGTTAGGGTCGTTATTCAAATTAATTACAGGTAATCTCGACTCAGAGGACGGTGAAGATATCTAACAGGCATTCGAAATATTAACTAAAGATCAAAACAAAATCCATGAATTAATGAGCACACAAAATGATAGAATCAATTTCAGAATTATGGTATATGGTAACAGCCAATACATCATAATAGTACCGAAAGAAACAAAGATAAGAATAATATGTGAGGAATAAGAGGCCAAAATGCAATCTACAAGCAGGAAGCAGAAATTACAAATCAACTCAGACAACATCAGAAACCCAGCTAATATTTAATTTACCAACACGAGGGGGGTGGGGGAAATAAAAAACAAAAACAAAAACAGCTTCGTTGGACTTCTATAAGCAGTCTTTTTCACATTTTGCCCAACATTTTTCTCTTAATAATGTTCCTTCCCTTTCAGTACTATTTGCTCCAGGTCCCCTAGCTTGTTTAGGGGTTGAAGCGACATTTTTCTTGCTGTTTATGCACAAAACACTCTACCAAGCAGGTATGTTCGACCTGACCTGATCTGACCCGACTCGACCTTACAAGAAAACGCTGGAGGCAAGCGAAGAGTGCACAAAAACATGCATTCTACCATCAAAATTTAGTTTAAACTTACCGTATGTGACTAGCAACGAACTAATAATGTCAATGACTCGGTAACAACGACTCCTACAATGTAGAAAAAAAATGTCCACAGCATAAAAATAGTATCAAAGTGCATATAAGGTAGTGAACTTCACCTATCAGCAGTCGATTTATCTATAACTAGTTGGCCCCTAATATGCAGTATCACTTTGTGTAATTTTTGAGTATTAAATAAAAACTCTGGAAGCAGCAAGTACGTTATGGTAGTGAATTTTCATAAAAATGTTTTTAATAGCAAAAAAATATGTTTTTTAAGAAAGCAGGCATCAAATTTGGTTACCAGTATAATCTATATAGTAGAAACAATGTGCCATGTTTCATCAAAATAACTTTATTGTTTGAAAATGTACAAAAATTTCCGAAAGTAAACTTAAATTGTGCCAGAAAAAATTGGTTTCCTGGTCAACCTTATAGGTCAATAGCAAATTGACCTATTCAAATTTGAAGCATTTAATGTAAATTTGCTACCATAACGCACTTGCTGCGTCTTGAATTTCTTTTCTTACAAATATGTATTATATTTCGATGGAAAATGCAACAATGCAATAACATAGGGCGTGTTCGATTAAAAAAAAAAAGAACATTTGAATCACTAACGACTTATGGGCCACCCTGTAATTGTGGAAATATTTTTTTAAGATGTAGCTCAAAACACCCTATAATTAATGTATACAATTTTTTTTCGTAACTTGCATATTAACGGACATATTGAGCTTTATTGATTTTTTACGAAAATTCTACAAAAACTATATACCATTAAACGATAAACTCTATAGCCAACACTACTGACAAAGCATCAGAGAAAGGGTCTATTTGAAATGAATTTTCTGGGAATATTTTAGTAAAATGAAGGGCAATAACGATTGAAACCAAGAGTTCAAGCTTTGTAAAACATTCTTCTTGAGACATTTTCTTTCCATAGGTCATATTAGTTTCAGGTTCATTGCTTAAATATTACCAATTCTGACGTTTTAAATCGCGACATTGACGTTTTGAGGAAAATCAACATTTATTTTTCTTTAAATGCCTGTAACTTTTTTGTCCTTTAATCTACAGAACTAAATTGGTAGGTAGCTTACCTATATAATGATATAAACCCGTGTACCAAATTTGGTTGCCCTTACTTTGTTAATTCCGGAGATATAATTTTTTTTCGAATGAAAACTCAAAATTTTCCCGGAAAACCTCGTCCGATTTTCCTGACTAACGAACTTATCCAAGCCATTTACAAAAGGAAGGTACATGCCAAATTTTATCAAAATCGGCCCATTATTTTTTAGTTATCGGTGTGATACATACATACATAATATATATATATATATATATATATATATATATATATATATATATATATATATATATATATATATATTATGTATGTATGTATCACACCGATAACTATATATATATATATATATATATATATATATATATATATATATATATATATATATATATATATATATATATATATATATAAACATATAAAAATTGAAACTGACACCGGATATGGGTTCTAGGGGTCCTAGTTCGCGCTCATTTGCAAAATTTTTTTCAAAATTCGAAAGTCGGGATCTCCCCATTAGTGATTTTTTTCTACGTAAATTCACTGATAAACCAGATTTTTTGAGTGCGTATCGTTCGACCGACAGCTCCTATATGTATGCAACCCCTGCATACACCAATCCATCTAGGCGGACGTACACTAATTTATTGGTTGACTGTAATTCATCAGGGAAGTGCTTAAAGTTTATGCAATAGACAATTTGCTTAACACATTTGCGTGTTGATATAGTATACCTATGATTAAGTTAAAAGAACCCTTGTTTTGAATTTATAAGACCATTTTAAGCAAACCTAAATAGCCAAACTAACAGATTTTTTATATTTGAAAAATAAGAAAATAAAAGGCACCTAATAAGAGTCATCCATTTGCAATAACAAAACAGTGTTGACGCAGCAAGTGCGTTTTGGTAGCGAATTTGTTGTAGTAGCGAGTTTTAATTTTAAAAAATTGGTAATCAAATAGTAAATAAAAGTATTAAAAAAAGTTTTTCATTCATTTGAAATCTTAAATCCTTCCCATTCAGCTAGAATCTCCAAAAATCTTGATTCATTAAGGTATAGTGAAGCCTTCAGAAAAGCACAAATTTATTCCGATACTTGAGAAAAATTAATAAAAGGCACTTGATAAGATTTGTTGATTCGCAATAACAAAAAAGTGTGAGCGCAGCAAATGCGTAATGGTAACAAATTTGCATTAAAAAATCCTCTTGTTAAACAGTAAATATTTGTTAAAAAACTTGTATGCAGCAAGTAACTTGTGGTAGCGAGTTTTATTAAAAAAAGAGGTAAATAGTAAATAAAAGTCTAAGTTTGAGTGTATTCAATAGGGAATTTGCTTAACACCTTTGCGTGTTGATATAGTATACTATGATTAAGTTAAAATAACACTTGTTTTGAATTTATAAGACCATTTTAAGCAAACCTAAATAGCCAAACTAACAGATTTTTTATATTTGAAAAATAAAATAATAAAAGGCACCTAATAAGAGTTATCCATTTGCAATAACAAAATAGTGTTGACGAGGCAAGTAACTGTGAACTGAGTTGGATGTGCTAGAGAGGAGGTCATTGATGTGGATAAGAAACAAAGTAGGGGTTAAAGCTGAACCTTGAGGAACTCCTGCATTAATTGGATACAGTTTAGAGGAATGGCCATCCACAACAACAGAAATGCTCCGGTTGAAGAGGAAATTTGCTGTCCACGTACAGAGTTTTGATGGTAGGCCATAGGCCGGTAGTTTATTAAGCAGCACTGCGTGCCAGACCTGGTCGAATGCTTTGGATTTATCTAGAGCGACAATACGGGATTCACCGCGCCGGGGAAGATGCGGGGAATATAGCGCAGGCAGATTGGGAGCTCTTTTCTGATACCACTGATAAAATCGCGCACGAAAATATTGCATATTATGAATTTATAAAAAATGTGTCATCCCCAGAAGATATAGCAATTCCTAAAAAGAAAAGATCCCTCAAGCTGTCTTTTAATAAATGCTAGTGGAACGAAGATTGTAAAAAGGCAATTGACAAACAAAGGCTAGCACTTAGACTATTGAAAACAAGGCCAACTACACAAAACTCAATTAATTACAAGAGGGAAGTTGCCTTAACCAAAACAGTTATTCAAGATAGCAAACGCAAAACTATTGCAACAATCTTAAGAAAAACACTCATATAAGAGAAATATAGGAAAAAATAAAAGGTTAAACACTACTATGACATGCAAATATAACTCATTTATGGATATCAACAAATTGGAAAAAATAATAGACAACTTAGTTCCTATGTAAGCAACCGAAAAAAATTAAGTTCAACGAAACATGCAGAGAATGCATTAACAAAATAATTTTCAACACTAAACTCAAGATAGCAGTTTAAAACAAAAACGGCATAGCGCCAGGGGCAGGCAGCATTTATTATATAATGTTAAAAAAACTTCCAGAACGAGTTAAATACATGCAACTCAAAGTCATAAATCATGTAATGACTTTGAACAAATATCAAAAGACTGGAAGACCTACATAACAACAATCTTCTTGAAACCTAACCAAGATGCTCAAAATTGCCAACATGGTCGCAAGAAAACAGCATGGAAATATTTGCTACGAAGGCTAAAATTTGTGCATTCACCAGAAAGAGACAAAGAGAAATCAACAGTGTTGCTCTACAAAGAACCGTCTATCCTGTAGAAAAAGTCGAAGACGCAGCAAGTGCGTTATGGTAGTGAATTTTCATAAAAATGATCTGGCACAAAATATTTTATTATAACTTTTTTTTCTTGTAACATAGAAATCTAAATTTTGGTGTATAGTTTACTTTTTATATCGTAAACCTACCTACCAAATTTGGTTATCATAGATTTTTTATTTTTTTAAATAAAAAATTTTTTCAAATGAAAACTCAAAATTTTTCCGGAAAACCTCGTCCGATTTTTCTGATCAACGAACTTATCAAAGACATTTACAAAAGGAAGGTACGCGCCATATTTTATCAAAATCGGCCTATTATTCTTTGAGATAAAATTTTTTTTCGAATGAAAACTCAAAATTTTCCCGGAAAACCTCGTCTGATTTTCCTGACTAACAAACTTATCAAGGCCATTTATAAAAGGAAGGTACATGCTAAATTTTATTAAAATCGGCTTATTACTTTTTGAGATAAGAATTTTTTTCGAATGTAAACTCAAAATTTTCCCGGAAAACCTCGTCCGATTTTCCTGACTCTAACGAACTTATCCAAGCTATTTACAAAAGAAACGTACATGCCAAATTTTATCAAAATCGGCCTATTATTTTTTGAGTTATCGGTGTGATACATATATATATATATATATATATATATATATATATATATATATATATATATATATATATATATATATATATATATATATATATATATATATATATATATATATATATATATATATATATATATATATATATATATATAAATATATATATATATAAACATATAAAAATTGAAACTAAGCCCAGATATGGGTTCTAGGGGTCCTAGTTCGCGCTCATTTGCAAAAAATTTTTCAAAATTCAAAAGTCGGGATCTCCCCATTAGTGAATTTTTTCTACGAAAATTCACTAAAAACAATTAAATACTTAAGGGGTTCAGCTAGATAGTAAACTTCTATGGAGGGAACATAGAATATGTGGCCACAAAAGCTTTGAATAACTAGTTGAGAATGGTATGTTACACCAACGTGGGTGCAGATGCAGAAACTAGTTTGCTGACATACAAAAGCTGTGTTAGATCTGTGGTGGAATATAGAGCAGTTTTTTACGACCAGGCGAGCAAAATTCACCTTAATAAAATTAACACTATGCAAAAGAATGCATAGAGGCTCTTAGGAGCACACCCCTTCACATTTTGCTAGCAGAAGCGCTGGAAATGCCTGTTTCTATAAGACGAGGAATGCTATTATCAAGATTTCTAATAAAAATGTTTGCCAAGAATAGCAGTGTGTGTAACAAATTCCATGCACTCTTTACGCTTGATTTACCGAGTAAATTTTGGTCGAAGACGAAAACTCCAGTATTAATTCAGTCGTATGAAGAAATTTTAAACAATAAGCAACATATGGCTACAAACCTATAAACCCCATGTCCGAAATAGTGGCAAAACTTAAAAGAAGTCAAGGTGAAACATTTGGTAGACTATTTCAAATACCCAATTCAGATTAGAAATAATATGCTACAAGCGGATTTAAATGACATTTACCCACCTCGCTATCCAATTGATACAGCTGGATCTGAAACGGATAATTTAACAGGCTGTACGTATACGATCCACAAGCAAATTTTAACAAAATAATAAAATGAAAAGGCACAGAAAACTCTGCATTCCATATAAAAGCCCAAACTATATAATTGTAGAGGTCATCAAACACCTACAAAATGTTTACAATAAAGGTACCAACGTTATCCTAGTTTGGGTAAAAGGACATTGTGGTTTGGTTGGGAACGAAGAAGTAGATAAAATAGCAAAACGGTGCCCCACACGTGTCCAAGAAACTCGACTGTTAACACCATGCCAAGACCGAATAACAAGAGAAAATAGAAAATAGAAAATATGGGGAAACCTGGGAAAATGAATATCGAAACAACAAAGAAAAGGCATGTAAGGCACTACAAGACCATCTACCTAAAAAGCCATGCTTCTATGATTATCCTTATAAAAACAAATAACTGTTATAAAAACTATTTGCAAATCGCGTTTTAACCACGATTTAAGCGCTGAATATTTACTTTAAATTAAGTTGAGAAAAAACCCGACCCGAATTGTCATTGTGGTGACTTGGAACATATAATTTTGAATTGCCCTTTCAGACAAATGGAAATAAATACATTTATAAATAAAATATATAAAGATTGTGATTTTGTAAAGTAGCAAAAACTTTCTCTTATTGCGTGTCCTAAATCTTGAATGTTATTTTAATCAACGTAATACATTTTATTCCACAGATACCACCATAGGAAGGAATCCAATAAAGACAAGCCCGGGGAACTAGGGGGCCATCTCATAAGCAGATTGGTTCTAATCCATTGATTTGAAAAATTATTCTCGCGAAATAACCTCGCCATTTGAGAGGAGCCCCATCATGTTGAAATTAATTTCGATTACATGCGCTAAAGGAACATCACTGAGCAATTCAGGTATAGCTGACTCTAAAATTTCAACGTAGCGATTGGCTGAGAGGTTTCCCTCAGATACATAAAATTTTATCTGTGTTCCCAACATGAAGCAAGACACATTTAGACCAAATCTGCCCTGCCGTCTTCTGGGAAATATTTGGTGTTGGTTTTCCTGTGAGCAGAATCTGCTATTGTGCCTATTAAGTATACCAGAATTGGTAAAGTGAGCTTCGTCTGGCCATATCACCTTCATTGTAAAATCTCTAACCATATCACATCTTTCCCAATACCAATTGCAGAAGACTAACCGACGTTGAGCATCCCCAGGGTGTAGGTGTTGGACAAGCCTAAATTTGTATGGGTGGTATTTGTGTTTTCTTAGGATTTTTGAACTTTAGCTTTTAGAATTCCTATGCTCCTTTCAATGGCTTTAGCCAAAACTGTGACTTCCTCAACCTCTCGATTTTCTTTATTATATGTTTTTGAACGAGGTTTGTTAAATGATCTGTGACCAAGTAAATTATTTTTTTATTTGGTAAAAAGTGTATGTATTGGGTTGCATCCTTTCTGGATATCTAAATAAAAATAAAGCAATAGTATTTAAACATAACTGAAAACCAACTATGTACCTGTTAAAATACATCCTAGATGCTGCTTCAACAATTTCATTACTTCATATAAAACAAGTAGTCCATGGAATAGAGGCAGAAAAAAGGGCCTTACCTAAGAAAAGTTCAAGTGGTTCTAATTTTTTGATATGTTACACAGGCTGGTCAACTGTTCAGAATGCAAGTTTTCGACCTCCTAACCCTTGTGCGTTCGCAGTCGCGTACCAAAAACCATTGGCGTTCCGACATTATGGATGTTCTCAGTTTATGGATCCGTTCTTTTACTAGTCATCTTAGAAGAAAATATTAACTGAAGTTGTAGAGCATTGAATATGCTACAACTCTTGTGAAAAAAGTTTTTCTGCAAAGCCATGCCGTGAAAAAGTACGACGCATCAAAGTTTAATTTTTTTGTGAAAATGCATTTTTAAATTTTTGTGCAGCATTTTTGTATCTTATCTCAATAATGGTAAACATAAAAGAAAATGTCCCAAATAATAGTCGTAGAACATTAAATCTGCAGCAAGTTTGATATAAACATTTTTTTGTCTAGGACTAACAGAGAAGGGGTTACGTTGCATAAAGCCAAAATGGAAAAATTGCATTTCTGTAATTGTTTTCCATGTTAATTGATTTACTTAATATTTACTGCTCAAAGGGAAATATTGTTAACACGAAGATCTAAGAACTCTCTTCTAAC
This sequence comes from Tillus elongatus, assembly GCA_964006375.1. Taxonomy (NCBI): domain Eukaryota; kingdom Metazoa; phylum Arthropoda; class Insecta; order Coleoptera; family Cleridae; genus Tillus; species Tillus elongatus. The sequence continues at coordinate 52,474,914 of OZ023270.1, forward strand.
CACTTCGACAGTACAGCAACGCGAATGTTCATGTCCAGTTCTGAAGAAACATCGCATCGGGTAACATGTGTTTTTTTGTAAATACCGATAACACATGTTTAGTGGCAAATTGTGTTTTTAGCGAATTTTTATTTTTAAAAATGCTGATAGAGACGTATCGATGGTGAGACTTATAATAGCTTGGAAAAGTTCGTGAACCAGCCTTATCGGACCACTTTGTCTAAAAAAAAATAATAAGATTTTTCCGAAAAAATGTATATATCAAAAAATAACGAAGTTATTTTGATGAAAAGGGTATTGTCATTTTAGATTGGTTTTTGGGATGACCACTTTTTTTAGCGGCCACCAATAAAACTAGCATACTTTGATAGTACCTCATAAAACATATGTAAATGCGGTAAAAACATATTTCAAAAGTGTATCGGAGCCGTGATATGCAGGTGATTCATTAGGTGAGCGCCATTCATATCGCGGTAACTATGGCAACTAGAGCTTTGGGAAAAAAGTATTCCTCAGGTTTTCTTAAGTACAATTCATGTAATAATTTTTAATTTTCTCATTCTTGCCACCTGTTCAGGGAGCGGAGGATGATTAGGCCGTAACTTTTAGAACTAGGATAATTTTGACACAGTAACGATGTAATTTCTAATAAAATTTAATAAATAAAATAAACTTCAACAATTCTTATAACTAATTTAACCGAATGAATTTAAAACCGAAATCTTTACATAATGAAATCCTAATTAAAAGTCTCTACTTATCTCTACACAATTAAAATCAAAAGTCTCGCTAGTGTTTATCAACATTACTTATAACCTTGCTTGGTGTACATAATTCAAAAATTGCAACCTCATCAGTCAGCATTCCTAATACTGTACTCTGCAATTCCAATTTGTTTATTATTTATCTAAACATGTAATGTAATATTTGATTGCCAATAATTATGATACTTATGTGACCTGTTTAATTTATGGTAGCGAATTCTCGCATAACTATTACAATATAAAGATAATACTAAAATATATTTTTACGATTAGGAATGCCCTCTTGGATAGTTTTCTGTTCTATGAACATACTGCGGAGTCGAAAGGAATGACGTCTTTCTGGGTAGTTCTGACCTGAATGTTTAATTTACCTTGACCTAAGTTTGGCACTAACTATAATACTTAAAAGAATATTAATATGTATACTACCCTAGGATGATAATTGAAATAATATTAATATGTAGACAACCCTAGGTATGCTAATTGAAATAATAATAATAATAATAATAATAATAATAATAATAATAATAATAATAATAATAATAATATGTATACTCCCTAGGATGATGATAGAAATAATGCTAAAGTGTATACAACCCTAGGATGATAATATAAATAATAATAATTGAAATAATATTAATATGTATACAACTCTAGGATGGTGATAGAAATAATATTAATGTGTATACCACCCTAGGATAATAATAAAATTAATAATAATGTGTATACGACCCTAGCATGATAATAAAATTATTAATAATGTGTATACGACCCTAGGATGATAATAAAAATAATAATAATTTAAATGATTTAATAATATATGCCCATTTTGTCTCGAGGATACAGTCTTGGGAGATGGATATTCTACCATACTGCTTCACCATAGCTTCTTCCCTCTGGCCTTTACATGTGACTGCAATTCTGGATTCTCGAGCGTTCATGAACATCCATGAGTTTCTAGTGTAACGTTACTTCCAGATTGTCGACTTGACTTTCTGGTGATGGATTGGACACGTAATTTTGTCTTCCCTCTGGTATATCTCCTCCATTATGCAGTTGTGGTTGCTTTCCATGCTTCTTACCATGGCTGCTTGTGAGTTCCCTGTCTGTTATCTCTGTCATTGTGAAGTAACTGTACAGATGATTTGAAGAATTGTCTCTGCTTTGCTTGCAGAGCTCTTCCAACTCCACAAAATCCAGCCTCGCCGACCCTAAGTCGTTTCGGAGCGTTTTTTCTTTGCAACTTGATTTGATTACGCAGCGGCCATTGGTTGATACCATGGGCCCTATGTGTACTCTCTTCTTAAATTTCCATTTAAACCTATGCTTCCATTGGCGAACATGTACCTTATATCCAGCGTCCCAATAATCTTGCTGAGTTTGTTTTGTTGGTGAGCCTCCCATTATTGTCGGATGGCCCTTATATAATATGTGGCCTCTGCCCATGTTAGCTCGTACCTGAATCTGACCTGCATACTCCATTCCAGTGTGTAAATACCTGGGTGGTTGTACTTCTTGCTGTTCTCAACTAACCTATTAACTGTTTTGCTATTTCTTTGAAAGCATCGGTCAAACCATGAGTTCTTACTTTTGATGTTGTAGCTGTTTCTTCCCACCTTGGTATTATTATTCCATTAATTATCGGACTAACCTGAATAACTGTTTTCTGCCTGATAGCGGGTACTACTTCATCCCACCTGGGCTGATTTTTCCATAGTTTGGGAATTTTCAGCTTGGCTTCGATTACCACCGCGGATAGCCGCCCTAGTGGGTCAAATAACTTGGCTATTGGCGATCATATTTCCCTCATTGTTACCATTTCTGCATATCTTAAGTCTAGTTTCCATTTGACTCTATATTCCCTTGGTGCCCCGTAGGTACCAAGCGATTTGTCTGCCCCATTGACTAGCAGCTGCAAAACTTTTTCCTTCTCCAATTCTTTTGGCCATTTTGCAATAATCTGTGATTTGTTGCTACACAATTTACTTAAAGTGAACCCACCTGATCTGATCATTTCGTTGAGTTCTGTTGGGATTAACGCTGCTTCTTGCTCTGATTTGGCTACAGATTGAAGATTGTCCATATAACAATCTTCTTTTTCTATTTTCGTTTCTATTGGAATTTTTTCCTGCTCGTTTCTGGCTTCTTCTACTTCTTTACTTAAATTGAACCCACCTGATTTGGTCATTTCGTTGAGTTCTGTCGGAAATAACGTTGCTTTCTGCTTTGATTCGGCTCCAGATAGAAGCTTATCCATATGCCATTTTAAATTAAGTCTTTTCTGCTCCTCTGTGGCTTCTTCTACCTCTGGTACTTCGTTTTCGAATGGAACTTCAACTTTTAAATTAAATTTTTCATAATTGCTTCTTGATGCTGTTTTTGTGTAGAATTTCTCAACTGCTGAATCTATTGCCTTCTGGACTAACTCTTGGAATGCTGTTCGTTCCTTGTACTTGCCTGTGAAGATTGGTATTTTTATTCGTGGCAGTTTGAATAAGGGTAACCTTACCCTTGAATAGTGGTGTGTTTGTTTGTTAATTGCTCTTTTCCGCTTGACCATGGCGTTATCGTACCATTGGCTTAGTGTCAAATGTGCTTCATCTAGATTTTCTGATTCTGTTATTCTATTTATATCCATTATGTTGTCTTCTAGTTGTTTCCATTGCATATCTGGTGGTGGTAAAAAAGATGGTATGGCCTCGACGGAATTGTCATTAGCCACAGATTTTTTAACTTCTCGTTTGAGATTTGTATTTTTTTCTTTATTATGTCTGTTTTTTAACGTAAATATAATCTCAGCATGTACACACTTAATTACGTATACCTACACACAAATGTACGTATATATTTTAAAATAATGAAAGTTTAACATTTTCCTAAGTTTGTAAATACTCACACACATATACACACTTACACATATACACATATTTATTATAAATAAGAAATATTTTTTTTCCTTTTTTTGTATTTGGTTTTTTTTTGCTGTTTTTTTTTATTATTTTTTATTTTTTGTTTTTTGTTTTGCATATCTAAGTTTCCTATTATGATTTTATACCTGATCAAACCATGAGTTCTTACTTTACGTCATCGTCCATCATTTCTGCTTCTAATTTTTGGATAAATTGGTTTACCCGTAATTTTAGTTCTCTCGAACGTCTTGTGATTTTTATTTTTAGTTCCTCCATTGTGCTTCCTTAATTTTATTTGATTTAATGACTATTCGTAGTTTTTTGTTACCTTGTCTGATGCCTAGTTTTTTCTTGATTTGGTTTACTGGTCGCTTATGACCTATATTTTACCTTTAACCCTGTATTGGTTCTTTTTTGTGGACGATTGTGTCCTTATTTGACCCTGTATAGGTGCTTTATTTGGAACTGACCTTATTTTGGTACTTTCCTGGACGCTTGTGTCCTTATTTGACCCTGTATAGGTGCTTGATTTGGAACTGACCTTATTTTGGTACTTTCCTGGACGCTTGTGTCCTTATTTGACCCTGTATAGGTGCTTGATTTGGACGCTTCTGTCCTATATTGCTTTTACCTAAAATAAAAAAGGTATTTGGAGACTTGGGTTGAAGGATGTTTGATAGGGATAATTGATTTTAGTGAGCAACTGTATTTCCAACGGCACTGGTTACTTTTTCGTCGAAGGACCATGTTCTTCAATGGTTGGTTTCGAAGGACCATGTTAAGGAAGCGGAGGAGAATTAGGGAATAAATTTTAGAACTAGGATAATTTTGACATAGAAACGATGTAATTTGTAATAAAATTTTAAATAAAATAAACTTCAACAATTCTTACAACTAATTTAACCGAATGAATTTAAAACCGAAATCTTTACATAATAAAATCTTAATTAAAAGTCTCTACATAATTAAAATCAAAAGCCTCGCTAATGTTTATCAACAACATTACTTATAACCTTGCTTGGTCTACATAATTCAAAAATTGCAACCTCATCAGTCAGCATTCCTTATACTGTACTCTGCAATTCTAATTTGTTTATTATTTATCTAAACATGTAATGTAATATTTCATTGCCAATAACTATGATACTTATGTGATCTATTTAATTTATGGTAGCGAATTTTCGTATAACTATTATAATATAAATATAATACTAAAATATATTTTCACAATTAGGAATACCTCTTGGATAGTTTTCGGTTCTATGAACACCACCAGATGGCGTTTTTTCGGGTAAAACTCTTTGAAGGCTGTTATTTCAAAATATTCTTATTACATTGTTATCTTCTTTCTACTTTTCCTCAAACCCCTAACCTTGTTCCATATTTTTGGTCTGAGCTACGACCCTCTTATACAGGGTAATCACAAGAATCATTTAGAATAGCTATCTCCGTTGTTATTGGAGATACAATGTGGTTCAAATGGGGAAAGTTATTTATTTTTTCAACAAGCATCTCGATTCTGATGTCGAAAAAACAATTGCCAAGCGAATTGCTGATATTGACATATCAAATTAATTTTTCTTAGTTGAACGCTAGGGATTTCCCCGGTTAGTTGAACTGCAAATTCAATTATCCATCTTCCGAAGCTAATACGTTCTTGTCGATTCAGCATAGTTCCAGAGACATCTAGATCTGGATATGCTTGTTTACGATAATTCTTTACAATAGTCATCTCCGTTATTATTGGAGCTACGATGTGGTTCAAATGCCTAAAGGTGTTTAACTTTTCACGAGCGTCTCGATTCTGACATCAAAAAAATATTTGCGCACAGAAATCTCGAAAGGGGTATGGTCATTTTGCTTTGGGTTTTGGGATGATCGGTTTTTTTTTTTTTTTAGCAGCCACAAATAAAACTAGCATGCCTTGATAGTACCTTATACAACAATAAAATAGCGGTAAAAACAGATTTCAAAAGTGCATCTGAACCGAGATATACAGGGTGATTCATTAGGTGAGCGACATTCATATATCGGTAACTATGGCAACTGGAGCTTCGGAAAAACATTCGAAAGGTTTTTCAAGTACAATGCAGGTAATGTTTTGTATTTTCTTATTCTTGTCACCAGATGGCCCTTTTTCGGTTGAAGCTTTTTGAAGGCTGTTATCTCAAAATATTTCTATTACAATGTTATCTTCCTTTAACTTTTTCTGAAATCCCTAACCTTGTTCTGTTTTTGTCTGCGTTTTGACTCTCTTTTATTAAAGGGTGATAAGAGGGTTTAATTAAATAAAAAATTGATATAAGTTGGTAATCTTTTACTTTAGACCCATTATATGATACGTCAGTGAAATTGTTTCAACAAGTCCAACATAATGATGTTTAAATTCAATACGGCTCCCATTTGAAAAATCAAAGTTGATGATGATTCTCAAAAAACGAAACGTCAGAACTTGGTTTTAATCCATTTTTAAATACTACTGATAAAACTGTTTTAAGAAAGTGAAGACCGTATTTGCACATTTTCAGGAATGAAGACGATGTTACGAAAATAAGAAATTCTAAAAATAAGTGTTTTCACCATATTCCAGAAAGCGTAGAAGTTAGGTAACTTTTTTCGCCAATAAATTATTTTTTTTACTAGATTGTGCAACTCCCCCCTCATATAATCAATTGTGTATTTTTTACCGTTGTGAGCGTGTAAATACTTAAAGCCTTACACGTTGCATGCAGGGTGATTTATCTGATAATGGCCCTTAATGTAACTAGTTTGAACTGGCCTCGCCAAAACAAATCTCATTCTGTAATATTATAAATAGAGATTTACTCAAAACAAAGAAGGCCAGTACGTTTCTAGTTGAACCGGAAGTGGCACTCCGCTGTTGAAATGACAGCGAGGGAGCGCCAAAAAGTATATTTATTGATTAACTCTGTATCAATTTGAAAAATGGAGCTATTGATATATACAGAGCGTGGTAAAAAATGCAAAGTGGGATTTTCTAAGCATGATTAACTGAAAACGTTTATGTTTCTCACATAATGGGTCTAAATAACCAATTTACATCAACTTTTGATTAAATTCAACCCTTTTATCACCCTGAATATAATAGGGTCGAAACTCAGACAAAAATATAGAACAAGAAGATAACACTGCAATAGAAATATTTTGAGATAACGGCCTTCAAAAAGTTTCTTTTGCCATCTGGTGTCAAGAATAATTTTTTAAAATGTCCTGAATTGTACTAGAAGAAACATTTCGAACCTTTTTTCCCGAAGCTCCAGTTGCCATAGTTACCTAGATATGAATGACGCTCACCTAATGAATCACCCTATATATCTCGGCTCCGATGCACTTTTGAAATATGTTTTTATCGCTATTACATATGTTGTATAAGGTACTATCAAGGCATGCTAGTTTCATTGATTGTTGTTGCCCTTACTTGGTAAAACTTGTCCATACTGCATACAGACTTTGAGAATACTTCTCTGGCTTCACTGTTGGTTTTTGTAGGTGAAGGACGTAGCCAGCGTGTGAGCTAACTGGAGCAAGTGGCCCTTCGAATTCTGTCTTTCTTCACTCATGACTGTTGTAGCGCTACTACTGCTATGCAGCCAGGAGGCGCTAGACTTGAACATAGGCAATGGTCTTGCTATAAAACTTATTTTCTTAACTATCTTACTGGACCCTCTAACTTTAAATATTGGCCATTTGAATTTATACATTAATTTTAATATAAGTTTCCAGTTCGAACCGACTTTGAGTTTTCCGCTATACTCTGCTATCCTTTTTCTATATTCAAATTATTGCTAGTTTCATCTGTGGCCGCTAAAAAAAGTGGTGATCCCAAAACCCAATGTCAAATGACCATACCCCCCATCGAGATTTCTCTGCGCAAATGTTTTTTTTACGTCAGAATCGAGATGCTCGTGAAAAGATAAGCAACATTCCCCATTTGAACCACATTGTAGCTCCAATAATAACGGAGATAGCTATTGGAAACAATTCCCGTGAACAAGCATATCCAGATCTAGATATCTGTGCTGGAACTACGCAGAATCGACTAGAATGTGTTAGCTTCATAAGATGGACAATCAGATTTGCAGTTCAACCAACCGGGAAAACCCCTAGCGTTCAACTAAGAAAAATTAACTTGATATGTCAATATCAGCAATTCGATGCGCAATTGTTTTTCTTTACGTCAGAATCGAGATGCTTATGAAAAGTTGAATAACTTCCCCCATTTGAACCACATTGTACCTCCAATAATAACGGAGATCGTTATTCTAAACGATCCCCGTTAATACCTTCTATAATAGGGTGGTAACTCAGACAAAAAATATGAAACAATATTAGGGGTTTCAGGAAAAGTAAAAAGAAGATACCATTGTATTAGGAATGTTTTGAGATAACAGCCTTCGAAATGTTTCATCCAAAAAAGCGCCATCTGATGGCAAGAATAAGAAAATAAAAAATATTTCCTGAATTACACTTGAAATAACTTTTCGAATAGTTTTTTTTTCCGAAGTCTAGTTGCCATAGTTACCGAGATATGAATGTCGCTTACCTAATGAATCACCCTGTATATCTCTGCTCCAATCCACTTTTAAAATCTGTTTTTACTGATATTACATATGTTGTATGAGGTACTATTACACCATGCTAGTTTTATTCGTGACCGCTAAAAAAGTGATCACCCCAAATGACCACATCCCTTTGGTAGATATTGCACTCGTAATGCCTTACTACATAGACTCTTTGTGTTGCATAAAGCAGCTGTCAGAGGTATTGTCGAGGCTGGTTGCTATGCTCACTGTAAACCCATCTTTCAGGAACTTAACATAATGTCACTATACTCATTGGTGGTTTACAGACAATTGTTGGTGGTGAGAGATAACAGGAGAAGTTTTAACACACATGCTGAAGTGCATAGTTATAACACCAGACATAAAGATAATTTAATCCAACCGAGGCATCGGATAAATAAAACTAAAACGGTTAGGGTCAACCTTTTCAATGCACTCCCAAGGTGGTTGAGAGATGAACCTATTAATAAATTCCGGACAATTATTAGAGATTTTTTAATACAGGCTTGTCTATACAGAACAGATGAATATTTTAATGTAGTGCCGCAGTTGAGATTCTCGATGGCCAGGTGATCCACTGTTTTTTTAGTGATAAGCAGATATTGTGTGTTTTAGATGTGTATGTATTTTTGTTAATTTTTAGTTTCACATTTACATGTACTTTATGTATGATTTTTTATGTTATCTTGTGGCTAATAAAGTTATTCTATTCTACCAAAATTTAACTTTCTATGTCTATAAAAAATTGAGATACAAATTTGAGCATTTAATGAAAATTCGCTGACATAACGCACTAACTGCATCCTGATTTTTTAATTAATGCAACAGCGGTGGATGCTTCAGATCGCCCTTATTGTATATGCAACAATAGTGTGAACAACGATGTTACCGTTGTGAAAGAGAAAGCAATCCATATTAATTGATGTAGCAACATTGCCTGACACCAGAGAATTTGGAAGAGTTTTTCAAGTATGAACTGGCTCCTTACCCACTGTCTCTTTTTTTTTTCAGGGAACGGGATGCGCAAGGGTACAAACTCATCTCTGTATTCGAAATTTCGTCATTACCAAACACAACCACGCTTCCACTAAATCGAACTGTAGTTGTAGATGGTGGGTTTCTTCTACACAAAGTTACATGGAATCGAACAAGCAGTTTTCATGAAGTCTGTGAAAGATATGTGAAGTTCTATGAAGCCAACGTTGTCGTAATTTTTCATGGCTATTAGCTCGGTCCGGGGGTGAGAGGTACCAAATGTGCCGAAAGGTTCAGGAGATATACCACGAATGCTTCAAATGATGTCATTTTCGATGGGTCAACAATCGCTCAAGTGCCACAGGGAAAATTTCTGATGAACGAAAGTAACAAACTTCGCTTTATCTCACTTCTCAAGGAGACCCTCATACAAGGCAACATCACTGGGAAATAAGCGACAGAATACGCTGGTGTACTTCTTGTAACAATTGCTATATCCCATGCTGAAGAGCATGATGCTGTAGAAATCATCGGGGAGGATATTTATTTGCTAGTTCTCTTGACAAGTTTAGATCAAGGTCTTCCCATTTACTTCCAAAAACCTGAAATAGGTGGTGTCCTGACAAATGGTTTTCCACATCATCCTACAACTACTCAACTCCCCCAAATCTTTTTCAAGATTAAGTGGGTGTGATACCACATCGTCCTTGTTTGGATTTGGCAAAACCAGATTCTGCCCTTTGTTTCAGAACAAACCGGTGCTGCATGAACTTGCAGAGATCTTCAGCGATCCAAACGCCAGTGTTTCAACCATCACTGAAGCAGGACAGCGTATACTTCTTGCTCTATATTGTGGTGACAGGGCGACAACATTAGATGCTTTGCGCTACCAGAATACGTGGATGGCGACCACGGGGGTGTACACACACACACACACACACACACACACACACACACACACACACACACACACACACGCACACACACACGCACACACACACACACACACACACACACACACACACACACACACACACACACACACACACACACACACACACACACACACACACACACACACACACACACACACACACACACACACACACACACACACACACACACACACACACACACACACACACACACACACACACACACACACACACACACACACACACACACACACACACACACACACACACACACACACACACACACACACACACACACACACACACACACACACACACACACACACACACACACACACACACACACACACACACACACACACACACACACACACACACGCACGCGCACACACACACACACACACACACACACACACACACACACACACACACACACACACACACACACACACACACACACACACACACACACACACACACACACACACACACACACACACACACACACACACACACACAACCATTTTTATCCATACACACCCATGGGGCTCACACAGGCATGCATACACACCTGAGCTGGCTCTTGCATGTTTTTCCTTTTTCCCCTTCCTGGGCCTCTATCTATTCTATCCTCATCTTTGATCTTTCCTATCAGACCACTCTATCTACTCTCCTGCTATCGGTCGACTCTTGCTCTCTTTCAGAAACCGACGCTATTAGGGTAGCCGAAGGCTAAGTGTCACTCCACATTATTTAAAAAAAAGAAGAAAAAAAAATGTGCCAAACATGGTAGATGTGTGACAAACAACAGAAAGGATTACCGCAAGTGAGTAAAAAATCTCACCTCTCGTTCCTATCGGGTGGAAGCCCCGGCCACTCGGATTTTGGGGAGGCCCACTCACACGTGACTAGCGTGAAAGCAGCAAAATTAACGATGAAACAACTCATAGACCTGGGAAAGGATGGTAAAAAGACAGAAGGCAGCCCAAAAACGCGGTCACCGCCTTTCACTGCGGTGATAGTAGATAACCAGGCAGATTTTCAAAGGAATCTAATAACCCGATAACCGCCCTTCGATGTGGAGATAGCAAACAACCAGGCGGATACTCAAAGGAGGAAAACAATAACACGGTCGCAGCCTTTCACTACGGATACGGCAGACGACAGCCAGGCGGATCCATTAAGAGTGATAGCAACAAAAAAAAGATAATGTAATACATGAATCAATTTTTTGTGTCATACAAGGCGAAGTAGTAGACCTTTTCAAGAGAAGAGATTCCCTCAAACGCACTCCGCCAAAGAGATCTTTATCTTGGACAGAAGAGGGGGCAAAGCTGACTGAGCAAGACTTTAGCAAAGCAAAAAGCAACTTTGTCTTAACCAAGGATCAGAGCGGTAGAGATACTAAAAGAAAGGGAATGGAGACGCCAGAAAAGGAAATAAAAGAGCAAAATTCGTTCCTGTTGAGGGTAGAGAAACAAAACGAAATTCTAAAAGAACTAGTGGAAAGGACAACCGAATAAGTAAAGAAACTGAAGGGATTGGTAAAAGAAATCCCGAACACGAAAAAAAAATTAAGGCAGCGATTGGTAAACTATATGACTGTACTAGACGATTGCCTTTGGAGACAGAATCTATAGTGGAGATAACAGAAGAGCTCGTGAAAATAATTGGGTCCTTAAAAGCGGGACAAGAGAAGGGGCAGATGACTGAAGTGAGCACACAAACAGCGGACAAACGACGAGAGAAAAAGAAGTAAATGGTAGAAAAGTTAGAAAAGGAGCTGGAGACAGCACTCGATGAAGCAAGTTTTTTAGAACTTATGAATACTGATTGGCCGGAGGAAGTCTACAAGATGTCAGATATACAGTGATCAAGGGAAATCAAGAGAATTTGACCAAATAATTATCCTTAGAAAAGGATAAAAGCAAGACGATGATAGCGTGAAGATTGTGGAGCGTAATCCAGAGGTGAAAAATGCCATAAGCGAGGGTAAACTGGAAGCGGGGAAAATGATATCTTGTGTAGAAACAAATCGAGTGTTTCTTGAAGATGCTGTTTCCCTGTAGTTTATGGCAGAAACAGTTCTGAAAGACACACATATCTAATTATGACAATAGATAGAGGAGACACCTCGGAAGGTAAAATTAAGTTGAAAAGTAGTCTGCAGAAGACACTGTGAAAGGTAAAGAAAAACAAGAGGGGAAATATAATGTGCACTACTGCAAATGGCGTACAAGACTGAATGTAAGAAAGATACTAGAATATGTAACGAGACGGGAAAGCCTAGAAATAGATTTCTGTAGAAACAAGAAAGCCAGTAAGAAAACGATGACAGGGGAAGATTATATGAAAACAGCCAGCAATAACAAAAACAGAAAAATGAAACAATAATTCTGAAACCACTAGCCGGAAAGTCATATGCTGACATCATCAGGAGTCTTAAAAAGGATGTAAACACTGAAGGAATAACAGCCGACAAAATAGACAGTAATAACGTACAGATAAAGATACAAGGGAAGGATGAGGCACGCCCTGCGTAAAAAGCATTCACCTCCGCTATGAGGAAAAAAAACTACTGACAGCAAGTTAAATCTTTCAAAGCTACCACCGACACAAGATGCTGCTCTGTACCAGGTCTTTCGCATGTATCACCAAGTTCCGACATGGATGGACCAACCTAAGGATCCTCTGGATTGGGGGTGGAGGAAGACCAGTAAAGGACTTCTCCTTATTAAAACCACCAAGGATCCAGCACCTCCGCCAATCCTGACCTACATTCTTGTCGGTGTAATAAAGGATGCACAAAGACGCGCAGTACAGAAAGGCTCATCTCAAGTATTCTATAATTTGTAAAATTGTTGTGGAGAAACCTGTGATACTACAGCGGGCAGCATAATTCATGATGATGAATAAGAAGATACAACAGAGCTCTTAATTGAAGAAGTCGAGGAGGAACTACCTGAGCTTTCCAGACCAAACACAAGTCTGTGTGTTGTCGTATTATATGGCTGCGGTCGTCAGACCAAACCAAACACAACTATACCTAGTAAATTATAGGTGCTCTGAATTGTAAGTTTTATATATATATATATATATATATATATATATATATATATATATATATATATATATATATATATATATATATATATATATATAAGCCAAAGGTTGCAAGCTCTGAGAGAGAAAAAAAAGCTAACATGTCGTATTTCTCAAAATGTTCAAATGTTTGGTTTACTGCCATAGCCACAAATATACCTTCACACAATAAATAAATAGAAAAAAGTCTGGACGCAGCAAGTGCATTATGGTAGTAAATTTTCATAAAAATAGTTTTAATAGCATATAAGCATGTTTTTTTTAATGAAAGCAGGCATCAAATTGGGTTACCAGTATAACCTATATAGTACAAACAATGTATCATATTTCATCAAAATAACTTCATTGTTTGAAAAAGTTTGAAAAAACATTTTCTGAAAATAAACTTGAATGTTTCTGAAAAAATTCACTAAAAAACGCCGTATCACAATTTTTCATCTGTGCCAAAACGATAAAAATAACTTGAAAACGATGGACAGTATCAAGTTTTTTTCATTACAAATATGCATTATAGTTCGATGGAAAATGCAGAAATGCAATAATATTATAATGAAGTAGGCATTTTCAATTGGTTTATTACATTTTTATCTAAGTCACGCTAAAGAAAATAGCATCAAAAGGCCATTTAATATAAAACGGGCACTTCTAATGTGTTTGTTTACGTTTATTCAATTCGCATTAAATGGAACCGCGTCAAAATGTATGTGATACAAAGTTCACAGTCAGCGGGGGCCGAGAATGATGCGAAGCGTCGTCAGTTAAACACTCTGAACGTTCGGGGCGAGTCAGGAATCAGGAAATAGTATTTCCTGTCGCGTGCGTTATTTTTATTTATATAGAGGGTGGTTGCTACGATGCGACTGTAGAATGGTGTGAAGCATCGTTAGTTAAACACTCTGGTCGGTCGCAAATTAACAGATGTAGGGAATAGGTCATTCCGCGTGCATTATTACCGGGAAGAAATATACAGGATGGTTGCTACAATACGACAGTAGAATGGTGCGAAGCATCGTCAGTTAAACACTCTGGACGTCGGCTAAGGGAAAAGGGGTTTGGGTGAACTGCATTAGGATATGGTGCGCCTTGCTGCATCTCCGTGTATTCGCATTGCTTGTGCTCTTGATTTTATGCGCTTGTTTAACCTGTAACCTGAATGTGTCGCTCGATTGCCTCTACATTTCTTTTAACATGCTAATATTGATGAATTGTTATAATGCACCGCCTGCTTCATTGATTTTACCCATTTAATAGGATAATATACCTGTTTATTTGTTTCGATAATTTTACTGCTATATTTTATTCTGCTGTGTTAAAATTAGTTGCGCTTGATATAAATGATTTTGTTTCATATTTTATTCGCACCCATTTCTCATATGTGTATATGTTTGTAAATGGGTTGTTGATTACACTATTTTAAGTAATGTTTGGTAGGGTTGGGCGCTGCGCTTACCCAAGAGATTGACGGTCAGGAAAGAGTGATTGCCTTTGCCAGTAGAACACTAAACCTAGCAAAACGTAACTACTCTGTAACTGAAAAGGGGTGTCTGGCAATAGTGTGGGGTGTGGAGAAAATGAGGACATATTTAGAAGGATATCACTTTACTGTGATGACCGATCATCAATCACTACCCTATTTGCACTCAATGCGTTCACCAGCTGGCCGAGTAGCCCGATGGAGTTTATATCGGTAAGTTTGACTTCGAAGTGATCTATTGAAAGGGCGCACATAACAAAGTTGCTGATGCACTATCCTGTTCTCCGTTAGAAACCGAACGGAACGAAAGCGATATGTGCATGACAGAAGCCCAGCAGAACGACAATTAGTATAGGAACAAGTTTGAGGAAGTGGCGAATCACCCAGACGCTAATCCGGATTATTGTTTTTCTGTTTTAGATATTTGGCAAGTGATTGTACTTTCTCAGATTTGTATTACACTTATCTCCTCGGGATTTCGACTATATGCAAGATCGTCCAGAGAGGTTTGTTGTACAATCTGGACAGAATTACGATTGGAATGCATTTCTGCTTCAGATAAGAAGAAATGGGAGTCAATTGCCCAGAAATTTGAAACTATGGAATCAATTACCCAGAAATTTGAGACTACCGCAATTTCCCAAATTGCTTGGGTGCCAATCATATAAGGATTGTCCACCCTCTCAACTCAATGCATATCAACTATAAAGGATATTCGTCCATAGTTCTGAGGGCAGTAGCTGATGCAAAATATCGTTGTTTACGCTGATGTTGGAGCATACAAAAAGGACTGTGATTATAATGTTTTTCAAAACTGTGAACTGTGGAGATCTATCATTAACGGCACCATGTATCTACCTGAGGACAAGTGCCTTCCAGGCACACAGAACTCCAAATCGCCTTACTACTTCATAGGAGATGATGCTTTTGGTTTACATAAGCATCTCCTCGAACAGTACAATGGACATGGTTTGACAGTGGAGAAAAGATCTACAACCTTCGTGTGTGTGTAGAGCTCGCAGGTACATGGAATGTACTTTTGGAATACTTAGCAACAAATAGAAAATTTTCTGACGTGCAATTAACTTGGATCCAGACTGTGCTATGGATATAGTAAAAGCTTGTGGATATAGTAAAAGCTTGTGTATTTTGCACAATTTTGTACGAGACCGAGATGCTTTTGAAGTAGAAACAAGTTGTCCATCTCGGATTTTGAAGATGTCCTCTCGGGAGAAATCAGGCAACTATGTTAGCCAACAATGTAAGAGATATGTTGAAAGATTACTTCATGACTGAAGTGGGTTCAGTCAGTTGGCAATTTTCTAAAATCCGATTTACTTTAATAGTTATCACAAAAAATGATGTACCGTATTATATAATTTGATATGAATATTGGTAATTATCTAGAAAGCCCATCACCTACCGTAAAGTGCATTTCCCGCTCATTGCAGGTGTATAGTCGATTATTCCTTCAATATATTAAATCGATAGTATGGTATTTTGTATAAGCTATACAGACATTTTGTTTAGCTTTTGAAACTAATAATTTACATTTTTATTTTATTCTTTTTTAATAAAAAGTAATAAGTAGTAATTGTATTAGAAAAAATACAATTTTATTTTAAATAAATGTCATTGATTATTTTCTTAATTTTTAAATCATTTCCTTTCAAAATTCCTCAAAATCACGGTGAGTTTACCAATTGTCCTAATGTACTACGTCTCATATTCGATAAAAATGATTTTTTAATACTTACCGAATTCCATTTTTTTAGTGACGTCAAATTCATCATAGTCCTTGAAAATTTCAACACAAACATCTTCCATGCTTCCTGCGTCTTAAATTTATATTTTTCACAAGTTACAGCACTGGTTTAGATTGCATTATTAAAATCAGCCGATCCATATTAACATCAGGTAAACAGCTCATATTTATCAGAAAAAATGCGACTAAGACTTTCAAAAAATAATAGGAATCCACTTGCTACCAGGTTAAAACAGAAAGTGAACTGCGCAGGTGTAAACACGTTGATTGCTTTCTGTTCCCTGGATACGTGTTCATACCTTAGAGAAGCCTGATGAAACCTGTTCGTGTCGAGCGAGTATTTGGTACTCCACTGTTTCTATTAGGTACCAAATAGAAACCGAAGCACTGTTTCACACTTGTCAGCAGCGACTGAAAAAGAGCTGAAAGCGAACCGAACCGAAAGGAACCGCATAGGTGTGAAACGGCTTTATATGCACATGTAAAATGATAAGATGTAGTTCATGAAAGGCAAAACCTATGTTTTTGCAGATATAACGAAATAGTTGGCCTTCTGCTGTTTATTTTTTTATTTTAGATTTCTTTGTTATGGCTGGTGGTGCTTTTTGATTTTCTTTTGTGTTTTGGCCCTTTTTTTTCCAGGTATATTTCACTTAATTTGCACAATATCATGATACCTATTTTGGAGATATATTATATGCAGTTATTTATCAAACAGGTAAGCAAGCATTTTGTGGTAAAATAACAAGTTTCATTATGCTTCTAAGATACACATTTCATCAAAAAACATTATTAGCTTTATTTTTATCTCCCTTCTAATAAGTTTAGTCCACCCAGAATAGAGGTGAGACCTGGGAGTGGGTAAGGACTCCCTGTCCGGTCTCATACATTAATTATGGGATGGAGGCACAACAATTCATATGTTATCCGTGCATACTGGGGTTAGTCTGAACATTAATACGAACTATAACACCAGGGTAGACAAATGCCTTACCCTGAAATCGTAAACTCCCGTGCGGGGAAGCTACAACAGTCAGTCGCCCTTTATGATCACGTTAAAAATGTAAAAACGATTGCTAGTCACCTATATGTAAAAAGGCCAAATACAAAAATGTTAATCAATCTGTTTCTCTTACCCTCTGGCTCCGCTTCCTCTGCTGCTTCTTACAAAAAGACGCTCGCAAACCTCGTAACCTAGATACCGCGTCCTCAACAACCCTGTTTCCAAAACATCCCTTTGACAGTATACCCGAGCACTGTGTATTCAGTACTCTATTACTTGTCGTGACCTTACTGGATCGCTGGTACTGGCCAATTAATCCTCATTAAAGTTAAAAAAATACCACTCCATAATTTTTGCCAAATGCATCAATTGGAGACTTGCTGTTCTAGATTATTTCACGACAGACATTTTCTTGAAGACAAAGTGTGTCTTAATTGCTAATCCTCAAAACCCACAAAATATTTTGTTCTACTAAGTGAAAGTTGGAACCTGTGATGAGCACGTATAAGCACACTTGGAGAAATCTAATCACCACAACAAATGTGGTGATTGGGTTCCTCAAAGTGTGGTTAATTTGTTCTAGTTCTTTGAAATGTAAAATGCTTAGCTTTCGATTCAGCTAACAAAATATTGGTAATCCTGTGTTGAAGACACCTCTCTAGTAAACAAACAATTCGGGTGGAATCGGAGCGCAGAGTGAACGCCGGACGATGTGCACTGTTGCCAGATGAGTATTACCAAGGGTCATTTTAAATATAGAAGGAAATCAAGGGTAAACAAATGTTTTTATGATGTAAATAAATTTTAATATGGCGTCATCTATATAAATCGATATTTAACATATATAGCGGAAAGCAGTAGGAAAACGGAAATGTAAAAGTTAATTTTCAGCCATGGTGGTCCAGGAGAAAAACGTGGGCCTCTGGACCCAAGGGTACTGGGTTCAAACCCAGATTTCCCCTTTCCTCCCTTTTTAAGTACATAAGTAACATTAACAGATGTTGTGCCATTCTGATTGAGTAAGGTAATCTGCACATTCCACCCTTCCCAGGGGGCGTAAAGCCGTCGGTCCCGTGCCCATGCGATGTTGGGCACGTTAAAGACCCAAATTGCCCGGACAGTGAGATGAATGAATCACACTTTAGTAAAGTCAATGAACCAATTTCCGTTGCAAATTGCTGATGATAAATTCAACTGTATATGCTAATTGCAAACGGTATGCAATATATTATTTCAAAAAGTCACGCAATGTTTCATGGTAATGAAGCATTTTCCGCCATTTTCTCGATTATGTTTATCATCGACAATTATCAGTAGAAATTGCTTCATGACCATGAAACATTGCGCGACTTTTCGAAATAATATATTGCATGCCGTTTGTAATTAGCATATACAGTTGGATTTATCATCGGCAATTCGCAGCGGAAATTGCTTCATTGACTTTACTAAAGTGTGATTCATTCATCTCACTGTCTGGGAAATTTGGGTCTTTAACGTGCCCAACATCGCATGGGCACAGGACCGACGACTTTACGCCCCCTGGGAAAGGTGGAACGTGCAGATTACCTTGCTCAATCACAATGGCACAACCTCTGTTGATGTTACTGATGTACCTAAAAAGGGAGGAGAGGCCCACGTTTTCCCCCTGGACCACCATGGCTGAAAATTAACTGTTTACATTTCCGTTTTCCTACTGCTTTCCGCAAAATATGTCAAATATCGATTTTTGTAGATGACCCCATATTACAATTTATTTACATTATAAAAACATTTATTCACCCCTTGATTTCCTTCTATATTTAAAATGACCCTTGCTAATACTCATCTGGCAACAGTGCACATCGTACAGTGTCCACTTCACGTTCCGATTTCACCCGAATTGTTTGTTTACTAAAGAGGTGTCTACAACACAGTATTACCAAATATTTTAAACAATTACAGTTGTTTATGTATATTAATATTATAAGGGATACTTTATCGAATTCTATTAGTGAATTTTCATAAGAAAATTTTGCTTATTTGCAATGATTTTATTTAGAGAAATATTTGCCGTAAATGGGGCCCATTTACAGAGCTTACCCACACATATGCAGACAAAAGATATCACATGTAACTCATCAAATGTCGGCTATTCCACATGCAAGTGAAAAAAAAAACGAAGGTGTCAATACAGGGCTTGAACCTGTAACTGTATAACCAAAACTCTAAGCGTTACCTGAATGTCAACCTCAGCCTGTTTTTATACAGATTACCCAAAAACCTTACCTTATACTCAGTTATCTGCAAAATTACCCATGTTTAAATACTTATACTAAATTATAATAAACAAGGATAATTTAAAGGCTGCCGCATTATTAGTAGTACTTGAACTACTGATAACACAAACCCCACACTATTAGCTATTTAATTTCCGAACTGTGAATTTTATATGTAACCCAAAACAAGAACTATACACCAGCTATATTCAATATTAATAGTATCATAAATTTGTAATATTGAAGACTGATACGACATGAATGCGCACATATTTCCACATGTTCCGAAGCACCATTCGACTGTTTGAATTAATTATTAACTAAAATGATTGAAAATATTTAAATCAAATAAATATTTATCTTTTACTCATGAAGTAAACTACCAGTTTGAAGCACAACCCTTATTTTTTAGCGAATTGGTCAGTTAATAATATACCTGTATATAATAATAATAAATATTATATGCATACCATACATACATATTAATGACAATTTGCCATTATAGATGTGTCATAATTTTTGTACTTTGAAACATTAACCCTACTCTATACCGTTTCCATTTTTATTCTACATTTAACCTGCCCACCATAGCATGGTACACAGAACTAGGCATCAGAATAAATGAAAAATGTCAACTCCAACATTTCTTTATATTATTACATATAAAATTACGTCCGGCAACAGTGCATAGCTTCGTTCATTGTCGGCAGATAAACCGGCTTTGTGCGGATTCTTTGACGCATCAATCTTTAAGATCACCCATAAGTTTGAAATCAAACAAAAATAGAACAAAAAAACTATTAAAAAAAACAGATTATTATAACAAAACAATACCTAGTACAGCATCCCCTGCTTTACGTTTTTTCTTCTGCAAGGCATCTTCCAACATCCTTTCTATTTCATCGTCCGGTATATCAGAATCATCGGACATGTACTTTGCAGAGTCTGAATCGTCAGTTTCATCCAGCACATGAAATTTCCTAATGTCATCATCATTTCCATTTAACATATGGCTACCTCCAGATGAAGACATTGAAGCCATAGGGCAAGAGTTTACACCATTGCTTGTAATACCTCCATGCACATTTTCAATTAATAGGGTGGCGTCTTCATCGAAATGTTCAGTGTGTTGCTCAAGAGCTTCCGACATAGTATTCAAGAGCTTTCAACTATTATATAACCTTCTGTTTTATGTGTTTTAAGGTCCTCTCTTTCTTGGTGTTAACACAGGGCAGTCTTATGATTCAGGATATCCCTTGGTGACTAATTTTTCTTACGGTACACTTTAAAAGATATTTCAACTATTTAGAGTAAAAATTAAAATATCCTTTTAGTAGCACCGCAGAAAAATTTATTAAACAGATAAGATAAAATGTTTGAACGAGTCAGCCACTTACTAAAGACATGAAACAGACGCCACCCCCGATGTTTGAATATTGATAATGATCTGATAAGAAACCCACGGTAGAAACAATAAAATCATAATAATTGAAAACCTCCAGCTTCGGTCCAAAAAAGCAGGGGTTGGTGATTAACGCACTACAATATAAATTATAAATTTTCCGTCAACTGTTTAAGTTCACCACAATAATCACTATATAGCACATATAATAAGGTTAGTCCTTGGTCGTTGCCTCCTTAGTCGCTCGCTACGCTAATAGCTAATAGATACAGTAAATCTAAATCTAACTCTATGGTTGGTATTATTACCATAGAACTTAGGCTATAAAGAATACAGGACAGGGCATGAGCATCGGCACCAGCAATGCTCACCAGTCTTTTATGATTAACTTTAACACTTCATTATGAACTATAACACTATGAACACTAAAATGATCTGAAGCGACAAATAGGCACTATAATGAAAAGTTACTTCAGTTAACCTGTACGCTATCGTTCAACTTGAACTAGATAACAAACAATGCGCCTTCCGTAGTTTCTGACGTCACCAAATGGCCGCTAAAACTCCCTACATACACACTCTGTCCTGTATCTATTTAGTCTTACTTCAGAACGACTCCCGCCATGTAAAAATGTCTACCACACTGTCACAATGTGCCATCTAGTATTAGTGGAGAAGAACTAACATGATTTTAATAATTTGGCCGAAATTTCAAATACGTAATATTTGTATTCCGCTTATAATCATTTAAAATAATATTAATTAAGCGAAATTTTAATTTCACTATATACCTAACATTTATTTAAGAATTTTTACATACATTATGTAAGTTTGAATGAGACCTACATATATATATATATATATATATATATATATATATATATATATATATATATATATATATATATATATATATATATAATATTACGTAATTGAAACAACGATAATTAAATATAGTCTAAAATATAGTGTTAGTAGAAGGAATATATATATATATATATATATATATATATATATATATATATATATATATATATATATATATATATATATATATACATATATATACTTTTTTAACTTTAATTTTAAGATTGAACGAATTTTATGTAAATACGCCAAAATGCCGTACTTGATAGATGCAAACTTATTATAAATTTTGACTAAATAATTTAATATACTTTAAAATGTCTAAATGTGAGATGCTATTCACGTGGATCTAATCTATTGTAGTTATATTCCTTCTACTAACACTATATTTTAGACTATATTTAATTATCGTTGTTTCAATTACGTAATATTTTGCTGTATACAAATCAATAATAACATTGCTTTAAGCAAGATAATACGGTCCTGGCGATAAAATGAGCGATTACGCCTTTGATTCGAGAACAGCGTAACTGTATGCCGAGTCCCACCCTGGTCCGTTAAGCTGGAGCGATGTGGGGAAAGTCAAATATCCTATTCTCGCAACATCAAAGGGCCGCCCTACAAGATTCAGTGGTCTTATTATGCTGTGATGCAAGTGTGGAATTTTAAATCGCACAACGGGATTGCTTATTCGATCGTTTTCGACGAAAATAGTCGATCATTTCATATCGAAGTTTCCCATTTGGATAGAGCGCTGAAGAATACACACCGACGAAATACTGTGTATACGGATGTATATAACGTCGGCAACCATTAACACACTATACTTCTTCTGATTCTGTATTAATGGCTGCCGACTCTGCTCCTCGATATACTAATTTTGTTTGTGTAGAATGTAGGAGGTAAAAAAATAAAAATTTATTGAAATATAGCATAGCAAAAGTATTATTTTTTCCCGGCAGGTGGCAGTGCGCGCGCACGGGCGCACTTATTGATGAGCCGCCTCTGGCCTTAACATTCATAAACTTGATTTGATCATCATGTCATATAATCACAGTATAGTATTCTGATCTTAAAAAATTACTTCCAATGCAATTACTGTGCACTTAAATATTAATAAAATACGTTATTTGTTAAGAGGTTGTGATGAAACGTCAAACCCCACTGTACAACAGCATATTATTATTGCATTGGACTCACCACTTGACAGCATGCGCGTGACAGTTCTAAAAATAGGTAGTCTCATTATCATATCGTTATTTGTATCATGATAATGAGATACCTATTTTTAGAACTGTCACGCGCATGGCGTCATCTGGTGAGTCCAATGCAACAATAATATGTTGTCGTACAGTGGAGTTTGACATTTCATCACAACTTCTTAACAAATTACGTATTTCACTAATATTTAAGTCATACAGTTAGAAGTAATTTTGTAAGATCAGAATACTATACTGTGATTATGTGACATGATGATTAAATCAAGTTTATGAAAGTTAACGTCCTCTAAATGTCTGCGAACGTCTTCTTTACTTTTTAACTTTGTGTATCCCCACTGTTCAATGAGGGCACCATTTAATTATGATACTTGTCTTGTGCTTATAAATATGTAATATAAAAATGAAAAAGATTAAATTTAGTGCTGCGTTCTATATTATCTGAAAAAGACAATATAGGCGACGAAGTGGAATTTAACTTCAACCGCGTTAAACTAACGTATAGAAACTTTTTGATTGCGAATGACTTTGTTTTAAGTGTGTAGTTGGACTTCTATAACGTTACTCACTACGTGACGTCATAGGAGGGGGCGGGGCATATGCGCAATATCATATATCTTGTAAGTCATATCATGTGTACTACAACCAAAAAATAATATAATGTGTTCTAACCGAATGAATTGTATTGGAAGTCGTCCATTTATATTAACTAAAGAAACAGCAATAATAATGGTTGAGATAAAGGCCTTCAATTGTTGGGTAATCAGTTTCAGGATTTGTGTGTGTGTGTGTGTGTTTTGTTTCTTTAACGTCGGCCTATTTCCGCGACTATGGCCAATCACCGACGCCAGGGAGCAGTTTCACCTCACTATCCTGGAAATTTTGCCGAACCCCCTTTCTGTAAGGAGGGTAGGGATCTTTAACGTGCCCAACATCGCATGGACACGGGACCGACGGCTTTACGCCCCCTCCGAAGGGCGTAACGTGCAGACATTCAACTTGCTCAAATACAATGCCAGAACATCAGTTAATGTTAATTTTACAGTTTGTACTGAAAAAGTGAAAGGAGTACCCTGGGATCGAACCCAGTACCCTTCGGTTCAGAGGCACACGACCTGACCTGACCTGACCTGACCTGAACCACCGAGGTTAGTTTCAGTATTTAAAAATTGAATTGTTCAAAAGCAGCATATTATTGAAACTGGTATGAACGTAAACATATACAGTTTACACATAATTTCTGAAACTAATGTTATATTTGTGTGTATTTTCAAGTAGAAAATTCATAAGTTAGGTCTAAAATGTCTGACAATTTCGTTAGAATTGTTTAAATCTAAATTGACAACTACCGATACTATATTGAATTCGCCTTTTGCTAACATCTAGATACCTATTTAGATAATCAATATGCTTTTTAATTTGAAGGTTTTCTTTTGGTTATGTAGCATATAAATAATAATAGTGAGACACATTTATTTGCATAATACGATTATTTTGATTTTCTATGATTTTATTTTCTATTCATCTGAAATTCATTAATTGTTTTTGGCTTACTTGGTGAAACCGCTCCATACTAAAAACAGACGTAGAGACTAGATGCCAGGGAAATAGTTTCAATGTCTGTACGTCTGTACTCAGTTTATCTGAAATGTTCGTTCTTAATGTACAGGTGACACCATCTTCTGTTTTTATGCGAAATATTAGCGGCTACTAAATGCATTGAAATGCAACCTTGAACTGGAAGGGACCCGGCGATGTTTTCAATACCGATTCTCTGAGGCACAAGTGAGATCGAGAATAATAGGGGTGGTTTTCTCTCTCGCACACACAGACACAAAGATAGGACTCACTTGCAATATTTGCATAAGTTTATAATTTTTCTACCTGGTTTTGGTTTATTCCCAGATTTTTTTTACTTTAACGTCGGCCTATTTTTTCAATATTCTTTATTTACGAACTCAAAACAGTACATTTGCATTGTTAACAAGTTCTACAATTAATAACATAAAATTACATATGATTTTGAGGTTAACTTAACTAAACTTAAACTATATCAATGTCAGGTACTTTAGAAACTATATACTCCTTGTAATCAGATTGTTAAGTTTTATATTTATTCTTGATGCTACTACACGTGGGTCTGCCCGTTGCCTTGTTGAATACATATGCACTTCACCACTTCTTACAACTTTAATGTTCGATTTTATTTTATTATTCCATATTTTATACATTAACTTACCTTCTTCCAGCTTTATAGGGTTATGAATTTGTATGAAGTTTAATGTTTTATACAAACATTTAGAGGAATAAAAGCAGTTTAGTCCATATAATACTTTTGGTACACGGTTTGGTGTTTTCTGCAATTGTTGTCATTTCACCTTTGCCGTTGAAGCCCAAACAACCATCTCATATGTGGTTCTATTAATGAAGTTATGAGTCTCTTCAATCTCTCTGTTAAATAATATTCACACCTTCTAAATATGGCTCTTGTCAGACTATATATTTTTTCCTTACATTATTTAAGTGTTCGCCAAAATTCAACTTATTGTCTATTGTTAATCCAAGGTACTTATAGCTATTTACATGTTTAATTTTTTATTGTTTATATTAATATTCATATCTTTTATGTATTTACCTTTTTGTGTAAACGTTATGTACACTGTTTTATCTAAGTTTATTTTCAACTTATCACTTAATAACCACCTGTAATATGTATCCAAGTCATCATTGACTAGTTTTTCCAATGAATTCTGGGAGTCATGCGAATACAACAGCACTGTGTCATCTGCGAAAGTTATGTATGTAGCCTTTAATATTGCTAATGATAGATTCTGCACATACAACAAATACATAATTGGACCAAGTAGAGATCCCTGTGGGACACCTGGTTTTACAATTGTTGAGGTGCTTCTTTTACTATTCACAACAGTTGTTTGCCTTCTGCCAAATAGATAACTAGATATAAGTTTATACGCAATGCCACGTATTTCCATATTATATATTTTGTTTAATAGAATGCTGATAAACTGTGTCAAATGCTTTTTTTTTTAATCTACAAACATTGCCAGCACATATTTATTCTGGTCAAGATTTGTGGTAATAAAAATTTCCACGACTATGGCCAGACACTGACGCCAGGGAGCAGTTTCACCTCACTATCCTGGAAATTTTGCCGAACTCCTGCCAACATCGCATGGACACGGGACCGACAACTTTACGCACGCTCCTAAGGGCGGAACGTGCACACATTTAACTTGGTCAAATACAATGCCGGAACCTCGGTTGATGTTAATTTATCACAGTTTGTACTGAAAACGTGAAAGGGAATCCATGGGATTCGAAACCAGTAGGTTCTGAGGCGCACGTTCTTACTCCTGGACCACCGAGGCTCGTGTTTATCCGTAGATTAAAACGTTTGCAGCAACACCCTTTATGCCCCATCTCTGTTGAAAATTTGTCTCAACCCAGCCCATTCCTGAGGTAGGTTCATACAATGCAGAATTGCGAAACTAATTCCTATTTGTTCATTTTAAATAATAGCGCCATATTATTTAAAATGAACCAGTAGGGATAAGTATCGCGATTCGTGAGTGTACGAACCTGGCTTAGGGTTCCCGTCTAGTTCAAGGTTACATTTCAATGGTTAAATGTACAGTGGCTTGATAGAGACAGTGTGGCCATTGGCTGATGTCATTTTCTGTTGGTTGGCCAGTCATTTGGTACAAAATCCCCATGAATTGTCCAAACTGTGTTTGTTTCATTCATTATTTAGGTGTACGAAGTAGTGATACAAAGCGAGTTTGTGGCAAAGATAAGAAAAGTGCCTATTTTAATTTACCTGAACTTGACTTGCGTTTCATTTGCAACACACTATTTCTAATTCACCAGAAGATAATTTCATACCTGTTCAATTAAAGAGTATCTGATTATCATAGTACCCTATTACCAGAGTAACTGCAAATGTAAAAAAATGAAATACTTCAAATAAAAATAAATTTATAATTTTCTTCGGGATAAAGTTACAATGGTAAATCCAAAATAACAAAAAATAGGTATATTTAAGACCTACAAATTGTAATTTATTCCATTTCTTTATTTTCACTTGTTTTACCTTTGCCATCATAAAAAGATCAAGACGAAATTAATTCATGAAAGACAGTAAGCAAAAACACTCAAAATAAACTGAAATATCTAACTCAACCGGAGTCCAGCTGTTTCCCCAACAGCGTAACCTGATTGACGTTAATACTCCGGTGGTTTGCCAACACTTTCCGACGTTATAGTTTTAAATCGCACTCTCAACAAATTTATTTTCCCTAGTGTGGGATTTAAACCCGCAAACATCATGGCTTAAGCATGTAAAGCTAAGAGCTTTTATCCACACTTCCAATATAAAATATCTTTATGAGAAAAGTGAATACAAGGACATTAACAAATTTACTTGAAATATAATTAGTGCGCTGTGCAATAAGTCTTACATAGTTTATGTACATGTTATGCTTGAAAGTAACCACTTTCGACACATATATAGCCAAAGAATTGTGACAGAAAGATAGAGGATCAGGTGAATTACAATAAATTAGGGAAATAAAGCAAATTATATCTTGTCACACCTTTATTAAATCATTAGGAATCGTGTGTTCAAGGCTGAATCTGTCATGATCATAAGTATCTTACCTTTTTACTCAAATTTGTCATTAAAAAAAGTTATAAGTCGAATAATGATCCTATAAACAAAACACATTACTTTGACAAAACAAAAACATTTCTGTAGCACTATACTAATCAGTAGTATAGTGCTACTGCAGTATACTAATCCTACATTCTAAGCATTTTCTTAAAAAAAAAGCGTTCGTGAGCTAATCTGCAAATTTATGAAAAATTATTTAACTAGCGTATTTGCATTTTTCTTGGGCATTCTCTTGCATTTTATTATTGATAATGTGGCCATATATATATATATATATATATATATATATATATATATATATATATATATATATATATATATATATATATATATATATATATTCTTCTGCGGCGCCAATTTAATGGCACGATTTACTCAAATCACACTTAAACCAAACATTTATAAAATGTGTAAAATATGATTCATTCTACATGTATTTATTTACTTTTTTTACTTAAGCAAACAAAATATAATATAATGTAAACAAATGACGCGCCGCCGTGGCCGTGTTGGAAAGTCGACTGAAACTTCCCAATTCGGAATCGGAGGAGGACGGTTCGAGACTCATCGGCAGCGAATGATTTTTCAAATCACTTCTATCGTTGAGATCGAGCTTAAGGTGGAGGGTAGGTTAGTTTAGATGAGCAAAAAGGGTCAGCATTGGCCTAATTGCCAGTAAGCATCTTACCTTTTTACTTAAATAACTCTTAAATCAAACGTTTATAAAATATGTAGAAAATGATTCATTCTACATGTTGTAACGAGGCCTGGGTTTACGGGGTGAATTATTTAGTGGAACGGATCAACGGGTTTACGGGAACGGTCTCCAGCGCCAGATTTTGAAAGGGTTTACTCCCTGCGAGGATGTCTGCGACCTCGTCACAAGGCTCTGACCACGGTTGTGGTCAGAGTGCCTGGATAGCTTTGTGGAGAGGTTGATATAACAGGCCGTGTAGATATCTCCGCGGTTGCGGGCTTTAATCGCTCCCCCGGTATTTCCCTGACCTTCTGAAATTCTGTATAGGTGTAGCAGATTTGTTTACGGATGAAGTATAGACTAGATATGCTTTCCCCACTATTTATTACCTAACGATACGTTACAATTCACTAATATTTACAATCTGAATGGTACCTATTACGTTAATTTATCATAAAACAAATTATATCCCTGATGACGAGCCAACAAAGTTAATTATTCCCCACGGAGAAGGAATGACGAATGGGGAGGATTATAGGGGAATACCCTGTGGAAGGATATTGCCGCGTACTAACTCGACCTAAACCTGCTTGTGTACTTACAGCGTCCAGACCAGAGTCGAATCAGAACAGTCGTACGTAATGCATTCTAAAAGTCTGTGTTAGCTACAGCATCAGCTTCCGAACGTTTTACGACACGTCAACAATAATAGGATATGGGAACGGAAGGAAATTACGCTCGATCCCACGATCTCGACATCACCGGAGAGACGCACCGATCTGAGAAAATATCCGAAAATTCGCTATATATGTAAATACAATAAAAAAACTTAAAAGGTTCTTACCTAGACTATATTCTGAAGAACTACTAGAGTAAAAATTGTTCTATACAACAACGGGACGGACGGTACTTTATCCTAATAGTTTGTTATAATTTGAACCAGCGGACTTTTAATTCGCTGATGCGGAACTCAAACTATAAACTCAACCACGCTACGGCAAACGGCGAACTCTTTCTGCCCTTCGTCGTTATTGTATCCCCAGTCACCGGCTGAAAAATCCTAATCGGTGGTAGATACCTTATCCTTATCTTCTGCAGATATGTTTTTACCCTGCCGCGATAATTCGAAATGCGTACTTGTTAAGAAATATTAGTGATAAAATAATTATTTTAACTACGTAGAATTTTTACCCGTGTGATTTATATTATGTTTATTTTCGAACAGTCGCTTTTAATATCTACAGCTGTTCTGAAAATATCTACTTCGTTACAATGTATTTATTTACTTTTTATACGCAAACAAAATATAATATAATGTAAACACAACATGTTTTGAGTTTGAACGTATTAACCTTACAAAAAAATGAACAGAATTTTTTATCAGTCTCAGATTTGGGTCAAGACCGTAATCAATGCCAAGAGCTGCCATTCACCAATGGAATGGAGAATGCAAGACCGCAAGTGGATTTACCATGATAAATCCCCGCTGGAAAACGGCTAAAATTTAGGGAATAAGTATTTGACTTGCACTAAGTGAGATGTAAGACACTAAGCACGTGCCGCCACGTCGTTACGGAACCAAGTAGTATGTTGTCACGGCAGCTCCAAATAACACAGTGTTAAAAATAAGAGTCTGTATACAACCAACTAACAATTTAGTAAATTGTCAGCCCTGGTCCATTTCTACCCTAATATAGGGACAAAGTATGTAAGGCTAGATGGATTCTCACCACAATTAAAACCATAGACCGGTTTCGCTCTAATTAAAGCTCGTCAATACGGCATACTACTCTTAATACTGTGTTATTTGGAGATGCCGTAACAACATACTACTTGGTTCCGCAACGAGGTGGCGGCATGTGCTTCGTGTCTTACACCTCACTTAGTGCTGGGAGGCTGGCTACCATAGCCGTATTACTTTATAGGTGTATTTTCGCTGCAATTAGTATGCTGTACTGAGAAGCTCTAATTAGAGCGAAACCGGTCTACGGTTCTAATTGTGGTGAGAATGCATCTGGCCTTATATTTGACTTCCTACTGTAATTTAAATTCTCAATTTTGCTGCTCTAACACACTTGAAATATTCTGCCCATGATCGGTGCAACCGAGATTTTACTATCACGAGACGGTCGTTAAAATTTGCCATTTCAGTTGACTGGTGAGGTGCTGTTAGTAGCATAAGGAAAGACGCTAAGGGAAAGGGAGTATATCTATATCCCCAGTTCTAGGAATATTTAGGATTAAGGGAAGATGTTTCTAAAATACATCTAAACCAGAAACTTTCCATACTATTCGCGTCTAATAAAGTAAACGGGCAATATAGATTATTTGTATGTTTTAAGTCAGTTGGTTTTATAGCTAAATCCATCTGTGCATAATGAATATCATGACATTGGCGCGCTCATTATTCAGGGAGTGAGTGTATGTGAGAGTCTTCGCTAAAAGTTTGGGGAGATGATCAATAGGCTAAGGGACACATTTTGAAATATTTTTGACATTGACCCTCCCTCATTTTGAAGGGCCCGTGTCATCTTATAAATGTTAAATGGAATGTTTTTTTTGTTTTCAAAAATTCCATGTGAAGAACTCTGTATGTACGTAGAAAATCGTTGCATTTGCTTTACTGGTTGCTTACTTATGAATTTTCCAATAAGTAAAATTAGAGTAAGAACTAACATGAAATACTTTAATTTTATCGACAGGTTTTCGAAATGTCTAATACATACTTATGAATTTTGCAATTGGTATTAGGGGTTTCAGCAAGACGGAGCCCCGGCACACTTTACGCGCAGTCAGAGACTCTAAATAACATGTTTGGTGATAGATTATATTCTGATCTCCCGCTGTTCTGTTAAGGGCTTGAATAATTAACGTTAACAACAGTTTTTGTATATTAATATTGTCCTCGCCATGCGGGTACATCAGATGACTAATAAATGTTATTATTATATATAGCATTATGCTAAGGCTGCAACTTAGACCTCCTCAGCAAGAAATTTAAAAAAGCCGGTAGACATTGCTCTTCTCCAAGAGCCCTGGACGGCCAATTCGGACCAAACCAAAGGGCTGGGTAACACTTCTGGTAAGATAATATAGAGGTGAGCTCTGGTGGCAGTCCTAGAGCCTGTATATGGCTCAGCAACAACTAAAGTATGTTGTACCTTTAGGGTACTGCACCAAGGACATGGTAGCCATTCATCTCATGATCACATATCTTCTCCAAGAGCCCTGGACGGCCAATTCGCACCAAACCAAAGGGCTGGGTAACACTTCAGGTAAGATAATAGAGGTGGGCTCTGGTGGCAGTCCTAGAGCCTGTATCTGGCTCAGCAACAACTTAAAGTATTTTGTACCTTGTACCAAGGACATGGTAGCCATTCATCTCATGATCACATCCGGAGAGAACAGCCAGCTCAGCTTATTGCTTATTACCTCCCTAAAGACAGAGATGCAGACGAACCTCCACCAGCTGAAGTGCGGAAATTGATCATCTACTGCAAGAGGAACAATAATCACCTTGTAATTGGTTGTGTATGAACTCACGTCATATGTTGTGGGGAAGCAGGTACACAAACAGAGGAGGATGGGGTGATTCCGGCTCTGCTACAATTTGAAATAGAGACACTCCTCGAATTCCTCATTAGGCTGTATAGAGCTACTCTAGCTTGGAATTATATTCCATTTAGCTGGACGGTGACTAGAGGTGACTATATTCCCAAATTGGGACGTAATGACCTCCTAGTCGAATCGCTGACACCTCTCAGTGTCCCTCCTTAAGGGAGTGGAAAAAATACTGGATGAACACATTAGGGGTAATGGCTTAAACAATAACCCCCTTAATACCCACCAGTATGCCTGGCTGGCAAATCTACTGAGAGAGAGGTTGACCACCTCTTCAAGTCTGCGAGGGGGTGTCCACAGGGAGGAGTATTATCCCCCTGCTGTGATTCCTTTTTGTGGACGATCTTCTAGCTATCCTGGAACTGTGAGAGGTTGAGGTCCAGGCGTATGCAGCTGATCTTGTCATAATGGTTATAGAGGTAAATCTGAGGAGGAACTTTCAAATACTCTTCAAGAGATACAAAATGTAGTGAATGATTGGTTTCGGAGGGAACAGATTTCGGTGACCACCTGCAAAACTATCATTGTTCCATTTACCAGAAGAAGGTCGGACAAATTTAAACCACCTACTCTTATGCGGGAAAAAATTCCATTTATGAAACAGGCGAAATATCTTGGGGTTACTCTAGATAAGATGCTCAACTGTACTGAACGTACAGTTAGAGAATGTGATCTGCAGGGCCAAAATGTCCCTGTGGACATGCCGAAGAATTTGTGGAAATAAGTGGGAAACAAACCCACAACAGATGTGCCTGCTCTATGTAGAGGTTATCAGACCAATGATAACCTA
Organism: Tillus elongatus; assembly: GCA_964006375.1. Classification (NCBI taxonomy): domain Eukaryota; kingdom Metazoa; phylum Arthropoda; class Insecta; order Coleoptera; family Cleridae; genus Tillus; species Tillus elongatus. The sequence goes on from OZ023270.1 coordinate 52,507,963, forward strand.
TGAAGTTATAGTTTGCTGGCCTAAGGCACTTAGTGGTGCTGGGAGAACCGAATGGCCCAGCTACAGAAACAATAAGCTTGTCTGAGTATAACATGTGCATTGAGCACCGCTCCATCAGCCTCTCTGGGAGTACTAAACATTCCACAATTTCACATTTGACTGGAGAGGGAGGCTAGGTGGAAAACGTAGATACTACAACAAAAGGCTGAGAGCAAGCCGAAGGCAATCTGTTTGGGAAGGGCTCCTCGATGACATTAAGTCATGAGGTTCTGGGAATGGTCTCAATCTCAGACCTGGTGCCTACTAAGATCAGTAGAGATCTGTCTTTCAAGACCGTTCTTCTGGAAAGGGGGGACTTTGAACGTAACCAAATGACTCTACTGAAGGCAGATCACTGCTTGTACACTGAAGCTCCAAAACTAATCTGGGGGCAGGCGCCGGTGCATATGGGAGCAGCACTGATGCAAGAATATCATCTAGCCTTGGAAACTTCGCAACCGTACACCGCCCAAAGTGTATGTCATCGAGATGTGTGCGAGAGATATTATACAAAACCATTGCACACACAAATCAATAAAAATATTTTCAGATAGCCAAGCTGCTATAAAGACACTTGGTGCTGCCGTTGCAATTCAAAAACGGTATGGAGCTGTAAATCTAACCTCAACGAACTGGATAGCTTCAATAAGGTGTCGCTGGTCTGTATATCGGGTTACTCGGACCATGATGGCAATGTAGCGGCCGACACGCTTGCCAGGGGGGCTAGCCTTATCAGACTAGAACCTGTGCTCGGAATATCCTAATGTACAGCAAAACGCATCTTAAAGACCTGGACGGATGGAAAGGGAACCTAACAATGGCAAAATCTATCAGGGTTAGCACACTCTAAGGCCTTCATAAATAGCCTTTCAGAGTCAAAGGCTAAAAAAATTCTAGACCTAAACAGACAACGAGAATTCTGGTTAGCCTGTATACAAGACACAGCCACTTGCATCACTATATGTACAGAACTGGGAACGAAAAAAAAACGAAGTGCTGGTTGCATATGGAGAGTGACAAAATAGTAAAGCACATTATGCTATGTTCCTGTCCAGCTGCGGACTGGACAAGACACCTGCTCTTTGGCAAGACACAACTTGCACCAGAAGATCTGGAGGCTGAACTTGTTGGGCGAGATATAAGACAGTTAGGCGTGAGCTACAATAGACCTTAAGGTCGCAGCGGAGGGATCGTTATGGCCCACACAATCAACAGAACTGAAACATCCTTTTAAGGTAATTCTTTAGCCACAGACAGCCAGGCAGCCCTTAAGGCACTAAGTAGCCCACGGGTAAATTCCTGGCTGGTGAGTGAGTGCCGAGACGAGACGAGCGACCTGGCTGGGCAGAATGAGGTGACCCTCATCTGGGTGCCGGGTCACTCGGGGGTCAAAGGCAATGAAGAAGCTGACAGTCTCGCGAAGAGAGGGTCAGCAGAACCATTTATGGGACCAGAACCGGCTCTGGGCGTGTCAAAGAGCACTGCCAGGGGAGCCATTAAGTCCTGGGTCAGAAACCAACACAAGGTGTACTGGGCGGACTGTCCAGGGCTCAGACATGGGAAGTCAATAATTGACGGACCCAGTTCAAAGAGAGCTGTGGAGCTGCTAAACCTTAGCAGAGGACAGCTCAGAAACACAACAGGTCTCTTGACGGGACACATGGCCGTCAAGAAACACCTACATAAAATGGGGCGGTTCGAAGGGGACCTCGCATGCAGACTCTGCGGCGAGGGGGAGGAATCAGCTCAGCACATCTTGTGCGAGTGTATAGCTCTGGACCGGAAAAGACAACTGATCTACGGTCACTCTAGACCGGAGACAGAGCAATATAAAACTTCACCCTACCAATCGCTGTGCAGACTAGTTCAAGGCACAGTGATTTTGGAATGGGTGGAGTAAGACTAGGGGTATGCACAATCAACCAAGGGTTGCGGTGCTATCGGGGCGGCAAGGCCGCGGACGAGCCCTGAGGGAACAAAAAAAAAATACGGGAAGTCACTAATTGGGCAACCCAGTCCAAAGAGAGCTGTGGAGCTGCTAAATCTTAGCAGAAGACAGCTCAGGAACATAACAGGACTCTTGACGCGACACATGGCTGTCAAGAAATACCTGCATAAAATGGAGCGGTTAGAGGGGAATCTGGTATGCAAAAGACAACTGATCTATGGACAACCTAGACCGGAGAGAGAGCAATATAAAAATTCACCCAACCAATTGCTGTGCAGACCAGTTCAAGGCACAGTGATTTTGGAATGGGTGGAGTAGAAAAGACAAAGTGCATGCACAATAAGCCAAAGGCTGCGGTGCTAGGGTGGCGGCAAAGAGGTGGACTAGCCCTAGGGGAAAAAATCTAGTCTAATTTTATTTATTGGAAAATTTATAAGTATGCATCGGAAAATCGAATAAAAAAAACGCTAATCTATTTGACATTTATAACATGACACCGGTCCTTCAAAATGAAGAGGAGGGGTAAATGTGAAAAATATTTCAAAATGTGTCCGCTAGCCTACTTATCACCTTACCAAATTTTTTGCGAAATACTCAGAGAGGTTTTTCAGATATCCGATTGTAACACTTTAAAATCCTTACCCTGTATATTTATATTTCTCGCATATCGAAAATGCGACATGATGAGCTACCATCACGGAGATATTAAGAAAGATATGTAGTTTGTTAAAACAGGAACAAACTTAGAAAGACCTAGATATGTGATTAAAGCATTTCAAAGAGATCCAAAAGATAACGTGTGGGTGACTTTTTCAATAACATCGGTTTGGTAGATCTACAATTGTTCCTAAATTCATAATGTTACATCTATGAATATGGATTTTGAGAAATCTAAATAAGCTGAAGCCTACCAAATGTACACAGATTAAAGTTTTTCTTATAAAAAACATGTCACAGCCTCTCCTAAAATAAGAGTTTAAAGGCCAAGCTGCATTTTTCTACATGCCACATGTGATCTCGAATCGGGTTCTAAACGACACTTGACTTATTATTATTTATTAGTAGGAAGAAGGAATATGCTGAAGTTAAATTCAGTTTTAGAAGGTAGATTAGTTAGAAGGGCCACTTGCTCCAGTTAGCTTCCCACACAGCACATGACATCCAATGGATATACATAGTATCCATTTTACGTCCATGACCATGATGGATATCATATAGACATCCAATGGATATTGTTAGAGCAGAAAAATATTAATAAAACTTAAATAATGTGAACATAAAATATGAGCATTTCTTATTCATTAAAATTTAATCACGAATGCAGTAGAATTTCTGGGTGTATATAATTTATTCAAGTATGTATATATCCATCAGACATCCAATGGATATCCCATGGATATACACCAGAGATCCATTAGATGACCACTGGACATCCAGTTGATGTTCCGTTAATATGTTCACACCAACAGGAAACAACATTGATAAATTATTGAAACCGTTATTTACATTTGTAAAAGATAAGGGAAGAAAAATAACCCGTTCTAGCACAAGAATTACCGGAAAGCGTTAAAACTAGCGCCAACGATAAATTTCTATCCAAATTCTGATTGCGATTATAACCATATAATAAAATTATTTTGATTTCAATACAGAGAGTATTACTGTTTATGTCTGTTACTTTGTGAGAAGAATCTATTATCATATTGTTATTCATTAATGCTCTCCCGAACAATAAACGCAGGATCATTTAATAATTTACCTTGGGGCATCGGATGCTTGAATTGGCTAGAATGACGAAAATCCGTTCGTATTTGTTTGGTTTGAAGTAGTTTGGACTAAAGTTGAGGTTATAAAATTTAGAATTGCATCTTGCCATTTTGCATCAACTGCTAAATGAAAAATGAACAACAGCCTACAACTAGAGTTAGAAGATTGAGATATTTCTCCAAATAAAGTGTTGTTTTTATTAATAAGTTTTGTTGTGATTTCCAGTCAGTAAATAATTTACAGGTGAGTACATAACCTTAAAGTTTTTAGTTAGGAATATAGATTCTATACTTATTTACGTAAATACCAATATTATTTATAGCTGTAAAGAGCACGTTGGTTGATAATAACATGGCTAGTGAATGTGAACTAGAAAACAAATATCTTCTTGATTTAAGTAAATATTTTTTACTTCGTATTGAAATCAGCGAAAATTGTCTAGTTATATAACGGAAATTTATGTGTATGTAAAATTGTTTATTTTACTGGTGGATATTCCCAGTCTTTACTTAGAAGCAAAAAGCAGATCACTTCCGGTAGATTATGAAAGTAGATCACTTACGGGTGATTAAAACTATTGGGTATATAGTCAGTTCCGTCGTGATACTCAACATTAACAGCTAATACCTATTATTTTGAAATAACCACTAAAGTGTTGTAGTTATAGCTGTAATAATTAAAGTAACATTTATAAACATTTGTTCATATTATATTATTTATTAGATTGTCTTATCAATTTGATTATAAGCAGTGTCTTTTTTCTTTACAGCAAGAATGCAGACCTGAGCCAGATCATAGATCAAGAAAATAAAGCTATTTAAATGTTTTTAACCTTAAAAATATGTTTATCAGCTCAAATAACGGCAGCTGGAAATGATCATTGAGAGCGAGGTTGCTGTAAGCACTGACACGAAATGAGAATTGATAACACGTGCACTGAAAGGACATGTGAGTAGCGAGCAGAGCATCTTGAAGCCAGCATCCTGCAGTTAACACCTTACTGCTAGGACCCTATGGCTAGCATCTTGTTGCCAGCAGCCTAGCACCTTGTTTTCAACATCTTGCAGCTAGTACCTTGCTGGGAACACTCTAGCATTTTGCTGCTAGCATCCTGTCGCCAGCATCCTAGTATTTTGAGGACAGTATCTTGTAGCTAACATCTTGCTATCAGCACCTGGTATGCTGGTTTCTGGTTCCCAACACCTGGGAGTCTGAATTCGACTCGCGAAGCGCACGATGGGGGCCGCTTCGCGACCCTGAAGCACACGACGGGTTACTTTGCGACACCACAATTTAAACTCTACTCATCAAGATGAGTACGGTGATACCTCACACATGGGGTTTAACCAAGAAACTAAAAGTTTGGTTAGTGCATGCGCTAACCGCCATACTGATAAACATCATTTTTGGTTAAATCAAAATGTCAGATCCTGTTATCTTTAATACTCAGGTCAAATACCTTCTCAAGTTTCCGGTTCTTCTTATTTTCATACCAACAGCCCCCATCTTGAAGTGGTATCTCGTCATACCCCCTTGTCACACTATACATCGACAATATTTGTTTCGTCACTCTGATGTCACACGCCTGCACAGTAGCTTGGTTGAGGTGTGGAGGGCGCAGAACATACCATATATACCTACTTGCGTTCATTAAATATAAAAAATTCCACTTCATAACTATGTAGACTTGGCTTGTTAAGCTAGGCTTAGAACAAGTATAAGTATAGTGTACAGTAGGGTGGATTGAAAGATAGATATTTTACTTTTTTTTAATTTAAAACGGGCTAGTAACAAAAAGTTTCAACTTATAAACATCATTTACTGCACAAAAATTCGACTCTCTGGAGGTTCATCTTCAGGTGTCACAATACACATACATATATAATAAATTGAAAATAAACATTTCTAAATGTTTTGCAAGGACTTTCGCTAATTCATTATATAACTTCAAACAGTTCACATAATAAACTACCCAGAACTCACCACGAGGAGGTACCTGTGCCTGGAGTTCCACACACCCGCCCTTTTCCTATAAAATCTAATTAAAATCTCTTTTTGTATTAAATTTAGACATTTCTGACCTTGATTTTAGCTTTGCCATTACAAAACCGTCTCTTGCTTCTATCCCTGTAGCAGTTAATGATGCCTCTGTAACTAGTTTTACCATTCTCTCGACAGCCTGTGTGTGACCTTACTAAATTCATATCAGGTAGTGTTCTTATCAGTTCTCTCAATTCTGAATTTGGAGTTGTTGCTAACATAGGCAGTCCTGTTAACTTACAGGTTTCCCAGTCAAGCATGTCCTTATAATTGGTTGCACTGAAATTCAGTTACAGTATTGTAAATTGTCTTATAATTCCAGGAGTACTGTCTACTCTCGACTTTAACCTAGACTTAGACCTAATTCTCGAATAGATAGTCTTTCATCATTTAACATGCAAAGTAACAGGTTTTCCGGGTGAGCAAAATAATAATTTCTCTGAATCACTGCATATATTATCCTTAAACTATTTTCAGGCAGATATCTTGACCGTTTAACCAAGTTTAATAATTGCTTTGGACCATCCAAGCAAGAAGACTTTATTTTTATGTCAAACCAAGTAGGCGCGTATACTTTTATCACGAAGGTAGCTAAGATGTCTAGATTTTTTTAAGGTATTTCTGTGGCAGCATATAAACGAAGTAACCTGTGGCACAAGTAATCCATCTAGCATGAGCCAGCGATCCTGGATATCTATGTGATAAATCAGCTGTAAAATTTCCAGAAGAAATTGCCAAACAAATCTCGTGTAAATATTTCTGATCACTGCTTAAAACCTTGTAATCGACATTGGGTAATTCAACTTCAATAGGTTGAAAACGTACAATAGAAAGGCTCTCACAACCTTCTAATTTTTTCCAATTTCCCCCGAAAACCCCCGACGACCTGTGGTAGAACCATCTAAAAACTGAAGCAAATGTCTTAAAGGTAACTCATTCACATGGAGCATACAGACAAACCAGTGCAGAGGTCTTCCTAGTGATCTTTCTAGATGAGCAACTACTCCGTTCTTATATCCCGCATTTACCACAGTACCATCGCACCCTATAGCAACTACAGTAGAAGTATCAATTTTTTTCTTTCTAAAAATTCAAACAAACATGATTTTATGTCTTTTGCAGATCCGGTCACTGGAACAACGTAGCCGATATATTCCGATACGGGTTGTTTAACTACTGCGATATGTTCTTCTAGGACTACTCTTCTATGCAATTTATTACCGAGGGAGATATATCGGATGGTTGTGTCCTTACGTCCATCGAAGTAAACACCTTGCACTTACACGTCGCTTTGTTTAGATGTAATTTTTTTTAATATTGTGGATCTATTCTTTCTTCTGGCTCTTCTGATCTTGTTTCGATCAATTACGTTAAATTTGTCTTTTTCATTCATTATTCCCACATCCTGAAGAACTGCACTCGCTATCATTGCAGCTGATCTGTCTGAAACGCCAGCCCGATCGCACACTAAAGCCAACTTATTTAAATTAACTTTCATTTATGATGTGCTGGGTTGGCTGAGTTCTAAATGTGCCGGGGGAATATTAGATTGTGGGACGAATTTCGGATCACCTGATTGAGAATCGCTGCTGCAACTTTCATTCGAGCCTTTCAACACCATTGAAAAGGTATTGTTTGAAACTCCAAAGACGAACTAGCTGCACTAGTTCGCTTTTCAGTGTTTATTATTCTCTCAATTTTTCTTTGTAATGCTTTTGTTGTCACTAGGTCCACTCCAGCAATCACCATTTTTCTATCTTTACTTTGGTCTTTTGAAAAATCACGTTCTTTTGGCGGAACCTTTTCTGTACATTTACACTAATAAATATCAAAGAGTGTAATCTTTGCTTTAGCTGCAAATAAAATTGATTTTGAATTTCCTTTTGATGTGGGATACTTTTTAATTTTTCTGAATTTAGCATGATAATCTTCAAGCATCTGAAAAATGCTACGATCGCTTAGAACCGGCAAAAAGGCCTTAATCCATATGGTTTTAACATCACTTATCACTACGTTGGCAATTCCAGTAAGATCGGGTTCTTTATTGCTTTTTTGTAACATTTCAAACCGTATGAACAAATGTTTCATCACATCCTCATATGTAGGTAAAACCGTTGAACACACTTGTTTTGGAGCTCCAAAAATAGGACAAGACACGCTTTTCCGAGTTTTCGGCATTACTTGCAATTTTAGTCTCACTCACTGCTTAAAAAAAACAACGAATATTGGCAAGTAACGTAACGCGGCGCGGCTATCTTATGAACCCCCCTTCCGCCCCCCACTCTAATGTAAAATGACAACTAACAAACGCAGCAGAGTCGCACAAGCATTCTATGTTGCCAATGCTCGCATTGGAGTTTTCAATTGTTAGTAATGTAAATGAAATTTTAATTAAAAACAAATTCTGTAAATTTCCTACATTTTAATTATATTGTGGCACCTGAAGATGGTTTACAAGAAATTCGAAATTTTGCGAAATTAACACACTTAATAGTAGACAACTTTTGGTAACTAGCCGCAAGTGAAATTCAAAAGTTGATTTTTTCGATCCACCCTAGTGTCCAGGGTGCAGGATAGTAAACAAGAACAAGTGAATAGCATAATAGCCATACATTGTCGCATTCTATTAACAATGCAACACATAAAATTAAAATTTTTCCCCAGAATGTAGTAGGTATTTGTTGCTGCTTTACTAACAGAGCAACATACGCTGCTCCAGTAAAAACGTCTTTTCGCCCGCCCCTGCTCTATCCTACGCTACTGATAAGATTAGCACCAGAATAGCCGTCTCAAACAGAAGTTATGCTCAAATGGTGACATGTGCAAATGACTGCACGTAACGTATCACCGGCGACAGTTTCACTGCTGTTTGTTTACTATGCTGTGTCCCGACTATAAATAATAAACGAAAGATCTGAAGCGGGTCGGTGCAACTGGCACAGAAAAAGCTGCACAGAAAACAAAGGAACTGCTGGACACAGTCATCGATGCTATGACAAAGCCACATCGTCTTTAGTCTGTCATTATAGTATAATTTATAAACGGAAATACTTCTGGGTTGGATATGGTTAAAGAGACAAGAATTAAATGCTTTTCTACCAGACGTTTTTAATTTTTAAACAACAAAGGGTTGTTTAAAAAATAAATGGTAGAAAAGCCTTGTAATTTTTGTTCCTTTAACCATGTCATGATGATGATTATATTTTATCAGAACTTATTGTTGCAGTATTTAATAAGTAAAACAAAAGAGATATAGTACCAAAAGTTTATTTAGAAACAAAATACATGCATTAATAAAAGAAACATACTTAGTAACATGCTATAAAATTCTAAATGCTAAAAATGAAAAAAATTATGATTAAAATGACAGTTCAGTCTTACATAATCTCTTTTCATGTTTAGTCACCTTCATTATATCAACGTTAAACATGAAATAAAATAGGTACTTTAAAGAATGAAATTGTGGAAGACAGTGACCCCTGGTTGGTGACTAGTTTTTAAGAAATTCAAATCAAAATTTTATTTCGTTTTACTAGTAGGTTAACTTTAAATTAACACATTTGAGAATCACTAAAAAGTAAAGCATACTAATTAGTTGGATATTTTGAGAGCCTCCATCTAAGTTTTATCTCATCGTTATTCTGAAACATCTTCAAAATATCTATTTTCATTGAGCATAATGAACCATAGCACAAATTAGTTTATTTTTAAAGTGGGTCCAGACTTAAGAATTTTAGCTTAAATGAACAAAATGAGTGTTAAATACACAGCAGAGCTCGCCAAGTGTTGACGAGATACTCTGAGTGTCCACACATAGCACCTAAGCTAGTTTTGTTCATTCACGCAAGAATGCTCAAGCGAACTCACTCTACAAGATCGCGCCGTTGTTGAGGCTCTGTAACTATATAACAGAATATAATATAATAAATAACTACTCCTACTCATAAAATATACCTAGATAAAATGTATATATTAAAAGTGAACGTAGGTACTTATCACCTTTTACAACATTTCATACTGATATAAATTTGACAAAAATTTACTAACCAATGTTAGTTAATAATAAATAAAATAAGACAAAGAATGTCGTAAAGTTATAAACAATAAATACATTAACTATATATATATATATATATATATATATATATATATATATATATATATATATATATATATATATATATATGTATGTATGTATACACCTAGATATATAATTTAACTACTATGTCCTTAAAATAAATTTATTTAATTTAAAATCAGCCCTTTTAATGTCTTTTTTACATCAGAAATAGTTTAAACTATTTTAAAACTAAAAATGGTCCCCGACCAACTCTATATATATATATATATATATATATATATATATATATATATATATATATATATATATATATATATATAAATTTATTTTACATTTTTTTGTTAATAATACATAAAATAGGGGTTTACAGGGACTTATATTTACTTAAATATGTATCAGTAAGTGCTGGCATAAGAATAATTTTCAATATGACCGCAATACAGAGAGCACTTCTGGTTAAGAATCAAAATTTGAACTCAAAACTGTTTTGACTTGTTTGATCAGTTTTTACTTCTCCAAAATAAACTTGTCAAAAATTTAAAGTTTTTTAAAATTCATCTTATGTAAACTGTTTGTGTGTATATATACATAAAAGATTTATTTTAAGTCTACTATCATGGCACAGCATTTATTACATATTTATCACAAAAATGCATCACATTTTTTACACAAACTGATATCTTATTACTATGATAAATGTTAAAAAGTGAAAGAAAAGTAAGTATGCAAATATTTAGAATGTTTTTCTAATTGGAATTTTAAATTCCTACCAAATTATTTTGGTAGCTCTATATCAGTCTGCAGCAATACTGTTATTATATTTTATTAAAAATTTTTTAAGAATGTTTCTAGACACATTTTTTAATTATATCAAACAGTTCTATAGCTATAAATGTAACAAGTTTCAAGGTCATACCAACTTCCAAAATGAAGTTAAGAAGAAATTAGATATATAAATAACTTAATAATGATGTTCATAAGTTAAGCAAAGTGACAAATAGTATAACAATCACAGTCTTTTAAAGTTCAAACATTTATCTAAAAAAAAAAAAATATGAACTAAACGTAAATCTTAAATCATGTTATGGGTGAAAATAGCATCGTTTAAAACCTCGACTTTCATAACTGGACGTTTGCCTTCTAACTGGGCTGAAGTTTGACAATTTGTCATCTACAATTTTCAGTAGACTTTCAACATCTGTACGATGAGCCTCCTGACTGAATACTTCACAAATTGTTTGTATATACCAAGTTCCTGTCTCAGGGTCACGATGCGATGCATAACCTAAAACAAGATGGCACTATTAAACTGCATTTTTAGTTATCCATCGGTTTTTGTATTTACAAAATTTTTATTGCGTTTCATGGAACAATAGACAATTTGCATGGGTTTTCGATTAAATGAATTTAGCATTTACCTAACAGTTTTTCATACATAGAATATTATTACATGCACGAAAATACCCAAAAGCATATGTAGTGGACATAAAAATAATTTTAAAATAAAAAAATTTCGAATAATTATCATGTGACCGCGAACGTTCTGTTATTGGTCGTGACGTATTTGGACAGTGAATAAATGACGTGTTTACATTTGCCTTATGGTGTGGTAAGTACCGCCGATTGTTTCTTAACATCTCAGTGAATTTTATTCGTGTATTGTGTTTCTTCTTGTTGAATAGTGTAAAGTGTCTTCCATTATTAGCAGAGAAGCCTTTCCTGTTGTTGCAGTTGAAGTTTCTCTGAAAGCTTCTCAATCAAACTCCTATTTCTTTTTGAATCTGGTGCTCTTTTGACTGGACATGTTTCATTTCGTCGTTGAAAATAAAAAATGTGAGGTACATGTTTTTTCAATCTCAGTTTCACATTCCCCATGAGTTTATGTCGTCAAAAATTGTCCATATCTTGTTCTAACTGAAATAATACGTCAATCTTGACCACATGGAAATTACAACCTAACTTAATAACATATGATAAGAAATTTAACCTTATATCACTAATAGTCGTGAAAATGAGGAGGTACTCACATTAAAATGGTCTTCACAATAATATAAGGCGATTTTCTCAGATAACTGTGGATTTTTCGTTTCATTCCGCTTTATGATTTTGCACCATTACTTAATAATAATAATAATAATAATAATAATAATAATAATAATAATAATAATAATAATAATAATAATAATAATAATAATAATAATAATAATAATAATAATAATAATAATAATAATAATAATAAATAGATAGATAGATAGATAGATAGATAGATAGATAGATAGATAGATAGATAGATAGATAGATAGATAGATAGATAGATAGATAGATAGATAGATAGATATCATTTATTAACTCAATATATATAGTCAATTTAACAATATTACCCGTTGGCTATTGAGCTTATCATTTGTACAATATAAATAAATCAAAACAAATTCTATATATAATACATCCCTATTTTATACAACACATTTCTAGTAAAGTAAATTCAAAACTAAAAGTTCATGTTGAAAAATTCCTCCATGGTATATATAGGGTTCTCTTCCAATATATTTTTTACGCTTTTTTTTTAAATGCTTGTTTGTTTCATCTCGGATTGTTTTTGGAATCTTGTTGTAAATTTTTATTAAACTAAATTTTGCATTTTTCTGTAGCCGAGTAACTCTTGCTCTGGGCAGATTTAAATTTTGTTTTCCACATAGCTCGTAGTCGTGATCTTGTATATTTGTAGAAAATATGTCCATGTTTTGTTTCACAAAAAGTAAAGCCTCCAGTACATAAATGGCATAGCAGGTAAGTATATTATTTTCTTTAAAATAGCTTCTACAACTATGATCTTGTTTCAGGTTAAACATTGATCTTATGCATCTCTTCTGTGCTAAAAGCAGCTTATTCATATTTACTGAACCGCCCCACAGTATTATCCCATATCTCAATATACATCCAACCAATGCATTATAAGCTGTAATCACTGTAGCTTTAGAAGATGCTTTAGAGAGCGTTCTTAAAAGGTACGTGCTTTTTGAAATTTTCTTGGCCAATTCGTCTATATGGTTCTTCCAGACCAGTTTCGCGTCTAGTTTTAACCCAAGAAACTTTGCTGAGTATACCAATGGTACGGATTTTGAAGCTTCCAGTTCAATATTCTTTTTTTCTTCTTCCTTTGCTTTGGTGTTGAACTCAATGACCGTTGTTTTATGAAGATTCAGTGTCAGGTTATTCACCATGAACCAATACTGTATTTTAGACAAAACTTGTATGTCAGTCTTAAGTCTGGGGATGTTATGGTCTGAAAAAACAATTGCGGTATCATCAGCATACATGTTGATCCTTTTATCTATCCAGTTTGGCAGGTCGTTTGTGTAAATTATATACAAGGAAGGTCCCAAAATTGAACCTTGGGGAACTCCTTTATTTATGACTCCATATGTAGAACTTATTTTCTTGCCATCGTCACCATACTCAACTAAGTTCTGTTTTCTGTTATCTATATAAGATTTTAAAAGCTTCAAAGGAATACCTCTAATACCATATTTTTCTAGTTTTGCTGACAGTATATCATGCCTTATCGAGTCAAATGCCTTACTTAAATCAAGGAAAAGTCCATATACCACATGAGCATCATTAAAAGCATCATACACTGCGGATATTATTTCGTAGGCTGATTTTATTGTATTTTTCCCTATTCTAAAGCCGTACTGGTATTTCGTAAGCAGATTGTTTTGTTCAAAAAACTTCATAATTCGTGTTTGTAATACCTTCTCATACATTTTTGATATGTTTGGTAGAATTACAATAATAAGAACAACAACAACAACAACGACGACGACGACTACGACAACAACAAAAAATTAATAATAATAATAATATTTATTGCACTCACAGTACAAATTGACATGTTCAGCGAACTGTTTTTCAACATATCCAGCTACAGAAAAAAATTTAAAACAGGGTAATATCATGTGCATGTGTCCCAGCTAACAGACTCTGTCCCAAAGCATATTTTACAGCCCTTATTGAAAGGGAAGCTATACCCTTTCTATGCAGATAATCGAATAGGTAAGATATTAAGTAACAAAAGGATCTTTTAAAACTTGCAGCTCTATCTATAGGAACAGTCAAGTAACTCGTGCCTCGCAGGAGTCTGTCACGTACATCATTTTGCAGGCTGACACAGTCATATGGGTAATCAGGTTACCTTTCCCGAACAACCTTGATTAGTAAGGTGGCATAGTGAACAAGTCTCCTTTCCTGCATGTTCAGCCAGTCCAGTGGCCGCATGTACAGCATAACGTGAGCAAAACGGGGTATGTGGAGAACAAATCTCACACACCAATTCTGCACCTTCTGGATACAGTACCTGTCCAGACAAGGACCATACACACAATCACCATAGGTGAACAGTGAGAGGATGAGCGAGCTCACCAAAAAAGTTTATGTACATCCTGGGGAAGACAATCACAGTACTGATACAGGTGTTGCAGTCTATAGAATGCAGAGCGGCAGAGATGATCCACATGTCTGGAGAACTGCAGGTTCCCATCCAGTATCAATCCCAAATTTCTAAGATTATCTGAATGGAACAAGGCATCAGACCCAAGCAACACAGACAGTCGAAGACTGCGGACCTGTCGAACATTATAGGAGGTGTCAAGAATGAGAAAATTGCACTTCTCAGGATTGAAGCTGAAGTTGTTGCTCCACACCCACGGCTGAAGTCTCAACTCTCTGCATGTCTCCATTTAACCGCCCAATCTGTTCATCAGCATTAGATACACTAAGAGGAATATATAGTTGAATATCGTCCGCAAAACAGTGAAGAGTCGACAGTAGAGGAATGCTATTCACATCAGTGGTAAACAAATTGAACAGAACAATTTGAAACACTTTTGGAACAATCAAAAATAGTTTCTCTGGAGTTTTTATAGTCGTATTTGTACACATTGGTACTATATAGTATTTATAGGCTTTATTATGTAAAGACTGGAACCTGTGATGAGCACTGATAAGTACACTTGGAGAACCCAAATCACAACACATTTTTTTAAAACCTTACAATCGTTTCACTAGCCATGTTAGCATCATCAGAGGATGAAAAATTCTAAACTAAATTAACAGCTACAAATGTATTTATATCATACCTAGGTAGGCGAACTAAGCCGAAGTTAAAAACTGTAGTAGGAGATCCATCGTTTGTCTATTGTGTCTATATTGCACGGAC
Organism: Tillus elongatus; assembly: GCA_964006375.1. Classification (NCBI taxonomy): domain Eukaryota; kingdom Metazoa; phylum Arthropoda; class Insecta; order Coleoptera; family Cleridae; genus Tillus; species Tillus elongatus. The sequence goes on from OZ023270.1 coordinate 52,523,056, forward strand.
GAGGTCGACGAACTACTTTAATCTTCTAGTTGACAAATTTATGAGCTTTTATCTAATTTAAAGGATAATGGGCTTAAAGTCACGTGCAGAAGCCAATATTTAATCAATAGCTTGCAACACAGGATATAAACATAAGAGAAGCAGGCTCATTATCATTGTTGACATGCTGTACAGCACAAGTCTTTGACTTATTGTATAGCGTACTGTATAATTTATACAAATGAATAGTATAAGTATAAGTTTCGCTGAAGTTCTCAGCTTTGTCAAATACAGAATGAAAGTAAGATTTTAAATTACAATATCTACTCCGTGTTGAATGAACCTTTCTGTTTCCTCAGGTAAACGGTATCGACTTGGAACTAACTGTTTTAGAGAATTTTTATTAAACAAAATTCACTAATAGAGAGGTATCGATGGTGAGACTTTACAAAAAATTTTTCAATTGAGCGCGAACTAGGACCCCTAGAACCCATATCCGGGGTCAGTTTGAATTTTTATATGTTATATATATATATATATATATATATATATATATATATATATATGTATGTATCCGTCTGATAACAAAAAATAATTAACCGATTTCGATGAAAATCGGCAAGTGCGTTTCTTTTATTAATGGCTTGGATAAGTTCGTTAGTCAGGAAAATCGGACGGGGTTTTCCGGGAAAATTTTGAGTTGTTGCTGTTCTAATGAAATTTAACGGATATATTGCCTTAGGAGAGACCTTACTACGTACCAAAATTCAACTTTCTAAGTTTATAGAAAATTAAGTTATTCAAATTTTGAATTTTCTTTCGAAAAAAAATTTTTTCTCCGAAAATTACAAAGTTATTTTAATGAAATTTGGTGGATATATTTCCTTAGGAAAGACCTCACTACATACCAAAATTAAACTTTCTAAGTTTATAGAAAATTGAGTTATTGAAATTTGAAGCATTTAATAAAAATTCACTACCATAATGCACTTGCTGCGTCCCGTTAGTTTTTTATGACATAGTCAGGTCAGCAAACTCCCCTCGGTTAATTATCATTTCGTGCAAACATGTTTAATTGGACTATTGTTATTTTGGTCAATTTGAGCGTTTAGTAAATTTACTATATTTTTTGTTTGTTAATTTCTACCATTTCGCACAAATTTACTTTAAAACCTTTTGTACCTAATTTGAGGATGTCAAAATCATCGTTAAATTGATGATTCTCATTTGTAATAAATGACTTGCATACTTTGAATCAAAATTATTACGTTCGAAGCTTCTTTTATGTTTGCGACTGCGTGTTTTAAAACTTCTAAATGTTCTACCTATATATATATATATATATATATATATATATATATATATATATATATATATATATATATATATATATATATATATATAGGTATATATATACATAGGAACCACATGAGAGTTTATATACTCCAGACTTATCTGATTTTTCAACTGTCGACTTATTGTTTTTTATGTATTTGTTCAAGTTGTTTTATATGCTGTCCTGATACTAAATTTAGAAAATAGATGTTTTAATCTTTCACTGGTCTTATTTACATAAATCAAAGATGTGAATTTATTCTCTATTATTCTAGTAGACGGGAATGCTTGTTGTAAAGCGAAGGTATATTTCTTTTTTATATAATATTATCAATTAAATTTGGATTATAGGCATTATTAACCGCTATTTGTTTCATTGAATTAAATTTTTTGAAAATTTTCATTGCATAAAAGTACATGTAGTAAGCGGTGTATCACTAAATTATAGACTGCAACTTTGTATGCATATTGATGATGGAAAGTATAATGTACGGTTGTATCAGTGTGAGAAGGTTTATGGGAAATAGGAAAATTAAGTTTATAGGTTAATCTGGTGATGGTAAGGTCTAGGAAGTTAATTCATTTGTTAACTTCTAATAATAATATTTCAACAACACACCACAAGGGCTTACAGCCTAAATACTATCGTACCGTGGGTGTCGACAAGGAGGAAAGAGGCAACTTGTTAATTCTGGACTTGAAGGTTCAGAGGAAAAGGAAAAACATGTGCCGGCACGGAATTCCACAACTTGGGACGAAAGATCATGCATAATAAAGTGTTCTATGTCTGGTGACCTAGACAGTAAAAGAGTGCATTCGCTCTGTTCCCCTGGTAGATCTGTTTGGGGCAGCAGGTGGAGGAACTATGGAAGAAAGCTCCTCTGAGCAGTGTACGTGCAGATATCTATAAAAGAAAGAGAGGTCACAACGGCACGTCGGTGGGCAAGGGATGGCAATCTTTGGGTGAGACGTGTAGCTCTCTTCTGAATGAAGTCCAGGATAGCGAGTGTGGAAGCGGCAGCGGCACCCTAGACGTGGGAGCAGTAATCGAGGTTTGGCCTTATTTGTGAAGTATGTAAGGTATAGAGATTTCGCTGGTGAAAAGTATTTGCGAGCCCGGAAGAGGACACCTAATTTCTTAGCAGCCGCTTCTGCAATTGATGTGACATGTTGGTGCCAATTGAGATTTCGATCCACAGAAATGCCAACAAGTGAAAAGTACTCATTACTTTGAATAACTTGGTTGTTCATTGTGATGAGTCTAGGGCTGGTGTATCACTTATGAGATAGAAGCAAGACTGAGAATTCTGTTGTGAATTTAATTTTGGTATGTATACAATTTATAAAATTCTCAAAAGTGTGCAACTGTCTGTCGGTACCTCTAAAACAAACTATAATATCATCTACATATATATATATATATATATATATATATATATATATATATATATATATATATATATATATATATATATATATATATATATATATATATATACCAGAAAACGCATAGTTTAAACAGAAGGTGTGTTTGTATTGTTTCCTCAATATTGTTCATAAACATTTCTGCTAATAAGGGACTGAGAGGGTTACCCATAATTAAACTGTTATTACTTAGGTGAGTTTTATTGCTAAAAGTGAAATAATTTTGTTCTAAACAAGTTTCCAAAAGGTTTAAGATTTCATTGAATTATTGGAGTTATATGATTAAATTGTAGAAATGTTTTTACTAGCTATATTGTTTCTTCTGGAGGAATACTGAGAAATAATTAGTGAATTTTCTTTAAAAAAATTCACTAATGAGGAGATTCAGACTTTTGAATTTTGAAAAAATTTCTTCAAATGACCGCGAACTAGGCCCCCTAGAACACATATCCGGGGTCCGTTCCAATTTTTATATGTTATATATATATATATATATATATATATATATATATATATATATATATATATATATATATATATATATATGTATGTATCACACCGATAACTCAAAAAATAATAGGCCGACTTTGACTAAATTTGGTGGAAAAATTCCTTTTGCAAATGGCTTCGATAAGTTCGTTAGCCAGGAAAATCTGCATTGTGTTTTCTTTCGAAAAAAATTTATATCTTCGGAATTAAGGGCAACCAAATTTGGTACGCTAGTTAATATCCTTATAGGTAAGCCACCTACCAAAATTTAGCTATGTAGGTCAAAAGACAAAAAAGTTATAGGCATTTAAAGAAAAATAAATTGGGGTTTTCCTCAAAACGTCAAAGTTGCGATTTAAAACGTCAAAATCGGCAACATTTAGGCAAAGAACTTGAATCTAATACGGGATATGGAAATCAAATGTCTCAAGAAGGATCTTTTACAAACTCTGAAGTCTTAGTTTCAACCGTCATTGTCCTTCATTTTACTAAAATGTTTCCAGAAAATTCATTTCAAATAGACCCTTTCTCTGATGCTTGGCAGTAGCCTTAGCTTTAGAGTTTATCGTTTAATGGTATATAATTTTTGTCGAATTTTCGTAAAAAATCAATAAAGCTCAATATATCCGTTATTATACAAGATATGAAGAAAATTTGTATATATTAATTATAGGGTGTCTTGAGCTACATCTTAAAAAAATATTTCTACAATTACAGGATGGCCCATAAGTCGTTGGTGATACAAATTTTCTTTTTTTTTAATCAAACACGCCTTATGTTATTGCATTTTTGAATTTTTCAGCGATGCATGTTTGTAAGAAAAAAAATTCGGGACGCAGCAAGTGCGTTATGGTAGCGAATTTTCATTAAATGCTTCAAATTTGAATAGCTCAATTTGCTTTTAACCTATAAGGTTGACCAAGAAACGAGTTTTTCCGGGAACACTTTAAGTTTACTTTTGGAAATTTTTGTACATTTTCACACAATAAAGTTATTTTTATAAAACATGGCACATTGTTTTTACTATATAGGTTATACTGGTAACCAAAATTGATGCCTGCTTTCTTAAAAAGGAAACACACATATTTGCAATTAAAAACATTTAAATGAAAATTCACTACCATAACGCACTTGCTGCGTCCAGAGTTTTTGACATCAAATGAAATTAATCTCGTGTTATCTGGTAATTCAACATTTTTGATTCTCTGAATTACTTCGTATGAGTTCTGGATCGAAAATTTTGGACGGAATTTGCAATAACTTTGAATAATTTTCATAAGAAAATGGGAAAGTTTGTGTGCAGGTGCTGTAAAATACGATACTACGGGTCTAATAGGGCAACCGTCTTTATGTAAATTAATTAATGAGTATAATTGTAGTGGTTGAGGATTAGACTGAATTATTTTATATCATATTAGACCCAATTATTTTATATCATATCCGATTTACCATTTGTCTCTAAGAATTTTTAACTAGCAATTTAAACAAGAGATTAAGCTTCTGGAAAACTTTTCTAAATTAATGAAGTACAACAAATGGAAAATAAACAAAACTACTGCTTATATGTCAAATTTGATAGTTGCAGTGTGATTTTAAAAATCATTTTCTAACCAGCGAAAACAACTTAAAATTTTGGACCCAACTACATATTATTGGTTCATAGTACAAAAGTTATGTTTGGTTCAGGTGTCATACTATCAATGTAGTTTCTGAAATAAATAAACATCAATAACTCAATTTTTTAAATGTAAAGGTCTATTTTTAACATTACCATCTCATTATACGTCAAATTAAATATCATTTCTCTATACATGTTTCTATACCTATCCCTATAATAATTTTCCTTCTCCCGAGAGATTATAAACACTGAGTATTATCTTGGATACATTTTCTACGAGAATATTGTAAAATCTTTATAAAGGAAAAGTAACCCAAATAAAATTACAAAATACCTTCTATATAATGCCCATGCTGATCTAAACACTTTAAGACTTTTATGCCCTTCATGTAGAGTAAAGTTTCTTAGTACATCACGACTTAACGGTCTGAAGCTTGTATGAACTTTGTTTAAAAAATCTAGGCGACTATTAATCCGTCACACATAAACTATTAGGAGATTCTTATCAAAGTCCATCTAACATTAGCAGAGGGATTAAAAAATTAAAAAATATCCTGAGTATTCAGTATAAAATAAGAAAGTTGGGACCCATTTCCGGTTACACCGGAAGTGGTACAGGGCTGCCAATATTCCAATAACAAACAATATTTTTTAATTTCAAAAAGATAAACAGAAAACCCATCATCGACTATTGCAGTAGATTTTCTTTTTACTTTATTTTACACCTACAAGGATTGTATGTACTTATAAAATTAAATAATTCGAAAGTTATTGTTGTGAACTAGATTGTAGGACTTTAAAGTCAGTCTGGGAACCCTGTTAAGTTGTAAAAGAATCATGACTGGCTTGGTATTAATGTTTCATATTTTTTTGTTCAGAAGTAGAGAGTAGTCATAGAAACAACATGGATGACATGTAACAGTTTTTTTGATAGATTAATACACATTTCTGTTAAATATTTTAGAAATACATTTTTGTGTGTTTTTATTTCGAACCGTCGTAGATCAGGAGATGGGTAATCTGTTGTTGACACGACACCGTTTATGGCGACCGTGACATGACAGAATGTGTATGTGATTGTGACGATAAAAATCGTGTTGTGTCTGCGTTTTGTGAAGAGAAAATACGGGTTGATCGGTTATAGAAAAAGACGTGGACGTGTACGTGTAGCAGGTAACGGTTGTGTGTCGTGTTGAGTATTTACGAACATGCCTGAGGAGCTTGTTAATAAGAAAAACTGGCGATCAGTGCTTCGTACATCATTCACGAAATCGACGAAGGAGCTGGAGAAGCTGTTAGACGCGACTACAGTGGATTCAAGCAAAGTTCAAGTAACCAGGGAGCTTTGGTGTCCAAAGATAGCAGAACTGAGAGCACTGGATGCCGAGATATTTCAAATTATGTTAGGAACGGTAAGTGAGGATGAACTTTCTGCAGAAATGGAGGGACAAGAAGCATATCTTAGGAAATTCATCGAATTGAAACTGCAGTGTGACTTAGTGTTGAATGGCAGTACTGGTTCCACAGCTATACCTCCGATACCAGTAGCTGCCCCGATACATCATGACTCAGGCAGACGTAAGTTTAAACTACCATGTATTGAATTTAAAAAGTATGATGGCAATATCAGAGACTGATTGCCTTTTTGGGCACAGTTTAAAATGGTGCATAATGACCCTGATATTGATACCACTGACAAGATAGAGAATTTAATACAAGCCACACTGCCAGGTAGCAGAGCAAGGAGACTGGCAGAAAGTTTTCCAGTAGTTGCTGATAATTACAGTAAAATAATTGAGTGTTTGGAGTCTAGATTTGGAAGAGAAGACTTACAAATTGAAGTTTATGTAAGAGAATTACTGAAGTTGATCCTTAATAATACTGTGTCTGGTCAGAAGCTTGATTTATGTGCTTTATATGATACACTTGAGACCCAGTTGCGTGCACTCAATACTCTGGGTGTTACTTCTGAAAAGTATTCTGCTATGTTGTTTCCATTGATTGAATCGTGTATGCCAGTAGATTTGCCAAGAATATGGCAGCGTTCTTCTTTCATAAGAAAAAACAGTGGTGGTAGTCAAGCAGCAGATATTGCTGATTCAGATTCAGTTGTGAATAGTGGTGATGGCTTAACTAGTCTCGAATCACGACTGGAAAACTTGATGCAGTTTCTCAAAAATGAGGTGGAAAATGAACAAAGAATTTCTTTGGCATCAGAGTGCTTTGGGCTTACAACGACTAGTGCTAAGAGCAAGGTTTTGAAACGATTCCCAACAGAGCAAGATAAGTTACCTACGGCAGCAGGTCTCGTAAACTGCATTGTTAATAAGTGTGTTTTCTGCGATGGAACCCATGACAGTTGCAATTGTTTCAAGGCTCGTGGCTTGAGTCTGGATGAAAGAAAACAGATATTAAGCAACAAGAAGGCTTGTTTTAGATGTTCGAAGCCAGGATATCAAGCCAGGAAGTGCCGAACACGTTTGAAGTGCCTATTATGTTCAAACTACCACAGTATGTTGACGTGTCCAGATTTAGAACTTCACCAACATGGTTCGGGTAAAGTCAAGAATCATCCAAAGGTGAGTGACAGCTATAAAAAAGTGCCTGTTGATCAAGCTTTAGCCAGCCGTGCCAGTATGCCCGTTTTTCTGCAGACTTTGAGGGTACTGGTGAGTGGTAGCAACACAGCCAGGCAAATACGTGTATTAATTGATGGTGGTTCTCAACGTTCCTACATATTAAAGTCAACAGCTGCACAGTTAGGATTGACTCCGAGAGGACAAGAGAAAATTCGACATTGCTTGTTTGGTGGTGCAGAGGTTACAAGCTGCCACAATTGTTATGACATAACCATTTCTCATGGCAGTTACAGTTTTACATTCAATGTTCTTGATCAACAAACAATTTGTCATGATGTATCACCAGTGTTTCCAGGTCTCTGGACAGCAGAACTAAACCAGATGCACATTGAAGTTTCAGACATGCATGGACCTGGTCCTGTTGAGCTGTTGATAGGTGCAGATGTGGCTGGTCAGATTTTCACTAGCAGCATGAGGCATTTATAGTGTGAACTTCCTGCCTTTGAAACTTTTTTCGGCTGGGTAATCATGGGAAAGATTCCAGGTGGGATGGCACGCAGCAGTTCGAACATTGCCACGACCACATTGTGTTTGCATGTCAAAGACTCATCGATCACAGACCTTTGGAAGCTTGATGTTTTAGGCATTGTGGATCCAGCTGAGAAACGAACCAAGGAGGAAATGACATTAGCAGCAAAAAACTTCTTTCAAGAAACTGTTAGTGTAAATGAAGAGGGACGCTTTGAAGTCATGCTGACTTGGCTTGAAGGTCACCCCCCCTCTACCCAACAATCTAGGAATAGCTAGAAAACGGCTGTCTTCAACTTTGCAAAAATTAGAAAGAGACAATCTTATGGATTCCTATGATCAGGTACTGAATGAATGGGTAGCGGAAGGTGTGATTGAAGAAGTGAAGCATTATGGAGCATCTCAAGGTCATTATCTTCCTCACCGACCTGTGATTAAAGATTGCAGTGCTACGACCAAGTTGAGACCTGTGTTTGATGCGTCTGCAAAAGAGAAGGGAAAACCGTCATTGAACGATTGTCTGGAGAAGGGACCCAATTTAATTGAGCTTATACCAGCGATTTTAATAAGATTTCGTGAGAATCGTATTGGTGTAGTTTCTGATATAAGAAGAGCTTTTCTTCAGATCAGTTTGTAGGAGAAAGATAGAGATTTTCTTCAGTTTTTATGGATTGATAAAAATGGAGCTGAGAAAGTGTTTAGACATCGGCGGGTGGTTTTTGGAGTTACATGCAGTCCATTCTTGTTGAGTGCTACCATTGGATATCACCTAGATGCATGTATGCAGAGGCATCACGATGGAACAGCTACTTACTCTGAAGATACCATTGAGAAGCTAAGACAAGGTTTCTATGTTAACAACTGTTTGGTGAGTGTCCAAGATGTAGATTGTTTGCAGATCTTTATGACTGAAGCCTCACAGATCATGTTTGAAGCTAAGTTTGAGCTGAGAGGGTGGGAGTACACTCGTGGCTTGAAGACGAATATTGCTACACCTGTGCCTGTATTGGGTTTACTGTGGTAAAATATGTATTATTTTTGAATGATGAATGTATAAAGGAGAGACTGGATGAGATGACTATTGTAACGAAGAGGCTAATTCTTTCTATGGCTCAACGAGTTTTTGACCCTATAGGTTTTACATGCCCTGCTACCCTGCTGCCAAAGTTGCTCTTGCAGGCCCTATGGGAAAAGAAGCTTTCGTGGGACCAGCCAGTTGATGATGTTAATAAGAACACATTTCTGCAGTGGTACAAGGAACTGAAGTATCTGAGTAAAATAGAGATTCCAAGATGGGTTCATTCTAGTTCTAGGGACGTAAATCACCTCAGCCTCCATACATTTTGTGATGCTAGCAAGTCAGCTTTCGCTTGTGTCATCTTTTTAAGAGTTGTTGAGAATGACCAAGTAGCTATTTATCTATTGGCTGCTAAATCTAGAGTTACCCCTTTAAGAAAAGTGTTCATCCCTAGACTAGAGCTTTTGGCGGCTACCATTGGGGCAACGCTTTATGCTGGCGTCCAAGAAAATCTACAGTCCAGAGTTGGGTCCTTCTTTTGGAGTGATTTTATGACAGTAATCGCGTGGATCCAGAGGCATGAAGAATGGGCCACCTTTGTGGGTAATAGGGTAAAGGAAATACGAAGCCTGACCAATGCAAGTTTGTGGCGCCATGTGCCGGGGTCACTCAATCCAGCTGATATGCCATCTAGAGGTTGCTCACCTAAGCAATTATTTGAATCCAGATGGCATGAGGGCCCAGAGTGGCTATATGAAGATTCAAGTAATTGGCCACATAGTAAATCCGACTATGATGAAGAGGAGATTATTGCAGAAAAGAAGAAGAAGCTAACTACGTCTCTGTTAAATACTAGCTCTGACCATTGGCATTTACGTTATTTTTCAAAATACTCCAATTGTATTCGAATGACAGCCTGGGTGTTCCGATTTTTGTATAATCTTAGGAATCCTAGTCAGAGAAGATCAGGTAACTTGGAAGTATCAGAATTTGCAGCAGCAGAGAAATTTGTGTTTCAAATAATTCAAACGGAAAGTTTCCTTGGTGTCAACGATAACAACATGTGGTCTACAACCTTTCAAGGACAGTGATGGCATATTTCGTTTGAAATCCAGAGTATTGAATCGAGTCGATTGTGACCAATTCAGGTTTCCTGTTGTTTTACCTAAGAATCATGATGTGGTAAATAATTTAATTTTCGATATTCACGTTAACTCATGTCATGTGGGCACGTAAGGTTTATTAAGTTTGCTACGTGAAAAATACTGGGTTCTTGGAGGCCGAAGAACTGTGCGGTCTATCATATCAAAATGTGTGATATGCCGAAGGCATAAATCAACTCCACTGTCTGTTGAGCCATCACCACTTCCAAGGGATCGAGTTAATGATGCAGCCATCTTTGAGGTAACATGTGTGGACTTTGCCGGGCCTCTGTTTTTGAAGAACGGTGAGAAGGCATGGGTATGTCTTTTCACTTGTGCTGTCTATCGCGGAGTGCACTTGGAACTTACATCATTGTCAACCACTGGTTTTATACAGGCTCTCCGTCGTTTTGTCGCGCGTCGTGGTAGACCTAGAGTTATTTACAGTGATAATGGGACTAATTTTGTACGTGCAGAGAATGCATTGTCACGTTTAGACTGGACGGCGATTGCTGAAGCATCATCGGCTCAGCGAATCGTGTGGCGTTTCAATCCCCCTACAGCCGCATGGTGGGGAGGATTTTGGGAACGGTTAGTCGGTATTGTGAAAGGACTTTTACGGAAAGTGCTTGGACGAGCATGTCTTAGTTATGAGGACCTTCTTACAGTTTTGTGTGACTGTGAAACTGTCGTGAACAGTCGACCCCTCACTTACGTGTCAAACGAACCCGGTGATTTGGTTCCTATAACATCTGCCATGTTTATGAGAGATTTGCTTACCAGCGAACTTCCGGATTGTGACGTAATTGAAAAAAGTGTGTTTTGCCGCAAGTTACGTCATCGACAGAAACTTCGGGAAGATTTACGCACTCGTTTTCGAAATGAATATTTGGGGCAGTTAAAAAGGACATCCAAAAAAGGAACTGCTCATGAAGTACAACTTGGTGATGTAGTGTTTATCGGAAGTGATAACCATAAGAGACTGGACTGGCCATTGGGACGTGTCATAAAGCTTCTTCCTGGAAAAGACAATCGAACACGGTTAGTTCGCTTGAAGACTGCCAAAGGATCTATGTTGAGACCCCTGCAGCGTTTGTATCCATTGGAGTGCTTAGATGTCAGAAATGCTAAAAGTGGATATCTAAATGTCAAGAATCTGCAGCGTGACGATCAACATGAAGTAGTACCTTCAGATGCTAATACAGGGCCTATGTAGATTCCAGCATTCCAAGAGGACCATGCTAGCGAAGTAAAGTTCGGGTGTACGGGAGTGTTTAAAAACAGAGTACCCGATATTCCGATAGTGAAAACACGTAGTGGCCGTCGATGTAAGGTCCCGGCGCGTTTTCTATAAATCTTTTTATTTTATTTTATATATGAATGACCTTTGTTTTGCTGCATGTCATTCAGGTGGGAGAATGTTGTGAACTAGATTGTATTTTACTTTAAAGTCCTACAATCTAGTTCACAACATTCTCCCACCTGAATGACATGCAGCAAAACAAAGTTCATTCATATATAAAATAAAATAAAAAGATTTATAGAAAACGCGCCGGGACCTTACATCGACGGCCACTACGTGTTTTCACTATCGGAATATCGGGTACTCTGTTTGTTTTTAAACACTCCCGTACATCCGAACTTTACTTCGCTAGCATGGTCCTCTTGGGATGCTAGAATCTTCATAGGCCCTGTATTAGCATCTGAAGGTACTACTTCATGTTGATCGTCACGCTGCAGATTCTTGACATTTAGATATCCACTTTTAGCATTTCTGACATCTAAGCACTCCAATGGATACAAACGCTGCAGGGGTCTCAACATAGATCCTTTGGCAGTCTTCAAGCGAACTAACCGTGTTCGATTGTCTTTCCCAGGAAGAAGCTCTATGACACGTCCACACGGCCAGTCCAGTCTCTTATGTTTTCCAGCTTCTACAAACAAACAAGCAACTTCACATTATATGTAAAGATTGTATGTACCAAACGTAAATCACTATATCGAGACTGTGTGAAGTTTTCATGTTTACAAAATCGTTCTAAATACACACGCTGGCGTGCACGCACATTCACCCACCCACACACACACACCCGCGCGCGCGCGCGCGCGCCCGCACGCCCGCCAAGACACACATACATGCACACAAAAAGATTGTATGATCAAAAATGTAGTCATTAGCTAAATGCTTCGGAAGCTGTTTGCAAGATCGTTCTATGTACCTACCCAATATACATACACGTGCATACATTTCTTTGATAAGACTTGAATAAAATTATATCATTATAAGATATCTATTTTGTCAAAGTCAAATGGATATAACTTACCTGGTACTGTAGAATGAGCAATAAGCATGTCAGCATAATTTCTTGGCTGCTTAGTTGGTAATGCATCAGTCTGAATATAATCAATTGCATCACCCCTGTAAAATAATATTAATGTTGACAAAAGAATGAACTAAGAATTAAGAAAAATACAGAAAACTCTCGATGGGCTTACATTCAAACTACGAACAACCAAGCGCTATGTTAACCCTTTACTTCCAAGATATATGGTTGTATAGTTTTTGTCACACTGAAAATAGAAGTCAAGAAAATGAAGCCTAAAGTCGTTAAGTTCCGTAGCTTTAAAAATTTCAATATAAATATTTTTTTAAGTGACATGCATCAGTTACCTTAGTATAATTTGATACGAGAGATCGACATTGACACCAAGCTGTACATTTTTAATGCATTCATTTTGAGTCTGTTTGACAAACATGCACCAATTTTGGAGAGTAGAGTGACGAAGTCCCCTGCTCCATGCCTAATAGATAATCTCAAGCTGTAAATGAGGTAGAGGAATGACGCCTTACAGAAGTTTAAATTAACTCGTATAAATGTAGACTGGGAAGCCTATAAAGACCTTCGTAACTATACCCTCATGATGGTTAGAATTGAAAAGTGGGAATATCTATGGTCAGTGGAGTTGCTCAATAATCCACGTAAATCTTGGCAGGCTTTTAAAGATTTGAACATTCATGGCTCTCCTTCTGAGTGATTTCCATCTCACCTTTCTAACCCACAAAAAATAGCTGATTATTTTGCTCCCTTTTTTCAAAATGTGAACAATAATTGTGACAACTTTATACAGTTTTATAGTCAAAATGATATTTGTAAAGCAAACTCATTTGTGTTTACACTTACTAGTGAAGAAGAGGTTGATAGGATACTTAACAGTATCAAAACTAACGCTACTGGCGCTGATAACATTTCTTGCGCTATGCTTAGGTATTGCAGTCCTTTTATCAATAAATTTATTGTTCATATTATAAACTCTTGTATGGAAAGGAAGTACTTTCCTCTGTTGTGGAAGATTGCTAACGCAATGCCACTGCCTAAGCAAAATGACCCTAAAGAATTCTGGGACCTTAGAATCATTAGTATTTTGCCAATTTTGTCTAAAATTTTTGAGAGAATTATGTATAATCAAATAATTGGTTATTTTAATGATAAGAATTTGCTTCTCGATGTACAATGTGGCTTCAGGAGGGGATATGGTGTGAGAACTGCTTTGGCTAATGTCACTAGTGACATTATGGAGGCTAATGATGCTGGTCTGATTAGTGTGCTCGTTTTACTTGACTACTCTAAGGCCTTTGATACCATAAATCACCAATTACTCTGTGTCAAACTTGGATATTATGGTTTTGATGAGGTATCAAGGTTGCTGGTCGAATCATATTTGGCTGATAGAAAAATGCAAATTGTGGTTAATAACAGTTTTTCCACCTACCCAGATGTCCTCTCTGGAATACCTCAGGGATCCATTTTGGGGCCTCTGCTTTTTATAATATATACTTCTGAAATATTGAGTTGAGTGAGTCGGTGCAAAATACAGGCCTACGTGGACGATACTCAGTTATATTATCACTTTCCAAAAGACTACTTACAGGCTTGTCAATACATAAATGAAGGTCTAGTAGCAGTTCGAGATCAGTCCTTAAAACATAATTTGATGTTAAATCCGAGCAAATTTCAACAATTTGTTATCCAAAATTTTAAAATTCATATTGACAATGTTCTAATTCCTTTCACGAACAAGGCTAGGAATCTGGCACTTATTTTTGATAGTGGTTTGAGGTTTGAAGATCATCTAAAGCTCATACTTGGGAGAACATATTCTAGCCTGAGGCTTCTATATTGTAACAGATTCTTACTACACCAGAAAGCGAGAAAGTTGTTATGCGAGTCTCTTGTCTTGTCACGCTTCAACTTTTGTGATTTCATTTATGGTTCTTGTCTAACCCAATTGAATAAGAATAGAGTGCACAAAGTACAAAAAAGCTGCTACTGTTTAATATATGGGGTCTGAAACCATGAGCCAATTACATATAAAATATAAGAGGACGGATGTCTTAATATGAGCTCTAGAAGGCTACTATATTTGGGAACTTTTACACATAAAATTGTGAATGACCCTGCAGCACATTCATCTCTCCGACAGAAATTTACACCTCATAAACGCATTCACTCTAAATCAACTAGGTTTAATGAAAATTTTGTTTTACCACATTATGGGAGAGCCATGTTTAACGTAGCTTTATGTAACAATCTATTGCTTTGTATAATCGACTACTTCAAGAATTTAAAATGTTCAATACCAACAAATTTAAGTATAAATTAAGCTTGTTTTTGCTCAATAATCAATAGGTAGAGGTTGGTTTCCATGTGGTGGGCATTGATGCTAGTGCCTTTTGGGTGGTTCCATTCTTAGTTTAAATTTTGGCCTTTAGTTGGGACTCCTCGTAAATTTAGGCAATTTTTAATTTAGATTTTTCTTCAGATTTACTTGTTAATTTTATTTTGTGTTTTTCTTTGCTGAAGATTCACAGTTGCGTGTAATGTGCCCTGTTTCCACTGACTGTTGGGGTTGAGTGTGAATAGCTCTGCTAGACTTCGCCCTTTCCTGATGGTGCTTGTGGGGTTGTAATACGAATTATAATTCAATTAATATAGGCGATTTTTATTTATTTATATGACAATTTTGACTTCTTCATTTATACCTGAAATAAGGTTCAAAATCTCATTCACGAGGGCTGGCTCCCCGATAGCACAACTGTGCCTTGCGCTCAAAGACTGTTCCATACTGCCAGCCTGTTTTGTTTATCATAGCTAGTTACTGAAAGTTTATTTATTTTTATCACCATGACAGGCCAAAGCACCTGTTGTCTTTTAAATGACCCAAAATAAAGCTTAATCATTTAGATGGAGTGTATACAAATGTAATTATTTAAATATATTGTATGCAGAAGCAGGTTATTTATGGAAATTGAAATTTTTGGTCATGAATTAATTTAAACATCACAATTGTGAGTGATGAGTGTTAACCCCCACTTCAATCTAAAATAATGAGAATATAATAACCCTCTATAATTCCTCTAACCAGAATATAACCCAGTGGAACTTCAATTATCAACATATATCCAGAAATTGCCCCGGAGTTGAAAAGACTGAAAAATAACCCAGATGAACTGATTGATCCTCTAGACCGAATAGAATCAGATCTAGAGGCAGATGAAAGTGATGATGACTGATATGGCTAAATCAGTCCCTGAAAAAAGTTGTTAGTATCTAAATTACTGAATTTAAATATTTAGGGTACAGCTACAATTATGGCAAAAAGGGTAAAGGGATCTGATTTCAAGAGAGATAGACATGAAAATTGTGGTGGAACAGATGACTACATACAAAGTGATGAAAAAATCAGCCTTACAAAGGGGAAAAGCATGAAACCACAGTATAAAGATGGGATAAAAATGGAACTATCGTTGAGAAGTTTCCTGTCCAAAAGTGGTGTATACTTCCACTAGAAACGGCAGAAATTCCTCTATGCTATCAGATGATTTGAGTACTTTCATTCCATTTCAAAACACGGAAACGGACTTTGAAAGCCACGCTACATTTGTTGATTTCGCTGTATTGTCTAATAGCAATTACAAAAAAAATTCTAATAAATCTTATTGCTAACTATTAAAATACTTACACAATATTCCAGTTTAAGTAAGTAATCTTCGAATAAAAAATATAAGAAATTGTTTTATGTCCATAGCACTTCCCTAAGTTGTGATGTTTGTTTTAAAAAACGAGGACAGGTTCGTTATCTAGGTTATTAAATCCGCGCTGGCGATTACTGGCGCTCATTTATTCATCCTTATTGTTTTTAACTTAAATTCGTTTCTGAAGTCGTTGAATCCTTGCTCCAGTAGCTCTAGCGCCTCAACTCTTCGGTTTAAAAACACACTGACTCCATTGTAATCCCATAATGTAGAACTAGAACATCTGGTAACGCCAGTGTCCTCATTATGTCTGAATCCGTATTAAAAGCTTTCTTAAAGCATCTTTGTCCCTTCTGCCGTCGACGCCATCAGTTGGCCAACACAGTTATCTAAGTGCGCTCGGCGTTGCCCAATTCATTTTACAGCATCTCTACTGGCCCAACATAGCATATACCCTTATGGGCCCGGGGACATGAAAAGTATAGGTCTGAGAAATCTCCTGTGTTTGTCATAAGAATCAACTAACTAAATGGAGCCAGTTGATCCAATAAACTTTCTCCTTTTGTGTTTTTAAACTACCTCATATTAATTTCCGCATTACGTGCTTTCCCTTTTAGGCAATTTGAGTTTGATGTAAAAATAATAGGCCCTAGGAATCTCCTGCCTGTCGGAAGTGGTGACTTACTGAAGCAGCTGATACTGCTGTCCAACAAACCTTTTCTTTTCATGACCTTGAAATAACTAATTTATTTTTACGTTACTTGCTCTCCTTTCCATTCCATAATCTTAAAATATGTTAAGAGACTTGCTCTCGGCCAGGGGTAGTGCCGGATGATGCTGACGTGGAGTATGCTAGGTTTGTCTTTGATCTAAATGTCAGGAATTGCTATTTGGGTTAGCGGTCCGCGAATCAAGCAGTGGCATGGAGCAAGTCCAAGAACTGACAGCACCGTCTTTTTTTTATCAAGGGTACAGCTATGAAACAGTTCCGCGGGTTGGCCGTCAGTCAGTACAGTGGTCAGAACCCATTGGTAGCGCTTTGGGAGACAGCCACATCAGCTGACGAAACATTCAAAAGTACCGGTTCTGT
Source organism: Tillus elongatus (assembly GCA_964006375.1). Taxonomy (NCBI): domain Eukaryota; kingdom Metazoa; phylum Arthropoda; class Insecta; order Coleoptera; family Cleridae; genus Tillus; species Tillus elongatus. The sequence goes on from OZ023270.1 coordinate 52,540,293, forward strand.
CATGACACGCCTGGAAAGGGTCCGCACCTGTGTTTTTGGAGGGCACTGCCGATGCCACGGTTTCCTCAGACAGCTGTCTAAGAACCAGGATCAAATCTGCGTAAGCTGATTGCCTAGCCACAACTCTCCCAATCAAAAACAAAACCTACAAAACCACAAACATGACAAAAAAGGAAAATGTTTTATTTCGGTTTCTGGTAACCCCAAACCCCAAAGACAGCAACTTTACAAATGAATTTACAAACATTTCAGGATTGAACACTAATTTAAATGCTGTTCATCACCATCTACAGAAAAACAACCCAATCTTTAGTTCTAACTGAAACGCAACTTTTTCTCCCGCAGTCTCACTGTGTATTCTGTGTCCTAGCTATGCATTTTATGAAACTCTCCAGTTATAAGGTGGTATTTGCACATATTCTCGGAGTGATGTTTCAGTTCAACGACATAAGTCTTTAGAAGCCATTTTTTCTAACGTGGCTTAAAATTTCATTAATCCACAAAGTTTTGACGTTTCATTTACCGTTCCCCAAATAGGATCTATAAAACGAATTGTTTGATTATCTATCCAGTAAAGTTAATAATTAGTACAAAACTACCCTAATTTTGAAGTTCTTCTTCTGCTTGGCGACTTTAATGTCTATAACCTCAACTGTAAATAGCATGGGAAGAGCTGCTGCTACTATTTGCTATCAATCGAGATCTGACGCAGCTAGTAGAGGTTTCGACTTGCATTCCAGATATATGTGAACATAAAGCCTATACTCTTAATCTTTTTTTTCCACGACTAACCCTGAAAACTACAAAATACTAACATTGCCCCCCCAGGCCTGTCTGATCGTTGTCTAATCTCCACAACATATTACTTATAAACACAACTTTTATCAAGGATACTCTCAACAAATCTAGCATCATAAACCCGTCGAATTGGATGAATTAAGATTTTCACTCATCGTTTTTCTGGGAAGATGTCTCTTTTTGAATCATAGATCAAGCCTAACTTCATTGCTGAAATTATTTTATTTGGTATGGAAACCTATGTTCCTCGTTCATAGAAACATGTATCAATTCCAAATCAAAACCTCAGTTCAATAAAGCTTTCTGAAAAGCAGTAGTTACTAGCAATTCTGCAATGTGTGCTTTCGAACTACTGGCGATATTTTAGCATATGTCACTCATTTTTGGAGTTCTGCTCTCATAAATTTGAAGAAAGTCATACAATTTAATTTGATATTTCTTAAGCATTTGGTTGGGTTTGGCATGGGGCACTCCCCAATAAACTTCCATCAAACGGATTGCCTTCGAAAGTAAGACTATGGATACTGGGTCACTCGGACCATGATGGCAATGTTGCGGCCGAAGCTATGCCAGGAGTGGTGCACAGAGAGACTTTGTCGGACCAGAACCGGTGCTGGGGATAACATAATGCACAGCAAAACGCACCTTAAAGACCTGAACAGAAATAATGACAATCCAGTATTGGCAAAATCTTCCAGGATTAGCTCACTCTAAGGCCTTCGTAAATGGCCTGTCTGAGTCAAGGGCTAAAAAACTTCTAGAGTTAAACAGACAACAACTGAGTACTCTAGTCGGCCTGTATACAGGACACTGCCGCTTGCATCACCACATGCACCGTATTGGAGTCGGTCAGGAGACCGAGTGCCGGCTGTGTATGGAGAGTGACGAGACAGCAGAGCATGTACTGTGTTTCTGTCCGGCAGCGGACAGGACTAGATACCTGCTCTTTGGCAAGATAAAGCTTGCTCCGGAGGATCTGGATCAACTTTCGCCCACAAAGATTATCGACCTCTGCAGGAGGCTGGCTTTGTTGGGCGAAATATAGACTATTAGGCGTGAGCCACAATAGACCTTATGGTCGCGGTAGAGGGACCGGTATGGCCCACTCACAATCAAACCTAACCTAACCTGACCTAAGACTATGGATATCTAGTTTTCTGAAGGGGCGCTCACTGTATGTCGTTGTCGATGGTGTTTAATCAGTTAAATAAAATAAAAGAGTATAAATAATAAAAGAGAATGTCTGTAGAGTAGACGTGATTTTGGTTGTTCTGCTTCTCCGCTGAGTTATCTGTGGTTTTCCTGCATTAAAATTGTCAAATAAAACACAGTATTGCACCTGAGGACAGTTTAGTGTGTGAAATTGTGATTATGTTGTTGAAATAATACTGTGAGAAAATACGAATTTAAAGTGGACGTTATTAGTATTGTTGATTTTTATTCTGCAAAATATGCCAGACACAAGAACCATGGAAACCGATATGGAGATCGCAACAAAAAATTATCTTGATGATAATGAATTTTTAACTGACCTTGCAACTATAGTAGCAGACTTGGTATCGTAAAAACGAACATCGAAATTTGAAGATATTGATAACAAGATTGCAGTGTTGGAAACCCGTGTCAGTGACCTCGAAAATAGGAATCGGCTACTAACAGAGAAACTGGACTTCATAGAGCAACACTCCAAACTTTCTTGTGTGCGTGTCTACGGAATACTAGAGGAAAAGGATGAGAACGCCTTTCAGGTTGTACAAGATTCATTAACTAATAAACTAAAAATTAACATCGCATTAGATATGATAGAATCCAGTTATCGTATTAAAAGCAGCAGTATTTCTAAAGCTCTGTGTTTGTAGTTAAAATTTGCAAATTCAATATTAGAACCTGTGTATTGGCGACTCGGAGACAATTAAAGGGTTCAAAAATCAGATTAGCTGAAGATCTGACTAGGAACAGATATAAACTATTAAAATTTGCGAAACGAAAGTTGGGTTGGAGAAAGGTCTGATCAGTGGGCGGTGCTGTGTTTATTGAGGTGAAAGAACGTAAACTTAAGGTGAATAATGCAGGAGACGTGATTACTGCAATCGAGAGTATGGCTGGGGTTGCAGAATAGCTTGGCAACTATTTACAAGAGTTATCAGATAGCTATTGGTGGAACAATTCATGTAAGTTTTTGTTTTATTTGTTTTTGAATTGCGTGTATTTCAATTAAAATATTCTAGCAAACTAATTGCAACCACTGTCTGGAGACATATTCAGTTAAATGTGTGGTATATGTGTGCACACTTGTTTTGTTTTTTTGTACTTGATAATTTACGGGATTTATTAATTGTTTATGTTGCTTCTTGTTACTGTTCATATTTTATTATTTTGGGAAGCATTGTTGCTTGATTATTTGTTAAGACTGTAAAGGTTGGATATAGCTGATTTGTTTATCAATGTAAACTCTTTAATTTAGTTTGTTGCCGTTATCTTAATCTGTTTTAGTTTATATCATCCAGGTTCATCTTGATAGATACTGTAGTCAAGTATCAGCTAATTATGGAAGTAACTATGTGATTGAATTTTTCAGGCAGTTTATTAATGAGATTGCATTAATCTGTTCTATTGGATTTTGAAATACACTGCACACACAAATATTTCTATGAACAAGACAAGTAATGTTTTTTACCAAAATGTGAGGGGTTTATGTACAAAAAGTGATGAATTTTTATTCAGGTATCTTGTCTAATGACTATGATATAATAGCTATAAGTGAGACGTGGTTGGGCTCAGATATATTTGATTCGGAACTGTTTGATAGCAGATACGTGTTAAGGCAGGACCGTAATGGCCATGGGGGTGGTGTACTTATAACAGTCAAAACTAACTATATCGTTAATAGACTTGATTATGAGGAATCATCTGTGGAAATTATAGGTGTTAGGATAATGTTAGAGAATCATGTAAATATGTCCATTTTTCTGTTTATTTAGCCAAGCCTAATATAAACTACCTGAATCTTTTTAATATAATCGAGTCCAAAATCGATGATGGTTCTAAATGCTTAATCATGGATGATTTTAATGTTCCTATATTTGGTAGGAAAGTTGTTGATTATCAGTATAAGCGCATAAAAAGTGAACTTCTTGATTTTATTCATGTTATAGGATTAACACAGATAAATACTGTATTGAATGGAAACTGTAGGTTACTTGATCTGGTTTTGACAAATGTACTCGATTATCAGGTTTCTCGGGAGGAGTCTATTGTTGAGAAGCAGGACGTAAATCATCCGCCACTGTTGTGTGTGTTACGCTTTTCTAGGGCCATAAAAAGTTCGGGTGTACGTAAAGATGCCTATGATTTGAGAAAGGGCCGGTATTTAGATTTATATAATCACATAAAGGATACCAACTGGGATGAACTATATGCTATAGATGATGTGGATTCAGCAGTTCTACGGCTGAATGATGTATTTTATCAGGGTTTTGATAGAACAGTTCCTAAGTTTATAAAGCATGGAAGGAGTTACCCGCCGTGGTTTACGCCTCAAATAATAAAATATATTCGGGAAAAGCATAAGTGTAGAAAACTATTCATGAGAACAGGGAACACAGAATTTAATTTAAGATTCAGGCATTTGAGAAGGAAAATAACAAGGAGTATTCATGAAGCGCATTGGGCATATGTGTCTGGTTTAGAAGAAAATATTGTGATAAATCCAGAAGTTTTGTGGGAACATGTAAAGCGCTGCAGGAATACATATGACAAGTTGTCTGAAATGAAACTAGGTAATGAAGTTTTACGTGATAGTAAAAGTATAGCTGATGGTTTTGCTGTGTATTTCTCTTCAGTGTATACAGAACCAGAACATCAATGGGACACGTCCTCGTTTCTTGACGAATTACGGAAGGTAACGGTTGGTGGAGATATTGACTTGCTTCGTATTCCGGAAATTACGCCCAGAGACGTTGAAGAACCAAGCAAAAAATTAAAGATTGGTGGTGCTATGGGTGTTGATATTCCTTCGTATGTGATTAGAGGCTGTATGGAATTTTTGATTGCACCCCTGTGCTATGTGTTTAATCTAATACTGGTGAAATGCCAGTATCCTCTCTTATGGAAAGTTAGCAAAGTAATTTCAGTCTTTAAGTCTGGCATAAGGAAACTCGCTGAAAATTATAGACCTATTTCAAAACTGTGCAATTTTTCCAAAATTTTTGAGAGCATTTTGTATTCTAAAGTATTCTCACATGTACAGCATCTGATCGTAGATGAACATGGATTTCTGCCACGCAGGTCTACTGCCACCAACCTTGCTCTTTTTACTCAGGTAGCAAGCGAGGCAATCAATGCTGGTGGTCAGCTAGACACCATATATGCAGATTTTCAGAAAGGCATTCGATAAGGTGGACCACAAAGTTCTTTTGGAGAAGCTTTATATGTGTGGTTTTCTCTTGACCTGATTGAGTTATTTACTTCTAATTTGACAGGAAGGGCACAATATGTGGTTTATGGTGGAAGCGAGTCCTCATTGTTTTCGTCACCCTCTGGGGGCCTCAGGGGTCAAACTTGGGACCTTTATTGTTTTTATTGTTTGTCAATGATCTGCCGAAAAGTATATCTGACTCCTGTTGTTTGTTGTTTGCTGACGATTTAAATATCTTTCGTGTTATTTCAAGCATTAGTAATTGTGAGGAATTACAGAGGAGCATTGATGCACTGTCAGAATGCTGTTTTATAAATAGAATGTTCCTGAATATTGGGAAATGTTTTGTTTCTATTTTCACGAGGCGTCTTGCTCCTGTTGAGTACCAATATACTGTTGGAGGTAACCAACTTTTGCATAGAACCCAGTTTGGGGACTTAGGAATTGTGTTTGACACTAAGTTAACATTTATGAAGCACGTGGAAAAAAATGCTGCCTCAGGGTTGAAAACTTTGGGCTTTATTGTAAGAAACTTGGGAGGGTTCCATAGAGTTGAAACCGTTAAAATTCTCTTTAATGCATATATACGTTCAAAAATGGAGTACCTGTCGGTGGTGTAAATTCTGATGTAGTGGAGAAAGTTCCGCGGAGGTTGGTTCGTTTTCTGCATTTCAAGTTTTTTGGATCTTATCCCAATTTTACACCCTATGGGAGTTTGCTTGCTGTGTTTAATAGGACCAGTCTTCAGAGCAGGCGCATAGTTGCCGACCTGGTGTTTTTGTTTAGAATCGTGAGGAACTTGGTAAATTTTTCTGAATTTTTGGGCAGGATCAGTTCAGGGTTCCTCAAAGGGATAGTAGACTAGAGTAACTATTTTGTATACCAAGATACAGAACGAAGTCTGTTCAGTTCTCCTATTTATAGAATGTGCTCAAGTTATAACAAACTGTGTAAGCATGTTGACATCTTTAACATGAACTTAAGAACATATTGACTGAACATATACATGTCTAACCACGTTCTCCTGTTGACTTCGTTGACTCTCCAAATTACTTGCACTGATTAGGATATGGGTTTGGAGTAGATAAAGTAAATTTAAATTTGATTTAGTTTTATCCAATTGATGGACTGCCTGTAAAACCTGAAGTGGAATTTAAGCTAGCCGAAATGTTGTTTTGCTTTGTTATTGATTTAATGTGGGTAGTAAGTGAGATTGTTGAATTATAGGTGTACACCATAGTTATAGTTTATCCTGTTATGCAATACGTAAATGGTTTTATAAACTGTGTATTTGCATATTGAATCAATAAAAAGACTGAGGTTGGACACTGTGGCTGGAAACTGAAACAAAAAGCAGAATCACCCCAAAAACCACAAACATAATAACTGTGAGTTATGCGCTAGGGACCTATTTCGACAACGAAGTTGTCTTCATCAGTAGCTGTTGCTAAGCTGTTTAGCGACAGCTACTGATGAAGACAACTTCGTTGTCAAAATACGTATCTAGCGCATAACTCTGTTATTATTTTTGTGGTTTTTGGGATGACTCTGCCTCTTGTTTTAGATAAATTGGAGGTTAATGCGGGTGTTCCACACTTTTTCTTTTGCATACAAATGACCTGCTGTTAACAACCAACAATCCAATTCACGCTTCCTTGGTGAAAGAACTCTTCACAGCACGCTTTCATTGACTTGCCCAACTCACTAAATGATGACCTGCCTAAAATTCCCAGGTGGGACTTTGCAAATCTGTTTATGTTTCATGCTTAAAAAAACAGTATTGCTTTTTTTCTAGGAAGAGTGACCCACGGTGTCCAGATGTTTAGAAGGTTGGCAAAATATTGCCCAAAAAATACATTCTCTTAATTGGGCATAGCTGTTTCAGAGGATCTTACATGTTTCAAATATTGCAAAAGCAGCGGCAAACAAGCTTGGGTTTCTGTTTGGTGTTAACAGTTTGGTTTCATCACAACAGCTGTTGTCACTGTATAAAGCACATATATGTCTACAGTTGGAATATTGTTCTCATGTCTAGGATGTTGTCTCAAAGACAACCTTATCCTTCCTAAACATTAATTAGACATGAGGTGTTCGCCTTGTAGGAGATTCGTTTACCACCACTAATCTCACTTCTCTAGACCACATGAAAGTTGCAGATGTCTTGTTTTTCGATACTAACATCGACATTGCTCTTCAGAAATTGATTCATCAGTACCTCCGCTTGCGACCTTTAATTCAAACCTGTTTTAGTAAAAAAGCACACGCTTGTAGTGCCAAATTACCTGCTTGTCCAACCGTTCGTTACGAATCCTCGCTCTTTCCTAGAGCGCCTAAGCTTTGGAAGGCCTTCCCAGCAGACATATTTTCTAAGACATATAATTTCCAACTATTCAAGAAGATAGTAAACACCCATCTTGTGGCACAACAATCAGGTTCATGATGTCTTAAGACATAGAGGCTTTGCCGTTCATGAAATACTTCATAAAAAAGTTACTACACTTCACAGTTACCCATCTAGGTAACAATTGTGAACATCCTGAAAATCACGTCAAAGGTTCTTAAATAAAATCAAACAAACAAAGGTAACAGATTTCTTTATATGCAATTCCTTGTGTGATTATTTCTGTAAATAGGTTAATTTTTTGTTTGTTCAGGAGCATAAGACTTAACTAATTCTTGTATAACTATAATCAAATGGACTTATATTTATGTTAATAAAACTGGACGCATCTGAAATGGATTTCTAGAAAAACATATATAAAAGCAAAAAATGACAAAAAATGTATGTCTCCTCCTAAGATGTAGAAACTTTTCTGGCTTCACAAGTGGTTCTTTTCTTCTCCGCAACCAGTGTCTTTTATGGCATTGTCAGGCAGGAGAAAATTGACGATGCCGTAAAAGGCGGAACTGGTTGTCAAAAAATAAAACACGCACTTGCAAAGACAGAGAAGAAGTCTCCACATCTATATTTAGTAGGTATTTATATACAATTCGTGTAGTTTCTTAAAAATGTTAGAGTTGTGAACAATCTTATCTGTTTATTTGTTTAATGTTATTACAGGAATGATAAAAATAATCATTGTTTCGCCAACGAAGCTGGCTTTACCAGATGATAAGCTAAGCTGTTTAGCGACAGCTACTGATGAAGACAACTTTGTTGTCGAAATACGTATCTAGCGCATAACGCTCTGTTATTGTTTTTGTGGTTTTTGGGATGATTCTGCCTCTTGTTTCAGATAAATTGGAAGTTAATGCGGGTGTTCCAAACTTTTTCTTTTGCATACAAATGACCTTCTGTTAACAACCAACAATCCAATCCAGGCTTCCTTGGTGAAAGAACTCTTCACAGCACGCTTTCATTAACTCGCCCAACTCACTAAATGATGACCTGCCTAAGATTCCCAGGTGGGACTTTGCAAATCTGTTTATGTTTAATGCTTAAAAAAAACAGTATTTTTTTCTAGGAAGAGTGACCCACGGTGTCCAGATGTTTAGAAGGTTGGCAAAAGATTGCCCAAAAAAATGCACATTCTTTTAATTGGGCATAACTGTTTCAGAGGATCTTACATGTTTCAAATATTGCAAAAGCAGTGGCAAACAAGCTTGGGTTTCTGTTTGGTGTTAACAGTTTGGTTTCATCACAACAGCTGTTGTCACTGTATAAAGCACATATATGTCTACAGTTGGAATATTGTTCTCATGTCTAGGATGTTGTCTCAAAGACAACCTTATCCTCCTAAACATTAATTAGAAGCGAGGTGTTCGCCTTGTAGGAGATTCGTTTACCACCACTAATCTTACTTCTCTAGACCACATGAAAGTTGCAGATGTCTTGTTTTTCGATACTAACATCGACATTGCTCTTCAGAAATTGATTCATCAGTACCTCCGCTTGCGACCTTTAATTCAAACCTGTTTTAGTAAAAAAGCACACGCTTGTAGTGCCAAATTACCTGCTTGTCCAACCGTTCGTTACGAATCCTCGCTCTTTCCTAAAGCGCCTAATCTTTGGAAGGCCTTCCCAGCAGACATATTTTCTAAGACATATAATTTCCAACTATTCAAGAAGATAGTAAACACCCATCTTGTGGCACAACAATCAGGTTCATGATGTCTTAAGACATAGAGGCTTTGCCGTTCATGAAATACTTCATAAAAAAGTTACTACACTTCACAGTTACCCATCTAGGTAACAATTGTGAACATCCTGAAAATCACGTCAAAGGTTCTTAAATAAAATCAAACAAACAAAGGTAACAGATTTCTTTATATGCAATTCCTTGTGTGATTATTTCTGTAAATAGGTTAATTTTTTGTTTGTTCAGGAGCATAAGACTTAACTAATTCTTGTATAACTATAATCAAATGGACTTATATTTATGTTAATAAAACTGGACGCATCTGAAATGGATTTCTAGAAAAACATATATAAAAGCAAAAAATGTATGTCTCCTCCTAAGATGTAGAAACTTTTCTGGCTTCACAAGTGGTTCTTTTCTTCTCCGCAACCAGTGTCTTTTATGGCATTGTCAGGCAGGAGAAAATTGACGATGCCGTAAAAGGCGAAACTGGTTGTCAAAAAATAAAACACGCACTTGCAAAGACAGAGAAGAAGTCTCCACATCTATATTTAGTAGGTATTTATATACAATTCGTGTAGTTTCTTAAAAATGTTAGAGTTGTGAACAATCTTATCTGTTTATTTGTTTAATATTATTACAGGAATGATAAAAATAATCATTGTTTCGCCAACGAAGCTGGCTTTACCAGATGATAAGTTAAACAGTTTAATTTATTCTGCAATGTAGCCAACATTTTTTGGCGAAACAATCAATGGGCTTCAAATAATGTTGTGCCAAACAATTTCTTTTAGAGTATATTAGTGGACTAATTATCTATAATACTAACCTGCAACACTGAAAAATGAATATCTTAGGTTTGTTATGTAAATATTTACACCTTTCTGCAGTGAAAACATCTATGATGTCATTTGTTGGTATGACTTTATCATCAGCACATAGAATCGTTGTGTATCCATCCACTTCATGTCCATGGCTCATAATGACTACAACACAAATATCCACACTATTCCATGATGAAGTGTTGCCGAAAGATTTGGAGACACTTATCATGTCCTACAATTGAAAAAAAAAGTTTGTCACAAGTCTAGTCTACTTATTATTACTTGTAGTTTAGCTGTGATTCTTCGTAGAAAACCAAAGAAGTGTACAAAAACTGAATGAGCAAACAGAAAAAAGCTGCACAAAAAAAGAGGAAAAGGAAGCTAACAAACCAGTAGAAGAATGGACATAAATATAAAGAAAATTATATTCCTTGCGAAAAATAAACATTAAGGATTAATAAACGGTAGGCCAAATAAGGAGGATCTTTATATATATATATATATATATATATATATATATATATATATATATATATATATATATATATATATATATATATATATATATATATATATATATATATATATATATATATATATTGTTACAAACAGTTGAATTTCGCGCCCTTCTCTGTCTAGTCATATCCAAGAAGCACCACAGACCATGGAAATGGAACAATAAGAAAAAGTTAAATTGGTGAATAGGGAGAAGACATTCTTTAGTATTTTAGATGTTGTCATTAGTTTTGTCGTATTTTATAAAGTGTAGTGATTAGTTCAATAAAAACGTAATCGAACTCAGAAATGTTAATTTAGTAACATTTGGTGTTTAAAAGTGGGATCGAACTATGCCAAGAAAAATAAGATCCCAGTGTGAGATTGGTATGGACTAGTTGAGAGAATTGATAGCTGGAATCACACAAGGACAAGTGTAAACTGCAGAAAGTCTAGACAATGTTATTGCCCACATATACGACTAGAAAAGTTAGAAAAGCTGGTTACTAGTGCTGATGAGAAGGTAGATGACTTATTCGTGGATATGGACATACACAAACTAAATATGGAAATACATAAACTAAATATGGAAATACATAAATCCATGAATCAGACATTTGCAAAACGAGTGCAGTGTTTGGAAATGGAGCAGTGCCTGGCCACACTAAAATAAGACCGGCAACGACAAATGGTCAGGCCTGCGTTCGAGATCTGTCAAAGCGGATATGTTCGATGGAAAAGCTCCGTGGGAAGAGCATATGTGTCAGTTTAAACCAGTCGCAAAAATAAATCAGTGGAGTGATGTAAACAAAGTCAGCCTGCTTGTTGACAACGTGTGAGGGGATGCGGTCAGTATCCTGTGCACTTTACCTGAGCACGAGAGATCCAACTATATGGCTCTAATTGCCCAACTGAGGAGTCGCTACCAAGCCGACGGCCTAATGCATCTCAACCATCAGAGGCTGCATGCCAGACAATAGGGAGCTAAAGAAGAGGCCCTCGGGAGGGGGGCATGAGGTACAGGGCTATGCGGACGACGATGTCATCATACTCCGAGGAAAGGAACACAGTCAGTGTGGGAGCGCATGCAGACTGCCCTGAAAGTGGTGGAAAGGTGGACGGTTGATCAAGGGCTCGGGGTGAGCCCCGAGAAAGAAACCGTCATACCGTTTACGAGGAAGGGGAAGTGGGAGAGCCACAGAACTCTGACTCTATACGGTAGGAACATTTCAATGGCCAGGGAGGTAAAATATCTTGAGGTCATATTGGACTCTAAGCTAACCTGGAATGGTCACGTTGAAAAAATACAGTCATGACCTTAGCTGTCACTAGGCGGCTATATGGAAAAACGTGTGAACTAAGACCTAGTATGGCCCACTGGCTTTACAGAAGGGTGGTCAGACCATCGTTAACATACGTGGCATTGGTCTGGTGACCTAAGGTGACAAAATCCAGTGCCAAACAAAAACTAGGCAAGATCCAAAGGATGGCTTGCCTAGGCGTGTCTTCAACTCCAACAGCCGCCATGGAGGTGTTGCTGGATCTGCCACACCGACCCCCCCCCATACTTAGTTATTATGGGGGAGGCCAGGCTAGGACTATACAGACTAGCCTGCCTGCAATGGTAGACTGAAGATCAACCCAGGCTTCAGGGGCCACTGCAAAATTCAGGAGATCGTTGAGGAGCCCATGCTTGAAATGAGGTCAGACTTCGCGAGCCCACGAATCTGCAGGGAAAACAACTTTACAGTGGAAATCTCCGACCCCGAGGCATGGCGGGAGGAGACGCCAAGCATACCACGGGACGTGCTCGTCTGGTTTACGGACGAATCTGGCGGAGAGCGTGGGACAGGGGCAGGTGTTTATTCGGAAGGACCGAGGGTGTCATAGTATTTCCCTCGGAGCCCATGAACCGGTCTTTCAGGCCGACATGTACGCCATGCTGTACTGTGTGCGGGAGAACAAGAGGAGGGGCTACACCAACAAGCGGATCCTCATAGCCACAGACAGCCCTTAAGGCCCTAAGTAGCCCACGGGTAAATTCCTGGCTGGTGAGTGAGTGCCGAGACGAGACGAGCGACCTGGCTGAGCAGAATGAGGTCACTCTCATCTAGGTGCCGGGTCACTCGGGGGTCAAAGGCAATGAAGAAGCTGACAGTCTTGCGAAAAGAGGATCAGCAGAACCATTTACGGGACCAGAATCGGCTCTGGGAGTGACAAAGAGCACTACCATGGGAGCCATTAAGTCCTGGGTCAGAAACCAACACAAGGTGTACTGGGCAGACTGTCTAGGACTCAGACATGGAAAGTCAATAATTGACGAACCCAGTTCAAAGAGAGCTGTGGAGCTGCTAAATCTTAGCAGAGGACACCTCAGAAACATAACAGGTCTCTTGACACATGACCGTCAAGAAACACTTGCATAAAATGGAGCGGTTCGAGGGGGACCTCGCATGCAGACTCTGCGGCAAGGGGGAGGAATCAACCCAGCACATCTTGTGCGAGTGTAAAGCTCTGGACCGCAAAAGACAACTGATCTACGGTCAGTCTAGACTGGAGACAGAGCATTATAAAACTTCACCCTACCAATCGCTATGCAGACTAGTTCAAAGCACAGTGATTTTGGAATGGGTGGAGTAAAAAGACTAAGGGCATGCACAATAAGCCAAATGTTGCAGTGCTATCGGGGCGGCAAAGCCGTGGACGAGCCCAGAAGAGAGAGAAAAAAACGGCAGATCAAATTAGGATGGTGAATGGAATCGTGTTGTGTTCTCTAACGAGTGATGATTCTGTCTTTGGATCCAAGATGGTCACAGAAGAGTAAGACGATTACGTAAAGAACGCAGAAATTTATAATTTGCCGTGGAGCCGCATAAGGCACTTACATGGGTATGGGGTGCGATAACATACGGTAGCAGGTCACCTATAGTTTTTATTCGCAGCAATTTAAATGCAAATGATTACATACGAAACATACTTGAGCCTGTTGCACTGCCATATATATGAGGGTTAATTCAGCCCTTTTTCCAACAAAACAACGCACTTCCGCATAGAGCAAGGGTTACTACAAGGTTCTTACAAGAGAATAACGCGACCCTGCTTTTATGGCCTTCTCGCTTCGCAGACTTGTCACCAAGCAAACATCTGCGGGATAATTATATCCCAATTATGGCAATTGACTGGGTAATTTACCCCAACCACCACATAACCTAGTTGACCTTTGTCGAAGAATTCAAGAAGCCTAGGATGACATTCCTCAGGATACTATAATTCATTTAATTTCAATAAGCAAAGGAAACCTGGGATGACATTCCTCAGGATACCATAAATAATTTAATTTCAAACATGCCTCGAAGAGTTATCGAATGCTTAAGAAACCGCGCCGGACCCACTCATTATTAAATAACTGTAATTTGTTATATTTTAGTTGAAAAATGTAATCATTTTTTAAGTTTGATTAAAAACACATTATTTTTTATTTATTTATTTATTCATACACCATCCAACAGCTTAAAAGCCAAATTAAGGATGGGCCAATACACAAAACATAATAACAAACAATAATCAAACAAACTATACAAAAGAGAGTCACAAATTAGATCGCTTTGAAAAACATTTTTATCTCTGATATGTTACATGAGAAGATATCTAGGCGGTCTTGCAGTACAGAGTAATCATTGCACATCTGGTAAATTGGAGATGATCGCAGCAATCGCGTACGAGCAGTCGGGAGATAGAATGTGCCTGGAAAACGTGCTGGAATACGAGGTACATTGAAATTTAGTTGCTGAAGCAGACTAGGGCAGTCGAATACAGAATTAACCAGTTTGTATAAAAATATAATGAAACTGCACTGGCTGCGCATCGACAGACTGCAGACTAAAGAGAAGAAGTAAACTTTCCTGAGCAAAACCAATAGACGGATATCGACCATCCTCACGAAAGCTAAGAAATTTTAGAAATTTTCTTTGCACTAATTCTAGACTTGCCACATGTATCTCATTTACGTAAAAAAATGCGTAGATCGTTTTTCTATTAAAATTCACTACCATAACGCACTTGCTGCGTTCAAACTTTTTAAAATTTAGTACCCATGCTGCTTTGCTTAAGGTTTTACTATGTATCACAATTAAAGATTCTAGCTTAACGAGAAATTAAGTTATCAACATTTGAAATATTTTTATGAAAATTCCATAACGCATACCATAAGGCACTTGCTGCACCTAGACTCTTTTCAACACTTATTTACTATTTAACTAAGAAATTTTTGAAGAAAACAATTATTTATATTGGAAATTAGCTATAATAACGCACTTGCTGTATCCATACTTTTTGAAACTGATAGATTGTAGTTCTCCATGTTAGACTGACAAAAAAGGCAACATCAAATTCATTTTTTGTAAATATATAAGACAAACGAAATTAGGTAAGAATTGAAACATAAACTTAAAAACTTATCAAACACATGCCATGGAATATTTTGTTTTCCAAAAGACGTATTTGTTTTAGAATCTTGGTTTGGAAATGATTTAATGTGGCATTTACCTTGTTACAACCGGCCACCTCTCTGTCCCGTCGCTCTATATTGAAACTTGCAAAAAGAATCTACTTACTTCAAATAAATTTTCTGCAAACATTTTAATCAAATGAACAAATGTAACTACTGTAAGAGGAACTTAAAAGTTTGTAAAACACAATTTACGTAACGCTTGTTAGTTACAAACTGAATCTGCTTCAGAATATTGTTCGAAAATTGCTAATTTTGAAATTTAATTGTGAGAAAATAAACATTTGCTTCGTGACTTGTGACTGATCAGTACCTGCCAACCCGCCGACTATTTAAAAAAACTGAATTCATTATTGTAACTGACCCTAAATATGGGTTCTAGCGGCTCTAATTAGCGCTCATTTGCGTGTGTGTTTATATATATATATATATATATATATATATATATATATATATATATATATATATATATATATATATATATACAGTGTGGAACAGCCAAATGGAATAAATTCGATAACGGATAAATGAGGGCGTGTTGGGAAAAACGCTTGGACACGTCGATTTGTATTTTTAACTGCGCATCTTTTTCAAGAAAAAAAAATTATATAGGGTGCGTCATGTGACAGTGGCCAATACCAACTTTCTTATTTTAAATACAAGCCCCTGTATATTATTAATTTTTTGGATTCTTCAGAAAATTCTAGACATAATTCATGTACAATGTTCTATACCTATCTTCAACTGTTTCGGAAATATTAAGTATTTTCAGATTTATTACAAAAATTAACATTAAAAATAGAAAATTATTTTATTTCACAAATTCGCTACATTGCATTCAATACTTATTTCCCATTCAGCTCTTGATAATGAGAAAGTAAACAAAAACCATTCCTGCGTTTCTTTTTACTGATATGAAATGAAACAAAAACAAAAACAGTTTTCTTTCTGTTCGTATAAAACTCGTAGCCTTAGCAACTTGTTGTCTGCCTGCATGACAGTAGTGATTAGTGTCAGTGCTATTGTCGTTTGAATTTCGTTAACTGTACGTAATAATATCAGAAAAATGGTTCATTTAACAGAAATGCACAAAATAACCATTCTACAATTGATTGGTTATGGAGATAACACACGGACACAGATGGAAGTGTCTCGCTTATTTCACGAAAAATTTCCAAATTTGCCGCCTGTATCCCAAGGAACAATTAGCAAAATAGAAAAGCAGTTTCGCGAGCTTGGTCATGTGAGACAGATAAAAAAAGTAGCTGCCAATGCAGTAAGTGATGATACGAAATTGGATATTACGCTTGAGTTTCAAGAAAACCCACATACTTCTGGTCGACAAGCAGCCCAACTATTCAACGTTAGCCACACAGCAATTTTTCGAACATTAAAGGAAAGTAAAATGCATCCCTATAAAATGATACCAACTCAGGAGCTCATGGAGGACGATTTCGATAGGAGAACGTATTTTTGTGAACAAATGATGGCAATGTTAGATAACAATGTGATCCAATTAGAAGATGTTTTGTTTTCTGATGAGAGCACATTTACACTTCACGGTCATGTTAATCGTCAAAATTGCCGCTATTGGTCTAATGAGAATCCTCGTTGGATGAGAGAGGAACATACGCAATATCCTGAAAAAGTTAATGTTTGGGCAGGAATTGTTGGAAATCATATCGTAGGTCCCTTTTTCATTGATGGCAACTTGAATGGGGATAAATATTTAGAACTGCTCCAATTTAATGTCGTGCCAACTTTGACAAACTTATATCCACATCCAGCAAACCCACAAGTTCCTGCCAATAAAATATGGTTTCAGCAAGATGGAGCACCGCCCCATTACCAAATCAATGTCCGGCAGTACCTGAACCAAATTTTTCCAAATCGGTGGATAGGGAGGCGCGGATCGATAGAATGGCCAGCACGATCTCCTGATCTGTCGCTATTAGACTACTTTTTGTGGGGATATGTCAAAAGTATTGTATACAAAACTAAGCCCCTCAACTTAGATGACTTAAAAAGACGAATCACGCTTGCGATTAGATCAGTCACGCCTGAGATGTTGAGTAATGTTAGAAGACATTTCTATACCAGATTAGCATGTTGCCAAGATGTTCGTGGCGAGCATTTTGAACATTTACTACATTGACATTAATTTTTTTTTGTTTTTTTAAATTATTAAGAAATAATCAGTATTTCTTATTAGAATTTGTGAAATAAAATAATTTTCTATTTTTAATGTTAATTTTTGTAATAAATCTGAAAATACTTAATATTTCCGAAACAGTTGAAGATAGGTATAGGACATTGTACATGAATTATGTCTAGAATTTTCTGAAGAATCCAAAAAATTAATAATATACAGGGGCTTGTATTTAAAATAAGAAAGTTGGTATTGGCCACTGTCACATGACGCACCCTATATAATTTTTTTTTCTTGAAAAAGATGCGCAGTTAAAAATACAAATCGACGTGTCCAAGCGTTTTTCCCAACACGCCCTCATTTATCCGTTATCGAATTTATTCCATTTGGCTGTTCCACACTGTATATATATATATATATATATATATATATATATATATATATATATATATATATATATATATATATATATATATATATATATATATATATATATATATATATATATATAACTGACCCTAAATATGGGTTCTAGGGGCTCTAATTAGCGCTCATTTGAAGAAATTACCCGAAAGCCTTTTTTAGTCACTTTCAACCACTTACCTTTGAATGTAAATTCCTTTTAATGGTAACATCGAATCCCATTTGTTGAAAAAGCTCCTTCATATTTTTCTCATCCAGTTCGGCACCATGTCTGTAATGTTTATCTTGTAGGAACTTCATGTTATTGATGATAAGTGCTTTGCCGCGTTTTTTAGAGCTGGTTTTGTACGTTGGCACGTTATCGTTGCAATTATCATATCTTCTTCCAGTCTTAGCAACATTCACTTTTAACGGAACTAGTTTATTGATGCCATTTGTAGCCTTTTCACTATTCTTGCTTTGATTTTTTAGACTACCTGAAGAACTGGAAAGACTACTGGCAGGTGTTTGGAATCTCGATGCTATTGCAGGAACATATTGGTTAGATGCTGTTCTTTGATAGACTGGTTGGTAAGTCTTTGGTGCACTTGGATTTCCTAAGCTAGAAGTCAGCGAAGAAGCGGAAGATGAGGAAGAAGGAGTATTATAACTAGGTTGCTGAAAAGGTTTTGCATCAGTTGTAACTCTCTTTATGGCAGAAGGTATTAACTGTTTGACATCTGCTGTTTCTTTATTGTACCTTGATAGTCCAATGGGAGATGATTTGAGTTTAGAATCGGTAATAGCTGGAAAACTACTTCTTATAGGGGACCTTAAAAAATCTGTTGGAAGTACACGAATTGTTAATAAACATTAAAATACAAGAAACAAAAACTTACCAGACTTCTTTAGCACAGTCGCATCACCACTAGTAACAGTTTCAGTGACAGAGATAGATCTGCTTTCTTGCAGGTGAAAAGATCTAGTTGTAATGGTGCTAGAACAAAATATGGTATAAAAGATATATACACACACGCACACGCGCGCGCGCGCACGCACGGACGCACGCACTCACCTACAAACACGCGCGCGCGCGCTCGTATGGACACACGCACACACAGGCGGGCCCGAGGTAATGGACCAAAATGCATGAGTAGATTCCTAAGGTAAAAATATTTCGATTTAGTCGAACTTAGTTTAGTCGAAAAGGTGATAGTCAAAGAGATACAGGGTGTAAAATGCAAAATACTATTTTGTTGTTTTTTTTTTTCATTTATTTCTTAAGAAATGCTAATATCCATACAACATTTTTGGATTTGTGGTTTTTTGGGTCGAGGAATGGAAATCTGTTCACAGTTTGGTTATAGTTCATATAAGGCGCCAGCTGCGGTAAACTGAATGTGTTAAAAACGACACAACTTTTAGAGACTTTTTATTAATCGCTAATAGAGAGGGTCACGATGAAAAGCTTTTGACAAAATTTCTTCACATGAGCGCGAATTTGAGTCCCTAGAACCCAAACCCAAGGTCCGTTAAAATTTTTATATGGTTATATATACAGGGTCATTCGTAACGCAATGCACACAAAACGTATGCGTGTATAGGACCTAAAAACATGCCGGTTTTTTAAATAATTTTTTTCTCCGACGCCCATGGTTGGCGAGATATTAGCCTCTAAAGATCCTTTAATAATTAAAACAAACAGCCGTATTGCAGCAATGCCCCAACATAGAACAACCAATCTGGTAGATGGTTTTCTTTTATCACTGTCGTTATTTGACAAATATTTGAATTGGATATAAACTCAAAAAGGGGTGAATTAGGGGTGGATCACCCTTTAAATGACATGGTTTTTTTTTTAACCCTAACTTAATTTAAAGTTAAGGTCCATAAATTTTATAGAAAATTAAATTTTGTACATTTTTTCCATCTTGTCAATTTTTCGACAAACCATCCATTTTTGAGAAAATTGAGATTTTTTAGATAGAGATCAATACAAAATGATGTTTCTTGAAAACATTATGAAACCCTAACATATTTGAAATTTAACAAACGCTATTAAAGACTTTAAGTGACTTTAAAGGAACATAATTTATTTTTGGCCGATTGAATTAGTTTTGACCTTATCTCACGACGTTGATAAAAGAAAAGCATCTACCAAATTAGGTTGTTTTGTTGGGGCATCGCTGCAATGCAGCTGTTTCTTGTAATTATTAAAGAAGCTTCAGAGGTCAATATATTTCACTAAGCATGGGCGTCAGAAAAATTTTATATAACAGATTGTCTTGAGGTCCCCTACACACATACATTATGTGTACGTTGCGTTACGAATCATCCTGTGTGTGTGTGTGTGTGTGTGTGTGTGTGTGTGTGTGTGTGTGTGTGTGTGTGTGTGTGTGTGTGTGTGTGTGTGTGTGTGTGTGTGTGTGTGTGTGTGTGTGTGTGTGTGTGTGTGTGTGTGTGTGTGTGTGTGTGTGTGTGTGTGTGTGTGTGTGTGTGTGTGTGTGTGTGTGTGTGTGTGTGTGTGTGTGTGTGTGTGTGTGTGTGTGTGTGTGTGTGTGTGTGTGTGTGTGTGTGTGTGTGTGTGTGTGTGTGTGTGTGTGTGTGTGTGTGTGTGTGTGTGTGTGTGTGTGTGTGTGTGTGTGTGTGTGTGTGTGTGTGTGTGTGTGTGTGTGTGTGTGTGTGTGTGTGTGTGTGTGTGTGTGTGTGTGTGTGTGTGTGTGTGTGTGTGTGTGTGTGTGTGTGTGTGTGTGTGTGTGTGTGTGTGTGTGTGTGTGTGTGTGTGTGTGTGTGTGTGTGTGTGTGTGTGTGTGTGTGTGTGTGTGTGTGTGTGTGTGTGTGTGTGTGTGTGTGTGTGTGTGTGTGTGTGTGTGTGTGTGTGTGTGTGTGTGTGTGTGTGTGTGTGTGTGTGTGTGTGTGTGTGTGTGTGTGTGTGTGTGTGTGTGTGTGTGTGTGTGTGTGTGTGTGTGTGTGTGTGTGTGTGTGTGTGTGTGTGTGTGTGTGTGTGTGTGTGTGTGTGTGTGTGTGTGTGTGTGTGTGTGTGTGTGTGTGTGTGTGTGTGTGTGTGTGTGTGTGTGTGTGTGTGTGTGTGTGTGTGTGTGTGTGTGTGTGTGTGTGTGTGTGTGTGTGTGTGTGTGTGTGTGTGTGTGTGTGTGTGTGTGTGTGTGTGTGTGTGTGTGTGTGTGTGTGTGTGTGTGTGTGTGTGTGTGTGTGTGTGTGTGTGTGTGTGTGTGTGTGTGTGTGTGTGTGTGTGTGTGTGTGTGTGTGTGCGTGCGTGCGTGCGTGCGTGCGTGCGTGCGTGCGTGCGTGCGTGCGTGCGTGCGTGCGTGCGTGCGTGCGTGCGTGCGTGCGTGCGTGCGTGCGTGCGTGCGTGCGTGCGTGCGTGCGTGCGTGCGTGCGTGCGTGCGTGCGTGCGTGCGTGCGTGCGTGCGTGCGTGCGTGCGTGCGTGCGTGCGTGCGTGCGTGCGTGCGTGCGTGCGTGCGTGCGTGCGTGCGTGTGTATCCGAGCGATAACTCAAAAAATACTAAACTGATTTCAATCAAACTTGGCAAAAGTCTTGTTTGGGCGAAAACAGAGGTCGAGTTCGTTAATCAGCCTTTATGCTCAAGTTTTTCCGGTGGAAAATCGGGGAAAACTTTTTGAAAACGCTATATTTTTGTAAGTGTCAGAGTAACTGGAATGAGACTTTACATGGACATTAATTTGCTGGTGCTTTGAAAATTCCGCGTTCTTACTGCATGTAGATTTGAATTATTCCAAAAATGGAATTGTCTGTTAAAAAGTCCTTTTTTCGTAAATTTCGCTTCATCAGTCCAAATTATGTTGTTTAAAAATCGAGAGTCGTCTTGTATCATCGTTAAAATGAATTCGCAAAACTGCACTCTTTTGGGCATATCTTTTTTTCTCAGGTGTTGAACCAAATATATTGAATAGGGGTGGAAGTTGTGTTTTAACAGAATTTTATGAAACGAGCTCTTCGAGAGTCCTGTCTGTAGAGCCACTTGTCTCAAGGATGTCATAGGGTATGCCGCGAAATATCCCAGAACTGCAATTTCCACATTTCCATCATTAAGAATGGGTTTACTTTTATGCATTTTTGCGTTAACGGTGCCAAAACTGTTGTAATTTTCTATTATTCGCCGAACACACTTCCGGGACGATTTCTGTTTATCTGGATATCTATCAGCAAATATCTGGCATGTTCTTGATCAAACTTTGTTACATTCCCTATGGATAATAAACAATCTATATAATCGTCGTGTGTATAATTCAGTCGCCCCGGCATGATTTTAATTAATAATTGTCAAATGACAACAACTAGTGACTTTTTTATAGTGCTCGTTAGTTTTCTTTTAACGCGCGTCGCCGTCATGGCTGACTAACGACAAAACTTAAAGCCATATAACATTTTTACAATGTTGCCTATATTTCAAAAACTAAAAATTTTTGGCATAGACAACCTTACACAGAGTTCCTCTCTTTTTAATAAATTTCATTTTGAAGAAATTCCTTCAAATTAGCATTAATTAGGCCCCCGAGAACACATATCCGGGGTCGGTTTCAATTTTTATATGTTTATATATATATATATATATATATATATATATATATATATATATATATATATATATATATATATATATATATCACAGCGATAACTAAAAAAATAATGGGCCGATTTTGATCAAATTTGGTGAGTACCTTCCTTTTGCAAGTGGCTTGGATAAGTTCGTTAACCAGGAAAATCTGCTCAGTTGAAATAGATTAAATAATGATTTCTTTTAATTAGACATACGGATTCCCCCTATCAGTTCTGAGCTGACCTTAAATGTATGGAATTTCGACCACGAAATTATAATGCAAGTTTGTAAGAAAATAAATTCGGGATTCAGCAAGTGCGTTATGGTAGCGAGTTTTTATTGAATGCCTCAAATTTGAATAGCTCAATTTGCTATTAACCTATAAGGTTCGTTCGCCAGGAAACTAGTTTTTTCGGGAACATTTTAAGTTTATTTTCGAAAAATGTTTGTACATTTTCAGCCAATAAAGTTATTTTGATGAAATATGGTACATTATTTCTACTATGTATGTTATACTGGTAACGAAATTTTATGTCTGTTTCTTTAAAAAACACATATTTGCCATTTAAAACATTTTAATGAAAATTCACTATCATAACGCACTTGCTGCGTCCAGGCTTTTTTAATGCTGAAGAAGATAAAATTATAAAAATAGGGGCTTTCCATTTGAAAAAAAAAAACGACGATTTTTTCAAACCAATTTTCAATGTGAATTTTTGGGCACCTGTATTTATCTACTATCAAAATAACACCACAGGCCCCTAAAATAGTTCCCTTTCTACAAGAAAATTAAATCCAATTAAAGATAAAAGTTTTCATATAGGAGAAATTGACAGCTTTGTTTAGGCCTGCAAACGTCATTCATATACGAGAGAGTTTTTATTCAAATTCGTCCCAAAGAAAATCACTACTGAAATGACACGAAAAATAATATATTCTCAACTTTGAAATAGAAATAAAATTATGAAAAAATGAGCATAAAATATCTGGACGCAGCAAATGCGTTATGTAGTGAATTTTCATTAAAATGTTTTTAATAGCAAATATGTTTTTTTTAAAGAAAGCAGGCATCAGATTTGGTTACCAGTATAACCTATATAGTAGAAACAATGTGCCATGTTTCATCAAAATAACTGTATTGTTTGAAAATGTACAAACATTTCCGAAAGTAAACTTAGTGTGTTCCCCAAAAAACTGGTTTCTTGGTCAACGTTATAGGTTAATAGCAAATTGAGTTATTTAAATTTGAAGCATTTCATGAAAATTCGCTACCATGACGCACTTGCTGCGTCCCGAATTACTTTTCTTACAAACATGCATTATATTTCGATGGAAAATGCAAAAATGCAATAACATACGGCGTGTTCGATTAAAAAAAAAAAGAGAAAATTTGTATCACCAACGACTTATGGGCCATCCTGTGATTGTAGAATTTTTTAAGATGTAGCTCAAGACTTCAAGACACCCTATAATTAATGTATACAATTTTTTTCGTATCTTGTATATATTGGACTGTATTAATTTTTTACGAAAATTCGACAAAAATTATATACCATTAAACGATAAACTCTATAGCTAGGACTACTGCCAAACCATCAGAGAAAGGGTATATTTAAAATGAATTTTCTGGAAATATTTTAGTAAAATGAATTACAATGACGGTTGAAGCTACGATTTCAGGCTTTGTAAAACATTCTTCTTGAGACATTTTCTTTCCATAGCTTATATTAGTTTCAGGTTCTTTGCCTAAATGTTGCCAATTTTGATGTTTTAAATCGCGACTTTGACTTTTTGAGGAAAATCCCAATTTATTTTTCTTTAAATGCCTGTAACTTTTTTATCCTTTAACATACAGAGCTAAATTTTGGTAGGTAATTTACCTATCGTGATATAAACCGGCCTACCAAATTTGGTTGCCCTTACTTTGTTATTTCCGGAGATATTAATTTTTACGACAGAAAACAAAAATTTATATATATATATATATATATATATATATATATATATATATATATATATATATATATATATATATATACATGTTTAATGTAGCAAGTCTACTCCTTTTGTCTGTTTCTCGCTGGCTATTATTTCAGGGTTTTTTTGTTTCTGGACCTAAACTATGATAATGGTGCATGCTTGATACCAAGATTACAGCTTCATTTTTTGGAACATACGAAACGAGTATCATATCTTAAGAATCCATACTGAGCCGTCCCAACAGTTTTTCGGTGGTTTACTAAAAATTCTAATGGAATCTCTTTTTGAGACTTTCTTATAGTCCCAATATAAGTCAGCCTTCTACTTTTTAGTTCCTGCACTAGCGACACCGACTAAAACCAGTTTTCCGCCGTAATATTCCTGTTGCTCCTTTCAACTGGTTTCACAAGTCGTGGCTTGGAAAATTCCTTAAGTTCTTCTGGTAACCCAATGCCATCGCTCTTTTTCCCACAATACAGATAACCATTATAAAAATAATGTGTGGCTACTTCAGATAGAACCATTACCTTTATGCCGTACTTGGCAGGCTTGTTTGGCATGTACATCTTATATTTACACCTGCCACGGAATGGACATAACATCTCAACTATTCACAAGAATTCACCTGGTGAGAAACACTGCTGTGGATTTTTTTACAAGTTCTGCGAAAAAAAAAAAAGAAATTGCAGGCATTGTATCTGTAACAGATCTTTCGTGTCTATTGCTGGCACCGTTAAATCTCAAACAAGACAGCAAGAACAAGAACCGCTTCACTGGCACCGTTGCACGACATATTTATATTACGACCAGTTCCGCATGTGGAAAATAAAGAAGTAGCGTCTTCGTGACCAGATTTGAATGCTCCAGTGAAGTACAACAGTCCAATAAAAGATTATAATTCGACTACGTCCAGATCTTGCACAATATATTGATTTTCTGAGAAACAGTTTGGCCCATAGCTTGGATTTTAGTGTTGGTATATGTATGAGGAGTTCACTGAGCATTTCCTCGGTGAAGATGCATTTCCAGAAAGATTTTTCATCAGCATCTTCTGGTAACAAAAGTGCTTTACCAATACACCCTCGAAATGTTTTAACCAGATTGGGAGCTGGTGTTAGAACACATCTAGTGGGACCAGTTTTGGACCACTTGCATTTATTTCCCTTCCCATAAAAAGAGTTTTGCTTACGGTTGCATCTCTTTCTTCATCAGTATCCATTGTATCATCCTCCGGTTCTTCCAAAAGTAGCTCTTCTTCTTCCGTATCAGACATTTCACTCACGCTGTTATGCTCACTGCTTATAATCTCCTTCAGATGCTTCACTTTCCGAGGGCACATCAACTCTGTTTAATTCCTCAAGTCACTCTGTCACTACTTCATCAAAACAAGGATCATTCAGTTTGATTTTGTCCACACTTGATGAGGATCTACTCGCCATTGTGCACTTTTATCACACAACTGGTACGGTACGTGTCAAAATGACCGAGGTGCTATTAATATCTAACATGCACACACTCAAAATGGCAACTGCCACTGGAATACAGTTCAAGATAAATCAGGAAGGTACTGAACTGCGCTGACCCCTGGCTGACAAAGTAAGTAAGTATGGGCAGTGATATTTCGTCTTAGCAGCGATTTGACCCGCTCCTCATCAGTTAAGGGTTACGATAATGTTTTTTGTTAAATGTCCATCATTGTCATTAGAGGAGCGTTTTATCGCTGCAAATTTCTTCAGACCAGGTCAGCATCTCTTTGAACTGCTTACTAATCGAACTCAGGACGTATCGCTTTCTTGCGTATTAGCTACCTGCACCATGTCATTTGGATAATTTTTACGTGATCATCAACTTAATTATACGCTTTAGTTTACTCAGTTCACAATAAAAGTCGGTACCAGAAGGATATATTTGTTAATGTTTAAACATAACTTAGTCCATTTTGTACTACCGCCAAGTTATTGATAAAAAGATGCAACTCAATTATCACAGGAAACATACATATTTCGACTGATAAAACTAAAAAGTGTGTCTTTACCGAGGCAGCCAAACAAAACAAGCAGATCTTCGTAAGACAGCCAGTAGTAAAATGGAGCAGGTGCGAGTGAAGACATTGACAGTAATGTTTGTTATTTTATCATAGTGATGGGTTGTTATTTAACAGTCTGTTATTTTTTAACTGTTCTCGAGCCGCAACAGTAACAACCTGTTATGGATATATACAAATAACAGGTACAGGGGAGGGGATGTTGTTGCGCTTTACACTAGAACTCGGAGTCGTACCTGTTTCTGTTGTCGTATCTGTTTCTGTTGCACTGCTACGATGAAGCAACTTCTGTTTTCATCCGCAACTGTTATAACAGGATGAATGGACATGAGACTGGGAATGGGGTATAGAGCGGACTTTACTTCATAACATAATACTGTTTTCATCCGCAACTGTTATAACAGGGTGAATAGACATGAGACTGGGAATGGGGTATAGAGTATAGAGCGGACTTTACTTCATAACATACTACTTTATACTAGTGTGCTCACAGCTTTGGGAACGTAGGGTCGTCGGTACAATGAAACTGTTAAATTTTGACAAGTTGTTGATTCACACAAAACACACACATATATTTACAATTTATAAACAAACACAAAATATGAAAAATGTAAATAAAATCAACGATGTTTCTTTTTTTCTTTGAGAAAAATTGTCTTACACTAAAAAAAAATACTTTTCTGACAAAACACTTTCAAAGTTCTGAGTTTTTGTTGATGAACATTATTTGACTGACTTTGGTCGACGAAAGTCTGTTACGTTACTGATATGTATACAAATGTACAGTTATGCTTTAACATGAGTCCTTAGGTATTATATTATATTAGGTAGTTTCTTTGCTCATTCTTATTCTTTGCCTTATGTAACTAATAAATCAATTTTCCTTTTTACTTTTCACTTTGGAAATCTAAGAAATGGGTCCGATTTTAAACATCTTTTTTTTATTACTACTGCAAAATAAAAAATCGCTGAAACTTAAAAAATCTCAGAAACAGTACCAATTTTAATGAAATTATAAAAATATTCCCTGTACCCGGTATAGTTGAAACCAGACACACTTCGCCCTATAGGTAGAGAGAAAAAAATTAGTTTTAATTTTTTTTAAATTATTTATTTTATTTTTTGCTTACAATAATTCATGTATTTCATAAGTCTCATTTTCAAGGAAAAGATGGCTATAGAGGTTTTCAAGCTCAGTGATTAACTAATACTTAATTAGTAAAGAAAATTCGAAAGAAATTCTGCATTGTTGAATTTTTTACCAAATTATTATTAGTGATGAATACCCAAAAAAAAAACCTCCATCATTTTTTTAATAAAAAATTAATTAATTGTTTTAAACATAATACAAGAATATTTTTTATTTTAAACGTTACCCAACTACACCACCGGACGGGTTCAGCTACTGTTACTACGTCTACGTGGAATTCTTAATAATTCATACTGTTCTTTTCAACCTGTTATATTTAACTGTTATTTCTAAATAACAGTAACAGTTGCGACCTGTTACAGCAATATAACAGTTTTTCCCATCACTATTTTATCATACACAGCTTACTGTGTTGTTCTGTATCTAATTTTGAGCTATTACGAGGACTTAGTTCTATCATATGTTTAGCGATATGGCATGTTCATATTTGTGTCACTATGTCACTGCTTAAAAAATACGTTTTATGCGGCACAACAAAAACGTATAGAAATATGTATTTCAACATGGCTACTTGGCTATGATAAGCATGCAACGTTACAAAATGTATAAAAAAAGTCACGTTTTGTCGACGTTTGATTTAGTTGAATTTTGAAATAACAATAATACCAAATATTATTACTTACTGTTGTAGGGACAATGACGATCCATTTCTGCCTTCGGAGATACTTTGGCTACTGTGTGATGATCTATGGAATAAAACAAACTAATTTAATGTGTTGTTGTTGTTGTGTGTGTGACTATGGCCACCAGTGGCGATTTCTCCTAGTGAGCTAGGTGTGCGCCGCACACCTTAAAATATAATTAAAATGTGCACAGTTAAATATGTTTTATTTCTTTTTCCCTTAGTCTTAATACACTACATATGTTATGACAATCGATTTAATTTACTTATTTGATTTCATAAATAGTCGGTTAATAGTGACTTGGAATGAAGTCGGCACCACGTCTTCATTCGGAAATATGAGTAGGTCAATAGCAACTGGGAATGAATTCGGGTTAGGTGTGCGTTGTTATTTCCGAACAACTTCACTCGACAGAGCTGTATTGGTATACAATACAGTCCCCCACCCATGTGTTTAAAATAGTAAGGAAATACCATTCGTTTTAACACTGCAGTGAGCGGTAAAAATACCGCTCAAGACAAATGAATGGAACGCCGGTTTAACAAACGTTGTGATAGCATTATTTACAAACATTACAACTGCGCTTGCCTGGACCACAGTATTCTAGAATCAAAGACTATAATACATTTTAGTAAATTTTCGTAGAAAAAATTCACTAATGGGGAGATCTCGACTTTTGAATTTTGAAAAATTGTTTGCAAATGATCGCGAACTAGGACCCCTAGAACTCATATCCGGGGTCAGTTTCAATTTTTATATATAAGAATTTAATTTGAGTCAAGTTTTAAAATATAGAAATTTTTGATTAAAATGAAGAAACTGATTTCAATCCATATTTCTAGAAATTGTAATGGTACATAATGAGGTGAGGTAATTTTGGAGATTAGAAATCAGATGACAGAACTTTAGAACAATTGACATTTAGATTAAAATTTAGTCAAAATTGCATCATTTGCAGTCACAAGTTTAGACTTATTTGTAAGATGCTTTGTACTATTTATATAACAATAAACTATATATATATATATATATATATATATATATATATATATATATATATATATATATATATATATATATATATATATATATATATATATATATATATATATATAGGTATCACACCGATAACTCAAAATATAATCGGCCGATTTTGATAAAATTTGGCATGTACCTTCCTTCTGTAAATGTATTGGATAATTTTGTTAGTCAGGAAAATCTGACGAGGTTTTCCGGGAAAATTTTGAGTTTTTATTCGAAAAAAATTTGTATCTCAAAAAATAAAAAAGATAAGATAACCAAATTTGGTAGGTAGGTTTACGATATAAAAATTAAACTATACACCAAAATTTAGATTTCTATGTTGCAAGATAAAAAAGTTATAATAAAATATTTTGTGCCAGATCATTTCTATGAAAATTCACTACCATAACGCACTTGCTGCATCCAGGATTTTTACACATTTTATTATTTAGTACCATATTAACATTGAACTACTTTTAATGTTTACAGTTTTCACCCCGTTCCGGACAGTGCTAACGCTAACACAAATTTGTGTGAAGAGCTTGATAATAATTCCATGTTCTTTTCGTGTTTTAAAGTTTTAAGTGACTTTTTAATTTGTTAGTGTTGCAGTGGGAAATTAATTTATTTATCTACGTATCATTCCCATATAGGTCGAATATATATATATATATATATATATATATATATATATATATATATATA
Organism: Tillus elongatus; assembly: GCA_964006375.1. Taxonomy (NCBI): domain Eukaryota; kingdom Metazoa; phylum Arthropoda; class Insecta; order Coleoptera; family Cleridae; genus Tillus; species Tillus elongatus. The sequence goes on from OZ023270.1 coordinate 52,570,130, forward strand.
TATGTACATTTAGTGTTAATAATTTTTAACACTAACAGCGTTACCGCACACCCGAACATTTTGGTCAGGAGACGCCACTGATGGCCACTCACCGACGCGAGGGAGCAATTTCACCTCACTATCCTGGAAATTTTGCCGAACCCCTGCCTTTCTGTAAGGAGGGTAGAGATCTTTAACGTGCCCATGGACACGGGACCGACGGCTTTACGCCACTCCGAAAAACGGAACGTGCAGACATTAAACTTGCTCAAATACAATGCCAGAACCTCGGTTGATGCTAATGTTACAGTTTGTACTGAAAAAGTGAAAGTAGTACCCTGGAATCGAACCCAGTGCCCTTCCGTTCAGAGGCACACGTTCTTACCCCTGATCCACCGAGGTTCTTAAGTTAATTTAAGAGAGTACTATACCATCGTACAATTAGTGTTCTAAAATTCGCGAGTATTAAGAAGTCCCTGAGTCATGTAATGTAACTGACCAATAACATTCCATTACCTGCACTACGCTTCAATACTGATGTCAATCGGCAAGCTAACTATGACCGATACCGATGGCCATGCCAAATTGTCTATTTAAAAAAAACAATTATTGATGCAACCATTGAATCATTTTAAAGTTATCATATACAAACTGACAGCTGATCTTCCTTCTTCGGGTGTGCTTTATATAAAAATTATATAAGTAGGTATCAAAAATAATAATCAGATTCTGTCACAGCATGAATATTATTATTTCATTTGAATGTCATTCTTTGAATGGGAAAATAATAAGTAAAGCGCAAGGAAATATATTTTATTATAAAAAGACACAGCAAGTGTGTTATGGTAGCGAATTAAAAAAAAATCAAATTCTAACAACCTACTTACTTTTCAGTTTTGGTACATAAAGTCTTTATGAAGGCAACATGAGCGCCAAATTTTATCAACACAACTTAATTATTTTTAGAAATACATTTTTTAAACATAAATTTTCTCTCGATTTATTCAAGAGATTTACAAAAGAAAGCGACGTTCGTTAAATTTGGGTAATTGTTTGTAAGCTAATACATTGGATGTTAAACATCTGAACAATAGCATTTTACGTCTGTAGAAAATTTACTATTTTATGATAAATATATGGGCGGTAAAGTAATATTTGGGGTTGGAAAGTAATAGTGGATGGGTAAAGAATCGACGTAACTAAAAGGCAATGACTGAAGTATCAGATTGAAAGTAGAATGACAACAAATTTAATTTATTTAGAAAAGCGTCAAAATGTGAAGTTCATCTGATGCTACCTGTCAGCTATTTTCAAATATATATTAAGTATATGTGTTGTAACAGTAACTTTTGGAACAGCTGTATATTAGGTTTCATGGTTTGAACTAGTCCACCATTTTATTGAAGGAATTATTTTTTTTTTTTTTTTAATGTCAACAACACACCACGAGGGCTTACAGCCTAAATACTATCGTACCGTGGGTGTTGACAAGGAGGAAAGAGGCAGCTTGTTAATTCTGGACTTGAAGGTTTGGAGGTTCGGAGGAGAAGGAAAAACATGTGCCGGCAAGGAATTCCACAACTTGGAAGTCCTCGGGACAAAAGAGCGGGCATAACAAGATGTTCTATGTCTGGTGACCTGGACATTAAAAGGGTGCATTCGCTCTGTTCCCCTGGTAGATCTGCTGGGGGCAGAAGGTGGGGGAATTATAGAGGAAAGCTCCTCTGAGCAGTGCCCGTGCAGATATCTATAAAAGAGAGAGAGGTCACCAACGGCACGTCGGTGGGCAAGGGATGGAAGCCTTTGGGTGAGGGTAGGGTCACCGATGAGACGTATAGCTCTCTTTTGAATGGAGTCCAGGATAGCGAGTGTAGAAGCGGCAGCTGCACCCCAGATGTGGGAGCAGTATTCGAGGTTTGGCCTTATTTGTGAAGTGTATAAGGTATAGAGATTAGTTGGTGAAAAGTATTTGCGAGCCCGGAAGAGGAAACCCAATTTCTTAGCAGCCGCTTCTGCAATTGATGTAACATGTTGGTGCCAATTAAGATTTCGATCCACAGAAATGCCAACAAGAGAAAAGGACTCATTACTTTGAATAACTTGGTTGTTCATTGTGATGGGTCTAGGGCTGCTGTATCTCTTGTGAGAAAGAAAGCAAGACTTAGTTTTGGTGGGGTTGAATTGTACAAGATTTCTACTTCCCCAGTCTAATATTTTTTGGAGGTCTACGGAGACAGAACCCTCCATGAGTCTGCGATCCTCATCTAATTGGGCTAAAGAGACAGGTTTAGAATATTGTATGTTTGAGTGGAGGGTGCTGTCGTCCGCGTAACTGTGAACTGGGTTGGATGTGCTAGAGAGGAGGTCATTGATGTGGAGAAGAAACAAAGTAGGGGCTAAAGCTGAACCTTGAGGAACTCCTGCATTAATTGGATACAGTTTAGAGGAATGGCCATCCACAACAACAGATATGCTCCTGTTGGAGAGGAAATTTGCTGTCCAGGTACAAAGTTTTGGTGGTAGGCCATAGGCCGGAAGTTTATTAAGCAGCGCTGCGTGCCAGACCTGGTCGAATGCTTTGGATATGTCTAGAGCAACAATCTGGGATTCACCGTGTTGTTCCATAGACTTGTTCCAAGAATGGGTGACAAAGGAAAGGAGGTCAGCAGTCGATCTGCGCTGACGGAATCCATACTGCCTGTCGTGGATTAGACTGTGTTTTTCAAGGAATTTTAGTAGTTCGGTGTTTATATACTTTTCCATCACTTTAGAGATGACTGAAAGGAGAGAAATAGGCCTGTAGTTGCTAGGAAGCGCTTTGGATCCTTTCTTGGGGATGGGTTGTACTCGAGCAGTTTTCCAGTTACTAGGGAATATGCCTTTATTGTAAGATATCTGAAACAGACGAGTCAGGACAGGAGCAAGTTCTGGTGCGCATTTTTGAGAACAATTGCTGGGATCTCGTCAAGGCCAGAGGCTTTCCTAGTATTAAGAGAAGAGAGCATCTTTCGTACCTTTTTAGTTTTGAAAATGATATCAGTCATTTTATGCGCGACATTGGGGACTGTTGGTGGTTGAACATTTGGAGGTGGGTTGAGAGTAGAATTTCCGGCGAACAACGAAGCAAAAAGTTCAGCCTTGCCCAGGGCGGTAGAAACAATTTCATCACCTGAGACAAGAGGTGGGAACGTGCTCTTGCAGAAATTATTCCCAATAGACTTAGCAAGAGTCCAGAAGGGTTTGCCGCCGTTGGAGCTTGAGAGGACTTTGTTTTTGATGTGGTCATTAAACGAGTTTTTTGCCTCAGAAAGAATGCGGACATAGCGGTTTCTTGCGTCGTTGAATGCTTGACGATTTTCTTGACTGGGATTGTGTAGAAGCGTTTTGTGAGCTTTGACCTTTTCAAGTCTGGCCTTGTCACACGATTTTGAGAACCAGGGCTTTTGAGTGGCTGAAGAGGTTTTCTGTGTACGTGGAATAAATAATTCCATGCCAGCTTGGATAATTTCGGTGACGTTTTGTGAGATATCAGAGGGGTCAGGATGAGAGAAGCAGACAGACGCCCATGGAAATGAGGAAAAGTAATTTCGCATTTCGTCCCAGTTTGCGGAGTTGTAGTGCCAAACGATACGTGGGTGTGATGACTGTGTGACCTCGGGTTGCATTGCACAGGAAGCAGTGACCATGCCGTGGTCTGAGCGACCAAGGGGGGCGGTGACTGATATCTTATAGCATTCAGGATTTGTAGTAAGAAGGAGATCCAAGGGATTTGAGCTGTGTGTTGGGATACGAGGAAAGTAAGTAGGTTGCTGAACCATATTGGCCAAAGAATTGCTGACTGCAAAGGCCTCCGCTGCTCTCCCTTGTGGATCGGTTTTTGAAGATCCTAGCCATTCCTTATTATGGACATTGAAGTCGCCAAGAATAGTGACCTCGGAGGAAGGATATTCAGAAATCAGATAGTCGGTTTTTTCAGAAAGGTAGTCAAAGAGCTGGACAAAGGTGTTGTCAGAAGGTGAGCGGTAAATGCAACAGATGAATTTAGTTGCAGCCCTGAGAGAGAGTTTTATCCATAGTATGTCTTTTCTTCCAGCTTCTAAATTGGGAAGTCTGGTGCAGGGTAGATTGCTACGGACGTATGCGCACACGCCTCCATGCAGTCTAAAGGCAGTAAGGAGCTCATACCCCGGGAAATTAAGGTGATTAGTGGCTGTTTTGGCACTGATTTGGGTTTCGGTGAGGAGGAGGAGTTGGGGCCTGTTAGCCTGGAGGAAATGGTGGACGGAGTTAAGGTTAGAATTTAGGCCACATATATTCGAAAAGGATATGTTAAATCTTGATGTTGGCGCCCCCTGTACACCCCTCTCCCGGAGATCCGAATGGAGGGGTATTATATTTAAACATCAAGAGCCAGTAAAATGCCTGTGTTACACTTCATTGACTTTCAGAGCATTTGTTTTTATTGTCGATTCAATTTTAAGTAATGGAAAACTTGGCACTTACAGTTGATAAACTCTTTTGGGAAAAATGGGTTTTATATTTTTATAAATACATGTTATCTAGCACTTACAGAACTTTTGTTCAATTAATGGTGTTGCTTTATAACTTGTTAATGTCACTTTAAAATGGTGATGCATATACTTAGTTTAATTGGTTTGCATTTGTGCATTGTTGCAAATGAGTTAACACTTTATAGGAGAAACTGTGACATGGCTTCTTTGTGCTTTGGATTGCATTGTGTGGTAAGAGCATTGTTTTGGTCTAGTGTTTACTTCCTGCAGTTAACCTCTGAAGATGTTTGTTTACCTGAAATGTCATATCAAGAGATTGATACGGACATGATAGTGGACAAATACATTGTTACTGGAAATATTGTTGTTGTGTTTCGTTTATTTAACGTCGGCCTATTTCCGCGACTATGGCCAATCACCGACGCCAGGGAGCAGTTTCACCTCACTATCCTGGAAATTTTGCCGAACCCCTGCCTTTCTGTAAGGAGGGTAGGGATCTTTAACGTGCCCAACATCGCATGGACACGGGACCGACGGCTTTACGCCCCCTCCTAAGGGCGGAACGTGCAGACATTCAACTTGCTCAAATCCAATGCCAGAACCTCGGTTGATGTTAATGTTACAGTTTGTACTGAAAAAGTGAAAGGGGTACTCTGGGATCGAACCCAGTACCCTTCAGTTCAGAGGCACACGTTCTTACCTCTGAACCACCGACGTTCTACTGGAAATATTAAAAATCACTATTGGAATTGAAATTTATCTAATGAATTTTTGCTGTCAAAATTATCTGATGGATTTTCATAAGTTTTTGATAACTTGTCGAGTTTTAAGAATATTTTATGGTAAATATTCAGACGTAATTTGGCTGTGCTGTTGTAGTCATACTAGAAATAATATGATGAAATAGTATGGTATATTTTTCAACAATAGTTGGATTTTATAGTATGATTACCAAAGAATAATTCATATTGGTAGTTCCATTTAGTGGATACTGTATAGATGAATTATTACCTCATTTTAGGGATTCGATAGTCAGTTAAATTCCGTCACATAACTTTAACCCCTACGACCAACTACATGGTAAGTCGGTGTCCTCACATATTCAGCATTTGTTTCATGCCATTTCGTGATATCTATTTTAGGGTTTTTCCTTTTGGTTAGAATTGTCGGTAAATAACCGCGAACTAGGCCCCCTAGAACCCACATCTAGGGTCCGTTTCCATTTTTAAATGTTTGTATATATATATATATATATATATATATATATATATATATATATATATATATATATATATATATATATATATATATATATACAAAATATATATATATATATATATATATATATATATATATATATACAAAATATATATATATATATATATATATATATATATATATATATATATATATATATATATATATATATACACACTTCATTTGTATGCTGTACTTTTTATTAGTTTACGTGGAATGCAGTTTCGACCCGCGCCGGTTCATCATCAGCACGCTACTGCGTTACGTAACGTGCTGATGATGAACCGGGACGGTTCGAAACTACAGGCCAAGTAAACTAATAAAAAAATTCTGGACGCAGCAAGTGCGTTATGGTAGTGAATTTTCATAAAAATGTTTTTAATAACAAATATCTGTGTTTTGTTAAGAAAGCAGGCATCAAATTTGGTTACCAGTATAATCTATATATTAGAAACAATGTGCCATGTTTCATCAAAATAACTTTATTGTGTGAAAATGTACAAAATTTTCCAAAAGTAAACTTAAAGTGTTCCCGAAAAAACACGTTTCTTGGTCAACCTTATAGGTTAATAGCAAATTGAGCTGTTCAAATATGAAACATTTGATCAAAATTCGCTACCATAACGCACTTGCTGCGTCTAGAATTTCTTTTCTTACAAACATGCATTATATCTCGATGGAAAATGCAAAAATGCAATAACATAAGGCGTGTTTGATTAAAAAAAACTCTGGACGCAGCAAGTGCGTTATGGTAGTGAATTTTCATAAAAATGTTTTTAATTGCAAATATGTGTGTTTCCTTTTTAAGAAAGCAGGCATCAATTTTGGTTACCAGTATAACCTATATAGTAAAAACAATGTGCCATGTTTCATAAAAATAACTTTATTGTGTGAAAATGTACAAAAATTTCCAAAAGTAAACTTAAAGTGTTCCCGGAAAAACTCGTTTCTTGGTCAACCTTATAGGTTAATAGCAAATTGAGCTATTCAAATTTGAAGCATTTAATGAAAATTCGCTACCATAACGCACTTGCTGCGTCCCGAATTTCTTTTATTACAAACATGCATCGCTGAAAAATTCAAAAATGCAATAACATAAGGCGTGTTTGATTAAAAATAAAAGAAAATTTGTATCACCAACGACTTATGGGCCATCCTGTGATTGTAGAAATATTTTTTTAGGATGTAGCTCAAGACACCCTATAATTAATATATACAAATTTTCTTCATATCTTGTATAATAACGGATATATTGAGCTTTATTGATTTTTTACGAAAATTTGACAAAAATTATATACCATTAAACGATAAACTCTAAAGCTAAGGCTACTGCCAAGCATCAGAGAAAGGGTCTATTTGAAATGAATTTTCTGGAAACATTTTAGTAAAATGAAGGACAATGACGGTTGAAACTAAGACTTCAGAGTTTGTAAAAGATCCTTCTTGAGACATTTGATTTCCATATCCCGTATTAGATTCAAGTTCTTTGCCTAAATGTTGCCGATTTTGACGTTTTAAATCGCAACTTTGACGTTTTGAGGAAAACCTCAATTTATTTTTCTTTAAATGCCTATAACTTTTTTGTCTTTTGACCTACATAGCTAAATTTTGGTACGTGGCTTACCTATAAGGATATTAACTAGTGTACCAAATTTGGTTGCCCTTACTTTGTTAATTCCGGAGATATAAATTTTTTTCGAAAGAAAACACAAAATTTTCCGGGAAAACCTGGGCAGATTTTCCTGGCTAACGAACTTATCCAAGCCATTTGCAAAAGGAATTTTTCCACCAAATTTAGTGAAAATCGGCCTATTATTTTTTGAGTTATCGGTGTGATACATATATATATATATATATATATATATATATATATATATATATATATATATATATATATATATATATATATATATATATATATATATATATATATAATATATATATATATATATATATATATATATATATATATATATATATATATATAAATATATATATATATAAACATATAAAAATTGAAACGGACCCCGGATATGTGTTCTAGGGGGCCTAGTTCGCGGTCATTTGAAGAAATTTTTTCAAAATTCAAAAGTCGGGATCTCCTCATTAGTGAATTTTTTTTAAGAAAATTCACTAAAAAAAAGGAAATTTGTATCACCAATGACTTATGGGCCACCCTGTGATTGTAGAAATATTATTTTAAGATGTAGCTCAAGACACCCTATAATTAATATATACAAAATTTTTTCATATCTTATATAATAACGGATATATTGAGCTTTATTGATTTTTTACGAAAATTAGACGAAAATTATATACCATTAAACGATAAACTCTATAGCTAAGGCTACTGCCAAGCATCAGAGAAAGGGTCTATTTGAAATGAATTTTCTGCAAATATTTTAGTAAAATGAAGGACAATGACGGTTGAAATTAAGACTTTAGGGTTTGTAAAACATTCTTCTTGAGACATTTTATTTCTATAGCCCGTATTAGATTCAAGTTATTTGCCTAAATGTTGCCAATTTTGACATTTTAAATCGCCACTTTGACGTTTTGAGGAAAACCCCAATTTATTTTTCTTAAAATGCCTATAACTTTTTTGTCTTTTGACTTACATAGCTAAATTTTGGTAGGTAGCTTACTTATAAGGATGTAAACCAGCGTACTAAATTTGGTTGCCCTTACTTTGTTAATTCCGGAGATATAAATTTTTTTCGAAAGAAAACACAAAATTTTCCGGGAAAACCTAGGCAGATTTTCCTGCTTAACGAACTCATCCAAGCCATTTGCAAAAGGAATTTTTTCACCAAATTTAATCAAAATCGGCCTATTATTTTTGAGTTATCGGTGTGATACACACACACATATATATATATATATATATATATATATATATATATATATATATATATATATATAAAAACATATATATATATATATATATATATATATATATATATATATATATATATATATATATATATAAAAACATATATATATATATATATATATATATATATATATATATATATATATATATATATATATAAACATATAAAAATTGAAACTGACCCCGGATATGTTTTCTGGGGGGCCTAATTAGCGCTCATTTGAAGAAATTTTTTCAAAATTCAAAAGTCGGGATCTCCTCATTAATGAATTTTATTTTAAAAAATTCACTAAAAATCACAAAAAGTACAGCAAACAAATAAAGTGTATATTTAAAAGTGATTACAGTGTAGTGCAATATTTCAAGATATATATATATATATATATATATATATATATATATATATATATATATATATATATATATATATATATATATATATATATATATATATATATGTATGTATGTATGTATGTATATATATATATATATATATATATATATATATATATATATATATATATATATATATATATATATATATATATATATATATATATATATATGTGTGTGTGTGTGTGTGTGTGTGTGTGTGTGTTCAGAAAGATACTTGGATCTCGGATTTGAACCGCGTCCAGAATTTATGAAAACTCGACGTTTCGGCTCCTGTTTTGGAGACATTTTCAAGAGGTAAAGGAAATATGTAAGGACACTCTAAGGCCTCAATCTACATACTCCTTAGAGTGGTGGACAAAGGTGGGTAAAGGAAATATGTAAGGACACTCTAAGGCCTCGATCTGCCTACTCCTTAGAGTGGTGGAAAAAGATGGATAAAGGAAATATGTAAGGACACTCTAAGGCCTCAATCTGCCTACTCTTTAGAGTGGTGGACAAAGGTGGGTTGGGTTGTTGTAGCTCGATTACGGGGCCTCAATCTGCCTACTCCCCAAATCTCGCCGGAAATCGTCTGTGAGGTCTCAGTGTGTTCAACCCTAGGCCTCAGAGAGATCTGGCAGTTCGTTGCAAGTCTTGTCTTATATATGTCGTTCAGTCTACCTGCTTGGTTTTCAGTGAAAGTAGTGGGGTCACCGTCAATTAAGTGGGGGGCTTTGGTCACGGTACTTAGAGGATGAGGAGGATTAAGAGGGTCACCGGCATTTGTTGAGGCAGATAATGGGGCAATAAAATTGTCTGTGGAATTTATTTTCTTTTTGTGTGTTTGTAAAGAAGATATAATAGGTTTCCAAGTAGTCGGAAGGCGAAGACCATCATCTCTCTTATTTAAACAATCGGGACGTTTTTCAATCTCGATTGCTTCGCGGATAATTCTCGTTTTAAAGTTGTAAACCGGTGCTATTGTTTTGGCATTATCGAAGTCTATTTTGTGTCCTGTATGAATATGATGCATGGCCAGCGCCGATGAGGGGTCGGATTTTCTAACTGCGAGGGTGTGTTCATATATTTTATTGTGGATGCGTCTATTTGTTTGTCCTACATAAGTTCGGGAACAGCTGGAACAAGGAATTTTGTAAACTCCGGGGGATTCGTTTGGAATGGTATCCTTGGGAGTGTTTATCAGATTTGACAGTTTTTGCTCTGTTGTGAGGATTAGTTCTTTTTTGAGGTCAGGACTGAGTTGGGAGTTGTTGATGATAGTTTTGGTTTTCTTTTCAAGATAAGTTGTAGGGTCGTTAGGGATTTGTTTGTAGTCTGTGTTGTTTAGTATATTGTCCATCTTTTGTTTATAGTCTGTTTTGTCGAGTATGACTGTAGCGTTGCCTTTGTCTGCTGGTAGGATTATAATTTATATGTTTCGGTTTAGGTCTCTGATTGACTGTCGTTCGTGAGAAGAAAGGTTGAAAGGTGGAGGTTTGGCAGAACGTAATATCCTGGCAATGTCCTGTCTCGTAATTTTAGCTTCGTCAGTCGGTAAGTGTGTTATCGCATCTTCTAATTGAGAAATTATCTTTTCTATTAGGATGAATTTAGGGGTTGGTGCAAAATTAATTGGATAGGACTTTGATGGCGACGTCACTTATGTTGGAATTTGAAAGGTTTTAAACTACTATAGTAGGATTGGCATTATGTGTGTGTTGTGTGAGATTTTTGTTGTCTAGAAGATGCTGTAATTTTCTTTTTTGTACGTCCGTCTTTTGCTGTGTAACATGTTCTGCTTTACTATGTGAGAGTCTGTCTAGAGTGTCCCAAAGTGTAGGGTGTATTTTGAATGTGTGTATTTTTATGTACGTGTCGTAAAGCAGTGTGTTGGTAGTGTTAAGGTGTCGTCTTGTCTCGTGAATGGAATTTCTAAGGAGAGCAAAGTCTGTTCGTTTTAAAATGTTGGAGACGTTATGTGATTTGGTGTGGTGTTTAAGTTGAAAATATTTTGGAACCACGTGGTGATCACGGCAGGCTTTTAGTAAGGTGAGGTCACAAGGGAGACGGGATTTGCGGATAAGAAGTTTGCTGAAAATTTTGGTATGAGATAAAACGACAAGACTGTAGACATGTACATAGTACATATGTAAATTAATACTGTTTTATTTCTTAATCATTTTACAGTCACAAATATGTACATTATTTATATATATATATATATATATATATATATATATATATATATATATATATATATATATATATATATATATATATATATATATCAAAAAATAATGTGCCCATTTTGATCAAATTTGGTGAGTACCTTCCTTTCGCAAGTGCCTTGGATAAGTTCGTTATCCAGGAAAATCGGCCCATGTTTTACCGAAAATCTTTGCATTTTCTTTCTTTATATCTCCGAAAATAATAAAGCTATAGCAACAAAATTTGGTACGCTGGTTTCTGTCATAAAGTTCATCATATGTACCAAAATTCAGATCTCTACGTTACAAGTCAAAAAAGTTATAGGTAAGCCTCTGATTAAAAAAGTTAAAACGTCAAAATTATTAATTATGGTAGGTGTACTAATGTGAGTGAAAAATACGACACGAAATGACTAACAAGCTCCTAGATCTGTGCCTAGGTCTTTATTTTCCTTCATTTTGTTAAAATATGAGCACAAAATCTATTGTAAATAAAAATTGTTTGGTATAAATAATAAAGACGTTAGAAAATTAACATACTGGCGTATATACCTGATAGTAGATAATCTGCCATGTCGACGCTGGTCGAGTGGTATAAGCGTGTGCATCAGATACTCGAGTCCTATAATAAGACAAGTTCTAATCCTAGTTAGTGACTTCACTTTTGATGTCATCTGATCAGATTGTTGTTATTCCAAAAAAAAAAAAAATTACGAGTTTGTATAAAAATAATTTAATAAAAAGATGAAAGATTTTTAGCCTTAATTCAATTTTAATAGCATATCTGGTTGTTAGTTCTTGCCCTAACTTAATGAAAACGTTCCATATTTAATAGAGTCGTAGAGTTTTCCCGTGGCTTCACAAGTGCTCGTTTTTAGTGAATTTTCTTTAAAAAATTCATTAATGAGGAACCGCGACTTTTGAATTTTGAAAAAATGTCTTCAAATTAGCGCGAACTAGGCCCCCTAGAACACATATCCGGGGTCAATTTCGATTTTTTGTAAATTTTCTAAAAAAATTCATTAATGAGATCCCGACTGTTGAATTAAAAAGGATTCTTCAAATGAGCGCTAATTAGGACCCCTAGAACACATATCCGGGTTCAGTTTCAATATATATATATATATATATATATATATATATATATATATATATATATATATATATATATATATATATATATATATATATATATATATATATATATATATATATATATATATATATATATATATATATATAGTGTTTGTTATTATATATTCGTAATTCATTGATATTTTGTGGTGGATCGGATTTATACACATCATTCTTCAGAGGACCCCAAAAATAAATACCATGGGTGTTAGGACTTCGAGCACACTAATGAATCGGCCCATTGTTACAAATGACACGATTATTAAAATTTTGGTACAAAAGTTATTTGACGATCCTAGCATTGTGAGCTGGACAACCGTCTTGTTGGTACCAAATCTCGACTAAGTTATCATGAACTCTTCTAATTGTTGGTAAGATATCATTTCTCAATAAATTAAGATACTTTTCCCCAGTTAAATTATTTTCAAAAAAGAACGGACCAACAATGAAGTTACCTGTTTTTTTTTAAATTAACTGTCTAATCTACAAATAAAAATAACAGTGTTTTACCTAACAAGCCGTACCAAACATTAATACCAAGTCTGTCTTGCAATCGTCTTTCTTCCTTTAGATGGGGATTTTCATTTGTCCAATAATGCCTATTACGGCGATTATACCCACCACAATTTGTAAATCTGGATTCATCAGTCCATATTATTTTAAAATTAAAATTTTCATCTTGCTGACATTGTCCTTGATACCATCTGCAGAATTGAAGTCGCTTAGGGTAATCGTCAACATTTAAGGCTTGTACGATTGTAGGTTTGTATGGATGGTAATGACCTTGTTTTAATACACGGTGTACCGTACTTTTTGGAACGTCAATGTGTTTACCATAAAACCGAATATATTGCGAAGGGTTTTCGTTTGAAACCTGTAAGACGGCATTATTTCTTTCTTCATTTCTAGGCATTGGTAGTTTCTTTGCGTGGAAGCTACCGTCGTTCAATAGATTGGTCACTATCCTGCGAAATATTTTGGTGTTTGGTTGTCGTCTTTCTGGGTAGTTGTTTTGATATAAATTTGCAGCTGCCTCAGTATTTCGGTTAGAACGAATATAACATTCCAACATGTCAAAAATTCTTCATTACTAAACATATTGTTGAATAATATTTAAAATAAACAGAAAACAAACTATTTAGTACAAAATTTTAAGCAACGCGTTAAATACACCTCAAATTGTTCAGATAATTAAGAATGACAGTATTCTTAATTGTCCCGATAGTGTTATATCCATAGCAACCTTTCTTCTGTTATTTGTCAGTTGACTTACGTTTAAAAATCAAACAATTTTCAAAGGCGTCTTCGTAAATCATTAATCTGCTTTTTAGTGAATTTTCTTTAAAAAAATTCACTAATGAGGAGATCTCGACTTTTGAGTTTTGAAAAAATTTCTTCAAATGAGCGCTATTTAGGAACCCTGGAACCCAAATCCGAGGTCGGTTTCAGACTTTATATATATATATATATATATATATATATATATATATATATATATATATATATATATATATATATATATATATATATATATATATATATATATATATATATATATATCTGTGTGTGTGTGTGCGTGTGTGTGTGTGTGTGTGTGTGTGTGTGTGTGTGTGTGTGTGTGTGTGTGTGTGTGTGTGTGTGTGTGTGTGTCACACCTATAACTAAAATAATAATGGATCGATTTTGATAAAATTAGGTGAGTACCTTCCTTTCGCGAGTGGCTTGGATAAGTTCGTTAGCCAGGAAAATCCGCCGAGGTTTTCCCGGAAAATTTTGTGTTTTCTTTCGAAAAAAAATTATATCTCCGGAATTAACAAAGTAAGGGCAACGGAATTTGGTACACGGGTTTATATCATTATAGGTAAGCTACCTACCAAATTTAGCGCTGTAGGTTGAAGGACAAAAAAGTTACAGGCATTTAAAGAAAAATAAATTTCGGTTTTCCTCAAAACGTCAAAGTCGCGCTTTTAAACGTCAAAATTTAATATTTAGGCAATAAACCTGAAATTAATATGATCTATGGAAGGAAAATGTCTCAAGAATAATGTTTTACAAAGCCTGAGCTCTTAGTTTCAATCGTCATTGTCCTTCATTTTACTACAATATTCCCAGAAAATTCATTTCAAATAGACCCTTTCTCTGATGCTTTAGCAGTAGTGTTGGCTATAGAGTTTATCGTTTAATGGTATATCATTTTTGTCCAATTTTCGTAAAAAATCATTAAAGCGCAATATATCCGTTATTATGCAAGTTACGAAAAAAGTTGTATACATGAATTGTAGGGTGTCTTAAGCTACGTCTTAAAAATATTTCCACAATTACAGGGTGGCCCATAAGTCGTTGGTGATTCAAATTTTCTTGTTTTTAGTGAATTTTTTTAATCGAACACGCCCTATGTTATTGCATTTTTGTATTTTCCATCGAAATATAATACATCTTTGTAAGAAAAGAAATTCGGGACGCAGCAAGTGCGTTATGGTAGAGAATTTTCATTAAATGCTTCAAATTTTGAATCAATTTGCTATTAACCTATAAGGTTGACCAAAAAACCAGTTTTTTCGGGAACAATTTAAAATTTTTGTACATTTTCAAACAATAAAGTTATTTTGATGAAACATGGCACATTGTTTCTAATATATAGATTATACTGGTAACCAAATTTGGTGCCTGCTTTCTTAAAAAAACATATTTGCTATTAAAAACATTTTTATGAAAATTCACTACCATAACGCACTTGCTGCGTCCAGAGTTTTTATTGAGTTCTGTTAATAAATTTAGTTATTTACTAGGTTTACCTATTTAATTAAATTATAATAATTTTTTAGGAGAATGTAATGTAAAATATCATTTGTAATAATGGGCCGATTTATTGGTGTGCTCAAAGTTCCTATTTTTTATCGTGACTCATTACAGAAAATTATGTTAAAAGTAGAGGTCTATTGTTAGACTCCATGGCCTACTGCTTTTTGAACACTTTTTTTTGTCATTTGTTTTCTGGTAGGATTTCATAGCCTACTATCCTCAAAACGGTTTTTCTCAAAATTGTCAGTGCAATTACAAGATTTCTCATGCATGTTGTACATCATTGGAAAGCTCTTTTCGCAGGCTATCACGTGAGCAAAAAATCCAATATGGCTGCCATAATAAAAACAAACGTTGATACAAGTAGCTCAAAAACAAATGACAATCCAAACTTGAGAATAGCACAAAATGATTACTCTGTAAAAAGTGTCCTTATAATGTACTTAGATATTGAAGAAAAAAGAAATCGACAAATTTTGTTTTTTTCGAAATAACTCGAAAACGAAAAGAGGCAGGGTTAAATACAAGTTATATTTGGAACGAGCATGAAATTCTACGAAACATTGTTAATTTAACCGTCTCCCTATATCTAACAATAACGGAGATAGCAGTACATTCCCATCCAGTTTGGGACACACTGTATATATAAACATATTAAAATTGAAACTGACCTCGGATATGTGTTCTAGGGGGCCTAATTAGCGCTCATTTGAAGAATTTTTTTCAAAATTCAAAAGTCGGAAGCTCCTAATTAGTGATTTTTTTTAACAAAATTGACTGAAAATGTAAAAAATTTCGCGGAAGACCGAAAACAGCAACAAATGATATCATTTAATTACAAGTTTTACTGGATTGTTAGTGAGACACCACAAACCCCAATCACGCAACTTGCAGCAGATTATTATGTGTGTGAAGGATCAATAAGAAAAATATTAGAGCAATCTAAGTATCATACCTATACCACATTTAGTTCATCAACTCGTAGAAGACGGTTTTGATCGCAGGTTGCAAGTTGCAAAAATTATGCTAAAAAGAACTGAAGCTGATCAAAATTAGGCAAGAAACATTGTTTTTTCAGACGAAGCCACATTCATGTTAAATGGTTCTATACGCAGACATCACTGATGTACATACGGGCACCCCGCTAATCCCAGTGTCAGCTTGGAAATTCATCCAGAAAAACTTAATGTTTGGTGTGGAATATTGGGCAAAAGCATCATCGCCCCATTCTTTATACATAGCACATTAACATCTTTTGGTTACTTGGAACTAGTACAGAATCAAATTGTACCAAAAAATAAAAGATATTAAACTAAGTCCAATAAATCGCCAACCTTGCACCAAGCTGTCTGGTATCAACAAGATGGTACTCCACCACATTTTGATTAGCCAGTTCGTGTATTCTTAATTGCAATTTTGCCATGACAATGAATTGGACGGATGGGTTCGATTGAATGGCATCATTAACTTTTTCTTTTGGGGATATTTTTAAAGTGTCGTGTATTCTAATAAACACGTTAGATGACATTTAGAAGCACGAATTAGAATTGCGATCGTAAACATTGCTCCAAAATCTGTGCAAAACGCATTGGGCACTTTTGTTAATAGACTTGACAATTCGAAAAATGAATGGACAAAACAATCTGAGCAGTTATTTTGATTTTCTTTAATTAAGTAACTGAATTTTCACAATTTGTTCTATTTACATGAAATATGGGTTTAATTTTTTTATTTTCTCCGTTATTTTCGAATAAACAACCGTATGATATACCGCGTATTACCGTATTGCAATCTACCCTGCACCAGACTCCCCAATTTAGAAGCTGGAAGAAAGGACATACTATGGATAAAACTCTCTCTCAGGGCTGCAACTAAATTCATCTGTTGCATTTACCGGTCACCTTCTGACAACAACTTTGTCCAGCTTTTTGACTACCTTTCTGAAAAAACCGACTATCTGATTTCTGAATATCCTTCCTCGAAGGTTACTATTCTTGGTGACTTTAATGTCCATAATAAGGAATGGCTAGGATCTTCAAAAACCGATCCACAAGGGAGAGCAGCAGAGGTCTTTGCAGTCAGCAATTCTTTAGCCAGTATGGTTCAGCAACCTACTTACTTTCTTCGTATCCCAACACACAGCTCAAATCCATTGGATCTCCTTCTTACTACAAAACCTGAATGCTATAAGATATCAGTCACCGCCCCCCTTGGTCGCTCAGACCACGGCATGGTCACTGCTTCCTGCGCAATTCAACCCGAGGTCACACAGTCAT
The DNA here is from genome assembly GCA_964006375.1 of Tillus elongatus. NCBI lineage: Eukaryota > Metazoa > Arthropoda > Insecta > Coleoptera > Cleridae > Tillus > Tillus elongatus. Next base: position 52,587,564 of record OZ023270.1, read on the forward strand.
CACACCCACGTATCGTTTGGCACAACTCCGCAAACTGGGACGAAATGCGGGATTACTTTTCCTCATTTCCATGGGCGTCTGTCTGATTCTCTCATCCTGACCCCTCTGATATCTCACAAAACGTCACCGAAATTATCCAAGCTGGCATGGAATTGTTTATTCCACGTACACAGAAAACCTCTTCAACCACTCAAAAGCCCTGGTTCTCTAAATCCTGTGACAAGGCCAGACTTGAAAAGGTGAAAGCTCACAAAACGCTTCTACACAATCCCAGTCAAGAAAATCGTCAAGCATTTAACGACGCAAGAAACCGCTATGTCCGCATTCTTTCTGAGGCAAAAAAACTCGTTCAATAACCACATCAAAAACAAAGTCCTCTTAAGCTCCAACGGCGGCAAACCCTTCTGGACTCTTGCTAAATCTATTGGGAATAATTTCTGCAAAAGCACGTTCCCACCTCTTGTCTCAGGGGATGAAATCGTTTCTACCGCCCTGGGCAAGGCTGAACTTTTTGCTTCGTTGTTCGCCGGCAATTCTACTTTCAACCCACCTCCAAATGTTCAACCACCAACAGTCCCCAATGTCGCGCATAAAATGACGGATATCATTTTCAAAACTAAAAATGTACGAAAGATGCTCTCTTCTCTTAATACCAGGAAAGCTTCTGGCCTTGACGAGATCCCAGCAATTGTTCTTAAAAAAATGCGCGCCAGAACTTGCTCCTGCCCTGACTCGTCTGTTTCAGATATCTTACAATAAAGGCATATTCCCTAGTAACTGGAAAATTGCTCGAGTACAACCCATTCCCAAGAAATGATCCAAAGAGCTTCCTAGCAACTACAGGCCTATTTCTCTCCTTTCAATCGTATCTAAAGTGATGGAAAAGTATATAAACATCGAATTACTAAAATTTCTTGAAAAACACAGTCTAATTCACGACAGGCAGTATGGATTCCGTCAGCGCAGATCGACTGCCGACCTCCTTTCCTTTGTCACCCATTCTTGGAACAAGTCTATGGAACTACACGGTGAATCCCAGATTGTTGCTCTAGACATCTCCAAAGCATTCGACCAGGTCTGGCACGCAGCGCTGCTTAATAAACTTCCGACCTATGACCTTCCACCAAAACTTTGTACCTGGACAGCAAATTTCCTCTCCAACAGGAGCATTTATGTTGTTGTGGATGGTCATTCCTCTAAACTGTATCCAATTAATGCATGAGTTCCTCAAGGTTCAGCTTTAGCCCCTACTTTGTTTCTTCTTCACATCACTGACCTCCTCTCTAGCACATCCAACCCAGTTCACAGTTACGCGGACGACAGCACCATCCACAGAAATATACAATATTCTAAGCCTGTTTCTTTAGCCCAATTAGATGAGGGTGGCAGACTCATGGAGGGTTCTGTCTCCGTGGATCTCCAAAAAATATTAGACTGGGGAAGTAGAAATCTTGTGCAATTCAACCCCACCAAATCTCAGTCTTGCTTTCTTTCTCATAAGAGATACACCAGCCCTAGACCCATCACAATGAACAACCAAGTTATTCAAAATAATGAGTCCTTTTCTCTTGTTGGAATTTCTGTGGATCGAAATTGGCACCAACATGTCACATCAATTGCAGAAGCGGCTGCTAAGAAATTAGGTTTCCTCTTCCGGGCTCGCAAATACTTTTCACCAGCTAATCTCTATACCTTATATACTTCACAAATAAGGCCAAACCTCGAATACTGTTCCCACATCTGGGGTGCAGCTGCCGCTTCTACACTCGCTATCCTTGACTCCATTTAAAAGAGAGCTATACGTCTCATAGGTGACCCTACCCTCAACCAAAGGTTGCCATCCCTTGCCCACCGACGTGCCGTTGGTGACCTCTCTCTCTTTTAAAGATATCTGCACGGGCACTGCTCAGAGGAGCTTTCCTCCATAGTTCCCCCCCCCCCACCTGCTGCCCCCAACAGATCTACCAGGGGAACAGAGCGAATGCACCCTTTTACTGTCCAGGTCACCAGACATAGAACATCTTGTTACGCCCGCTCTTTTGTCCCGAGAACTTCCAAGTTGTGGAATTCCTTGCCGGCACATGTTTTCCCTTCTCCTCCGAACCTCCAAAACTTCAAGTCCAGAATTAACAAGTTGCCTCTTTCCTCCTTGTCAACACCCACGGTACGATAGTATTTAGGCTGTAAGCCCTCGTGGTGTGTTGTTGAAACTTAAAAAAAAGTATTTGTAAAACCTATATTACCGGCTAACTGACACCAAATTAAACCTAGGTTGCTATTAAAAAAAATCAAAATGGCAGCCTCTGACAAATACCAGTCGCAATAACAAAAGAACTCATATTAGAATATGAGTGTTTATGTATCATTTAACCGCACCAAAGGTAAAAAAATCGCATTATTGGTGCAATACTATTTGCGCACATGTGTATATAATATAGATCCTTCTCAGGTCTAGGGTTGAACACACACAGACCTTAGAGACGACATCCAGTCCAGTAAGATTTCGGGAGTTGGCTCCGTAATCGAACTGCAACAACTCAACCCATCCCTATCCACCGCTCTAAGCAGTAGGCAAGTAGGCAACATTGGGGCCTGTTTTATTTGATTATTTAGAGAGTGTTGTATATGACGTAATACAACCAAGAAATACCTATAATAGCCAACAAAAATACAGTAAACGTAAATATAGGGTACAGACAAACTGAGCATGTCTCAAATAGCGTCACATCACGAGAAATGCGAAACAGTGTTGCCAGATCTAATAATTGAACTCTAAATTAAATTAGAAAGTAGTGAATACTTACTGCTTTTTAATTAAATGAAAATATGAGTAAGTAATAATAATAATCATAAACAGAGAACGACAAATAGAAAGTAGATATAATATGCCAAAATTGATAAGTGGGTGTTAATAATCATATTAATAATTGAAAAAGTGAACAAGTGCCTCGCCGCAGAAAATAGGCTAGAGCACAGGTTTTATTAAGTCATTATGAAAAACCTGTGCTCGAGTCTATTTCCTGCGGCTAGACACTCGTTTACTTTTTCAATTAATAATATTATTACTACCACATATCAATTTTGCATTATATCCAGTTTCTATTTTCCGTTCTACGTTGTGATTATTATTACTTATACTGATATTTTCCAACGTTGGTAAATTTGCTGATTACCTCCCGAACCCTTTTCAATTTTTTTTTCAGAAACATGCCTAGGACCCCCCTGGATGCACAAAGCAGCACGTTAAAAATTTCTTGTTCACAACCCCCAAGGAAGTTACGGGACCTGGAGTGAATAGGGGTGCTGGGCGGGGTAGGTAGTAAAAAGGAAATATGAACAGAAAATGCGAAGAAAACGGCTTGAAAGCTGTCTTTTTCACACCTTGAAGCCATATCCCCCCCCCCCCCCCCAAACCCTGCCTATCCCACACAACACCCCTATTCGTGCCAGGTCCCGTAACTTCCTTAGGGGGTATGAACAAGAAATTTTTCTTGTGGTTTATGCAACGAGGGTGGTTGTCCACACGCGAGAGGGGAAGGAAAATCCTTACGGCGAAGCAACAACCCTCCACCCCCGAACAAAAGTGGAACGCCAGAGGAAGGAATAAAACCCATATTACAATATGTGACAAAGTATGTACAGAAAAAAGGGAACATCATATAGCAAATACCGTGAAACGATCGAAATTTACAAAAAAGAACAACAAATTTACACAACAGTTACCTTTTGCATCTCAAGCAAATGATGTAGGTCCTGTCGTTGGTGTAAACAACCTCGCACAAAACAACATAGAAAACAAATAACATGCCACAGATACTAAGAAAAGGCCACACATGCACCTTAAGCCACTAATCTGAAAATTTGCCCCAAAGTGTGATAAGAGAGAAACGAATGCGATGGATAAAAAACATAAATAAACATAAACTCGAGTAAATAAATGTGGCAACCATGCACGCAATTTAACGGCTGAAATTTGCATTTCGTAACTGTGTACTAGTCTCTATCCCTATATTCAACGTTTACGAAAAATACATAAACAATTTAGATAGAGTAAACAGATCCGCGAACGCTTTCTTTTTCATTAATTAATTAATATGAGAATTCGCTACCATAACGCACTTACTGTGCCAGGATTTTTAAATTTCATTTGTTAATTTGACTCTCAACATTTAACAAACATTCAATGGCGCAATTTAGACAGACCGGGACAACCTTTTATTGCTTTGCTCAGGACTCGAACCAGGGACATCCCCACTTTGTAAACTGACTCCTCAACAACCTACACCACACGATGTCTAAAATAAAATAAAAATAACAGTCTAACCCTGTCGGTGGTTTCTGTGACCTGTATTATCTGGGTAGGAACTGGGATTGTGGAATATATAACACATCCATTACATTACTTAACCTTTTGTATTTGCTATTGTGGATTAACTAAAATTAATTAAGTAAATACTATTAGCTACATCAATCGCATCTGTAAAAATCAAATCAAATTTCTAGTTAGGTAGGTATCTAGAATTACCTAAGATACCAGAAGCTTAAAAATTATAAAATAAACCTAACCTATCCCAAAGATCGGTAAAAACACCTGATATCTGATATGTAACAAAGCTGCAATAAGCAAACAAAGACAGTGACTCAGGCAGATATACCTACTTCTGATTGAAATTATCTACTTATTTTAAAATAGAACATTGATCTCCCAGAACACTAAATACCTTAGATATTTAACAAAAGTCAACTTATAGCCTTAAATTTATGGTCATTGACTTACGTTATCACTGGATCAGAACTCCGATTTTTCTGCTTGTTCTCGTCCTTGTCCTTTTTCTTCCCGAACAACGGCATTGTTACAGAAAAGTCAGTCAACAATTTTCACAGTATTGCACTATTAAAACTGTCCGAATAATGAATACGAATATTGATATGTTCAAAACTTCACTGATAAATGATAGATAAGATAAATATTAGAACGGGACGGATAAGTGTTGCCTAGTTTGTTTATCAAACCGGATTGCTACTACCGAAGGAAACAACAATCAACAATTATATTTTATTTAAGTAGAACTTCAGAGATAACACTACTTTAGGTAGTTTAGGCACAGCATAAGAAACAATAATTATGCTGTGGTTTACGATCTACTATTCATTCCACTTGCACTGTTACTAAATACTATACTAAATCACTAAACTGACTAAAGTCACATAACATATCACATCGTCATCGGTGGTCACGGTCGCATCCTCATGCTTAAGTAACTTTTTCAACACGCCGTCATAAAGCTGTCGAGGTGACTGACTGTTGCCGTTGCCGCTGATGATATGCTGTAAAAGGTATAATGTACAATTCACTCTTTAAAAATCTGATCAGAAACGTAGATATTGTGCTACAAGTTGAAACTGGAGAATCTGAATCTGAGGGGCTTGAAAATCTATGAAGATAAGCAAGTTACACCCCTTCCCCTTTGTTTATTGTTTTTATTGGTAGAATTCAAGAGTGTGATCGTTAGGGGAGGAGCCAACATTCTCGTTTTTCCTTTACTGACAAAACTGAAAACGGATATTGTGGATTGTAGATGATATATTCATCATTCATCGCATTGGCATTCTGAATTAATTATAATAATTGTTTAGATAAGAAAGTGGCTCCTTATCCTTGATTATGTATTATGAAGGTATTGTTTTATTGTCTTCCTAACAGGAGACTGGATTCTGTTATCTCATAAAAGTTTTGTATCTTTCTACAGCAGCAAAAGTAAATAAGGTACCTAGGTATTTAAACAAATTATTTGGCTTCTTATTTACGAATTATTGCAGAATTAAACCGCCGTGAAGCAGACTCAAAATGTAGAGACATATAGATTTTGATTTTTAAAACGATATTTATAATTTACCATTTTAATTAAGTAGATATAGGTCATTGGCGACGGACGGATTTTAAATTATTGATGGAGTGGGGGTAGTCTATAGAAGTTAGATGACGACTTACAGAAAACACCCCATCTCAGCAAGTGCGTTATGGTAGTAAATGTTTCTTAAAGTTATTTCGATCATTTATTGCACTTTAGCATAAGGTGATCACTTTTTATAATACCTAAACCGACTGTTTTATTTTCAATGTTAATAATTTTTGTTATAACTGACAAATAAAATTTTGATACCTGCTGGATAAAGGTATCCACGGGGAAAATTTTGGTGCCCAATTTAATTACAGTAACTTTATTATTTTTGAAGGTGCAAACAATTTCTGAACCAAAATTTGCAATTTTCTCGGACAATTGAAATTTCTAGAAAATTTGGTGAGACAAGGCTCTACCAACTAAATCTTCTAATTTACAAAAGAAGGACACTTTACAAGATTTATCAGTCAATTATTACTTCCACATCGTCACAACGTGTAGTATGGCATCGGCGGCAAAAATTTCAAATTTTTTGTTTCGTTTATACGTCGTAAAAAGTATCAAAACATATAGAAAACATGATTTGAGAACGATATTTTTTTGTCTGTCGGTCTGTATTTCTGTCTGTTTGTAGCCACGATAACTTTAGAACGAATTGAGATATCGTCTTCAAATTTGGTGTACAGTTAGCGCCCGACAAACGAACGGTACGGATTGTTTTTGGGTAAAATCGGTCCAGGGGGTAGTAGATGAATGGGGGGTGATTTGGTAAAAATTTATATTTTTTCGTTAAAACTTGAGTGATGTAACGTTTTAGGGTTTGTTTATTAGAAAACTTTTAATTTGATCAAACATCTAGTATTCTGTGCTGACAGAAATTTCGATTTTTTTTTGCCAAAACGGCGTAACTCTCAAAACATATAGAAAACTTGATTCTTGAACGAGTATTTTTTTTTGTCTGTCGGTCGGTTGGTCTGTCGGCCTGTACGCCTATCTGTTAGTAGGAGCAATAAGTTTCGAAATTGGCAGGTACCCAGTTATTAGCACCCGACAAATGAACGCTTCGAATTGTTTTTGGGTAAGATCGTTTCAGGGGGTAGGCGATAAATGGAGGCGATTTGGTGAAAGTTGACAGTTTTTTAGTTAAAACTCGAGTAATATAATGTTTCAGAAGTTTATGGGTACAGGAATACGAACACTTTCTTTGTGATTAAGTTATGGACCCCTGAATTAATTTCATGATAATGTCTTTCTGAGGAAAGTAGATTACCACAGCTATGTGGAAATTATGATTCAATTTGCAGCACTATTTTTGTACTAAATACAGATGTAGAAACTATTTATAAAGTATGTAGGTAGGTAGGGGAGCACAGGCTAATGGCGCTCGCGCTCACTCATTTTTAAACAAAATCCTTACTTTAGTCGGATTTGTGTACACCGCGCCATATGTATTAAGGTCAATGACATATAGAGAGGGGACGAGTAACGTTCATTTATATAGTGTACAGAAAAGTGTTACGCAAAATCGAACGTCGGCCATTTTTTGATAATTATTGTGAATAAATTAAATTATTTTGTACTTACAAGCAGAACTCAGCACCCATCAAAAGTTCGAAAGCACAAAACACATAAACAAATAGTGATTTTTTTTAAACGTTTATTATCGAACAGTTGACAATGACTCGGCAAATCAGCTAGCAATATTCACCAATACAGATCACGTAGCAGTTAAGCTTTTGTGATTCTGATTGGTTCTGTGACATCCTCATCTTATACGGATTTCCGTGGCATATTCAATTATTTCATCAAATAATCCTTATAGAAACCAAACAATACCCCATGGACTACTTATGGATTTGTACGGTTAATTTTTTTTGCGCAAAAGCGTCAAGAAGTTGCAGAAAAAATATTTTAAAAATTTTATAATTTTTCTTGAAATGCCAGAGTCGCGACTTGAAACGTCAAAATTTGCAATTTTCAGACAACGAATTTGAAGCAAATATGGATTATGCCGAAAAAATCTGTTAATAAGTGTGTTTCACAAAGCCTTAAGTTTCAGCTACAACCATCACTGTCCTTCATTTTACGAACATATTTTCGGAAAATCAATTTCAATAGACCCTCTTTCTGATGCTTCGGCAGTAGTTTCCGCTATAGAATTTATGGTTTAATAGTCCATATTTTAGCAACTTTTCGTAGTAAAAAAATCGTTATTAAGAAGACCACGACGAATTTTAAAAAGATTTCTTCAAATGAGCGCGAACTAGAACCCCTGAAACCCATATACGGGGTCAGTTTCAGTTTTTGCCTATTTACATATATACAGGGTGACGCATTTGTAGTGTAAAGCGCAATATATCCGTTATTATACAAGATATGAGGAAACACTATATACATTAATTATAGGGTGTCTCGAGCTGTATCTTATTAACCTATTTTGACAATTACAGGCTGGCCTATAAGTCGTTAGTGATACACGTTTTATTTTTTTAATAGAACAGCCTTTTATGTTATTGCATTTTTGTGTTTTCCATCAAATTATAATACATGTTTGTAAGGAAAAAATGATATCGTTCATAGTTTTTGAGTTATTTCAATTGTTTTGAAACTTTTCACGTTTTTGGCACTATTTCAAACGCATATCACAAACTGTAATATAGCGTTTTAGTGAATTTTCGTAGAAAAAATTCACTCGATCCCCACTTTTGAATTTTGAAAAAATTTTTGCAAATGAGCGTGATCTAGGACCCCTAGAACCCATATCCAGGGTCAGTTTCAATTTTTATATGTTTATATATATATATATATATATATATATATATATATATATATATATATATATATATATATATATATATATATATATATGTGTATGTATTACACCGATAACTCAAAAAATAATAGGCCGATTTTAATCAAATTTGGCACGTACCTTTCTTTTGTAAATAGCTTGGATAAATTCGTTAGTCGGGAAAATTTTGAGTTTTCATTCGAAAAAAATTCGATTTTAATAAAATTTGGCGTGTACCTTCCTTTTGTAAATGGCTTTGACAAGTTTGTTAGTCAGGAAAATCGGATGAGGTTTTCCGGGAAAATTTTGAGTTTTCATTCGAAAAAAATTCTTTTCTCAAAAAGTAATAAACTGATTTTATTAAAATTTGGCATGTACCTTCCTTTTGTAAATGGCTTTGACAAGTTTGTTATTCAGAAAAATCGGATGAGGTTTTCCGGGAAAATTTTGAGTTTTCATTCGAAAAAAATTCTTTTCTCAAAAAGTAATAACCCGATTTTATTAAAATTTGGCATGTACCTTCCTTTTGTAAATGGCTTTGACAAGTTTGTTATTCAGGAAAATCGGACGAGGTTTTCCGGGAAAATTTTGACTTTTCATTTGAAAAAATTTTTATCTCAAAGAATAATGGGCAGATTTTGATATAATTTGGCATGTACCTTCCTTTTGTAAATGGCTTTGACAAGTTCGTTAATCAGAAAAATCGGACGAGGTTTTCCGAAAAAATTTTGAGTTTTTATTTGAAAAAAATTTTTATCTTAAAAAATAAAAAATCTATGATAACCAAATTTGGTAGGTAGGTTTACGATATAAAAAGTAAACTATACACCAAAATTTAGATTTCCATGTTACAAGAAAAAAAAGTTATAATAAAATATTTTGTGCCAGATCATTTCTATGAAAATTCACTACCATAACGCACTTGCTGCGTCCCGAGTTTTTTATCAATAGATAGCGGAGCCCCATCGAAATGACGCATTCAGAGAGCTTTTTCTTTGTACTACTCCTCGAAAAAATCGAGCTGCCGTAAACTTTTAAAGTTTATTTTTGGAAAATATTTGTACTTTTTGAAACAACAAAGCTATTTTAATGAAATATGGTACATTGTTAGTGCTATATAGGTTATACTATCAACCAAACGTCCTCCTTGTAAAAACAAGACATATTTTCCTTTAGAAACATTTTTACGTAAATACGCTACCATAACGCATTTGCTGCGTCCCGAACTTTTAAATTAAAGCAGGCATCAAATTTGGTTACCAGTATAACTTATATAGTAGAAACATTGTATCACATTTAATAAAAGTAACTATATTGTTTGAAAAGGCACAAATTATTTTCGAAAGTAAACTTAAAATGTTCCCGAAAAAACTGGTTTCCTAGCCAGACAACCTTGGGTTAATTGCGTATTGAAATTTGAAGCATTTACAGAAAAATCGCTACCAAAACGCACTTGCTGCGTCCCGAATTTTTTTCTTACAAACATATGCCTTATATTTGGATGGAAAATGCAATAATATAAGCGTGTTCGATTAAAAAAAAACTCTGGACTCAGCAAGTGCGTTATGGTAGTGAATTTTCATTAAAATGTTTTTATTGCAAATATGTGTGTTTTCTTTTTAAGAAAGCAGGCATCAATTTTGGTTACCAGTATAACCTATATAGTAAAAACAATGTGCCATGTTTCATAAAAATAACTTTATTATGTGAAAATGTACAAAAATTTCCAAAAGTAAACTTAAAGTGTTCCCGGAAAAACTCGTTTCTTGGTCAACCTTATAGATTAATAGCAAATTGGGCTATTCAAATATGAAGCATTTGATCAAAATTCGATACCATAACGCACTTTCTGCATCCAGAATTTATTTTCTTACAAACATGCATTATATTTCGATGGAAAATGCAAAAATGCAATAACATAAGGCGTGTTTGATTAAAAAAAAAAATTGTGTCACCAACTACTTATGGGCCAGCCTGGGATTGTAGAAATATTTTTTTAAAATGTAGCTCAAGACCCCCTATAATTAATATATACAAATTTTTTTCATATCTTGTATAATAACGGATATATTGAGCTTTATTGATTTTTTACGAAAATTCGACAAAAATTATATACCATTAAACGATAAACTCTATAGCTAAGACTACTGCCAAGCATCAGAGAAAGGGTCTATTCGAAATGAATTTTCTGGAAACATTTTAGTAAAATGAAGGACAATGACGGTTGAAACTAAGACTTCAGGGTTTGTAAAACACCCTTCTTGAGACATTTGATTTCCATAGCCCGTATTAGATTTAAGTTATTTGCCTAAATGTTGCCGATTTTGACGTTTTAAATCTCAATTTTGACGTTTTGAGGAAAACCCCAATTTATTTTTCTTTAAATGCCTATAACTTTTTTGTCTTTTGACCTACATAACTAAATTTTGGTACCTAACTTACCTATAAGGATCTAAACCCGCGTACTAAATTTGGTTGCGCTTACTTCGTTAATTCCGGAGATATGAATTTTTTCAAAAGAAAACACAAAATTTTCCGGGAAAACCTGGGCAGATTTTGCTGGCTAACGAACTCCTCCAAGCCATTTGCAAAAGGAATTTATTTACCAAATTTAATCAAAATCGGCCCATTATTTTTTGAGTTATCGGTGTGATACATACATATATATATATATATATATATATATATATATATATATATATATATATATATATATATATATATATATATATATATATATATATATATATATATATAAATTGAAACTGACCCCGGATATGTATTCTGGGGGGCCTAATTAGCGCTCATTTGAAGAAATTTTTTAAAAATTCAAAAGTCGAGATCTCCTCATTAGTGATTTTTTTAAAGAAAATTCACTAAAAGAAAAATAAATGTATATCACCAATCATGTGATTGTATGCAGCTCAAGATACCCCATAATTAACATATACATCTTTTTCTTGTATCTTGTATAATAACGGATATGCGGATATGGTGAGCTTAACCATAGAAATGCGTCATCATGTATACATGTAAACAGATAAAAACTGAAACTTACCCGGATTTGGGTTCTAGGGGACCTAGTTCGCGCTTATTTGAATAAATATTTTCAAAATTCAAAAACGGCGGTTGCAATAGCGAATTTTTTACGAAAATTCGCTACAAATTACAGACTATCGAATTATAAACTTTAAAACTAAAACTACTGCCAACGCATCAGAGAAAGGGTCTATTTGAAATACATTTTCTGCAAACATTTTAGAAAAATGAAGGATAATGACGGTTGAAGCTGAAATTTAAGGTTTGTAAAAAACATTTCTTGACACATTTTATCTACATAATCCATATTCGTATCAGATTATTTGCCAAAAACTTGCCATTTTTGACGTTTCAAACCGAAACTTTGACGTTTTTAGAAGAAAAACTATAAAATTTTCAAAATATTATTTCTGGTAGTTCTTGCCCTTTTTGCGCCAGAAAACTTAATCTTTGTCTGTAATATACACTAGATTTTGTTATCGATACAAAATGTTTTTGGTTTTGTGCGTTCTTCTGGTCTTCAGTGGGACCCATTTTTTTTCTTTAAATCCCTATTACTTTTTGAGTTATCGGTGTGATATATATATATATATATATATATATATATATATATATATATATATATATATATATATATATATATATATATATATATATATATATACAGCGTGCTACAGACTGGAGGCTCACCATGGGTATCTTCTAAACCGTAAGAGATACAAGGTGGGTTAAATTGAGGCAAATATGCGCAGTTAGGGGCCTTGTAGCATGCCGCTAAAATAAGTACACCTGTATTAGAAAGAATTTTTCATTGCAAATTCAATGATGTACAGCACGATAGGTTCCTTATGTTGTTTTTTGCATTATTTAAATTTTCAACAATTTTCAATGCGTAGCAGGCGATGGAGACGAAAAAGTTACGATGATTGTCAAGTCAGACATAATCAACACCATGACAAACAGTTAAGAGAACATGGTTCAAAGATACAGCCCTTTAATGGTAAGACAGACGGACGGATGGCGTACCTGCTCTTATTAGTAATTGGTTTCCGTTTTTGTATGAAACCCAAAAAATACGGTTCATTAATCTAATCTGCGCTTTATTTAAATTTGATAATTTACAATGGGTGGGCTATGGACATGAAACACTAGTACAGCTGTCAAAATTCAAAATGCATAGAAACTCAACAATCAGACGAACGCCAGTTTTGCATCATGTGGATATCAATCACGTTTAATTAATATTATTATTAATAAAATAGTTTATTTGACGTTTTGATAATCTTGATTACAATGCAGTTTTGAAATGAAGAGCAAAGTTACACATTAAGAGTTTTTTATTTGTGCCACAGAAATGCGGTTGGTGCTACAGATATGCATTTCCAACAATATCCCCAGCGAAGTCAACCACATAGAACTGATTTTGCTAGACTGGATAAACACTTAAGAGAACATAGTTCATTCAATAAGCTTCGAATACAATATGGGAGCAAAGTACGTAATGAAGAAGTGTCTGCAACTAAATCAATAATATCTTAAGCTTAGGTGTTAATGAGGCAAATGCTCAAATAAATTGCCGTTACTTGGATACATTTGCGTGCTCTTCTCCCCAACTTTTCAATAGATCGCTGAATTGATCTTCTGTTGATGGATCTACATCCGATTTTTCAGTTCATTTAGATTGGTTACAGGAGTTTTGTAAACTATGTATTTGAAAGCTCCCCAGAGAACGAAATCTAAGTTTGATAGGTCTGGAGATCTCGCTGGCCACTTTACACTGCTTCCATTTCCAATCCACCTGTTAGTAAACTCCCTATCCAAATATTGTTTGACATTTCTCCCATTATGTGGGGGAGTTGATACCACAGATTCGGTAATGTGGCCAAAGGAAATCTTGAAACTCGTTAGTCAAAAACTCCAAGTACCGTTTACACGTTAGATTTCCTTCAAAAAGATGCGGGCCCAGCAATCTGTCACCTATCAACCCAGCCCACTCACTGACACCAAACCTAACTTGTGGTCTGGCTTGTCTGTGGCCTCTCGGGTTCTGCAAACTTCACACATGCTCGTTATTCCTGTTGAAAATTCCAACATTTGAAAATCTAGACTCATCGGACCAGACTATTTGACCTAGGAAGTTATTATTGGCATCTATATTCTCCATCAACCAACGACAAAATGCAAGTCGCCTCTCACTATCACCGGGATACAATGTTTGAGAAATTCTAATTTTATACGGTCTATAACCTTGCTTCCTCGAAATTCGCCAACACTTGATATTGTTGAGAGAATGGATACTTGCTTCTGCCACTACTGGTCGCGTTGATGCGGATGGAATTGCAGTTACCTGACAATAAACATTAAAATTGAAATCGGCGCAACTATGGGAAATTTACTTTTACTTACATGTACATGTAATTACTGTAGTCACTTCTTCATTAGTTACTTTGCTTCCATATTGTTTTTGAGGCATACTAAATGAACCATATTCTCTTAAGTGTTTATCCAGTCTAGCAAAATAAGTTCTATGTGGTTGACTTCGCTCAGGATATTGTTGGAAATACATATCTGTAGCACGAACCGAATTTTTTGTGGCACAAATAAAAAACTCTTAACATGTCACTTTGCTCTTCATTAGAAAACTGCATTGTAATCAAGATTCTCAAAACGTCAAATAAAGTATTTTAAAATTAATGATAACAATTAAACGTGATTGAGATGCAAAACTGGCATCTGTCTGATTGTTGAGTTTCTATGCATTTTAAATTTTGACAGCTGTACTAGTGTTTCATGTCCAAAGCCTACGCATTGTAAATGATCAAATTGTATTATATATATATATATATATATATATATATATATATATATATATATATATATATATATATATATATATATATATATATATATATATATATATATATATTGTAATAGTTATCAATTTCCATAGGAGGTTTCATATTAGTTTTAATAGAATTGCCCCACGATTGGGTGACAATTGAAATAATTATGTTTTATGTTTTAAGTTCTTTATTAATAATAAATTAGGTGAAATATAATTGTTTTAATAAGAGTTTAAATAGCGGTTTTACTGTATTTACAGTAAAAGATTAGTTTATTTATTGTACTTATGAGGAAATATTAATTAATATGGTTTTTTGCTATTTGTTGTATAATTTTTGATTGAAGTTAAGTCCCTCGTAGAGGCGACTTTGTTTTATAAATTTTTAATAAATAAATTCTACGTTACTACCCCAAGTTAATTGATGTCAGTTGGTAAGAAACGTAATAAAAGGTTTTTATGTAAATAAATGTTTTATAATGTGTAATTTTGTGGTTTGTAAATAAATTTATGAAAATTTGTGATATTCGTATTGTTTCTAGTGGTTAATACACCAAGGAAAACTTACCATTTATTTATATTGGTATATTTACCTGTTTCTTTCCTTCTTCTTCTTTGTCTCGGCTTGCTATTAAATAATAAAATGAGCAAAATGACACTTATCTGAAGGATTTTTTAGTAGGTTCAGGTCCCTTTCTTTTATATATAACTTTGAGTATTGATATTAAATTTATTGAACCTTGTTTTTCTTTTTTTTATACTCTGTCCACGTATGTATTAAATAACCAAATAAAACCCTAATTTTTCTTTTTTATAACAACACAACATATAACTTTATTGAAATTTAAACAAAATTGACCAAACTATCCTTATAATATGCCTAATTAGTTCCAAACTTGTTTACCTTAAACTTTATTGATCCCCACAAATTATTAGGCCAATGTTTTTTCCAAGTTTGGATTTATTGGTTATTGAAATTTTTAATTAAATTTAAGAGGTCTGCAGCACCTTTTTACAACTGAAAACTAAATTACGTAATTTTATAAATCTTCGATATATAGTGCTCAAGCATATGCAATTGCCTCTGTTATGGTGTTTGGTGGGTCGCCTACCCCGCTGACATCTAGTTTGTATGAAACTTGTTTTAAATATGCAGATGTCTTTGTTGATTGAATGATGCGTTCGTTAAAAAATGTGTCCTATAACGTTTTTGTTTGCTGATATGGATTTGGCTTTATAGTTTCTCTGTTATTTATCACAGATTGGATTGTATTTAACTTGACAAAGTAAGTAAGGTGTTTATAATTTTACACAACACTTACTGTTATTGCATGTGGGTCTCCTGAACTTGTTGACTTCTATTCTTATTAACTATTTCTACTTGAAAATTCCACTTTTATACTAAATTTACGCTGAAACACTTTTTCTACTGCCGCTTCTTCAAAATCTTCAAAAGTTATTGTTTATTATTTTTCTGAACAAAAAACTGTTGCCAGAGTTTCATCTCTAGCCCTCTTTTAAAATTTCTTTCATTTATTGTTGTTTCCTCAACAATGCTTTTCCATTATTTATCTCTTAGGATATGTGAAAAGCATTGTTGTCTAGGTTTAGTTTATTTGGCATATTTTCTTAATCTAAAACACTGTCGGTTTGACAGTTCCCAACTAATCATATGTTTACAACTTCTTACATCTATTTCTTATTATATAATGGAACAACAAATCACCTTAACCTAAAATTTACAACTGTCAGAACTAACTTATCCACAATTATCAACATATTTCACTTTCGTTCTTATCGAGCCTTATTAAATGGGCTCCTTATAATATATACTTGATTCCTTAAAAATCAACACTCATTTACCTACATCAATGTTTCCTTATATTTTGGTATACATATTTCGGTTAATTAGATTTATTTTTTAATTTTTACTAGGCATTCTATATATACCAACCATACTAATATAAACTTTTATGAATCTATATATGTACTTTATGCACAATAAGCCAAAGGCTGCGGTGTTATCGGGGCGGCAAAGATGCCCCAGGGGAAAAATATATTTACTTTGTATGCTCAAAATAATAGACATAGAATAATATGTGCTACAAAATCATGATATTTTTTGTGTACTGGAAAATTTAACATTGGAAATTGTTAGAATGGTTATATAACCTGCAAAAAGTTATACCAGGAAGCAGAATAAACAATTAACAAAGCTTGAGTAATATTTTGCATAAGTACACGTCATCTGTTAAATAGAAAACAAAATTTTGGGCTGACCATCAGAGTTCTTGCTTGCTTTTGATAAAAATTTTAAAGTTAGAGTTATATATATATATATATATATATATATATATATATATATATATATATATATATATATATATATATATATATATATATATATATATATATGTGGGTGTGTGTGTGTGTGTTAACATATAAAGATTGTAACTGACCCCGGATATGTGTTCTATGGAGCCTAGTTGGGGCTCATTTGAGGGATATTTTCAAAAGTCTCGATCTCGTTAGTGATTTTTTTCTACGAAAATTCACTAAAACACACTCTATTGCGTGTTTATTTGCTCGTGAAAATGTGGACCTTTGATCTTATAGTACTAAAAAAATACACTGCATCGTGACCTAACTTACTATGCCTATAAAAATAGAAGTTTCATGTGGGACTTTTTATCAGAAAGAAAGTGAATTTGTCAAAGAATTTACTGGAGCATGTATTTTCTATTTAATAATCTAAGGGTATAATATAAATGATTATTACATCAAGGTAAGTAGATCAGTAGAAACGGGACTCAAATAGATATAACATTTTCCATTTGGAAATGTTTTATATTATGTTCTTGAAGAAATCCTCAAAAATTCTTCAATTGACTGATACGAGCAGAAAGTTTTAATCATTTGTGATTAGCTCAATAATATATGAGTTAATTAAAATTTGTTTAGATTTACCACTACTAATCCTGGTCGTTTCTATACCTTTAGAAACCCTATACGATACGCCAATGGTGTAAGCTCGCTTGGATCCAACCGCGAAAAGTGGTAACACTTTCATCAAAGACTATATAATGATAATACACGACACTCCGGCTGATTTCGTGTTTCAAGAATATCAGCGCCCCTAGTGGATAGTAGTGATGTTACGTTGTTCGAGAACGTGTAACGCTAGGAATTGCTGATGTTTAACTGTGTATAATTAAGTTTGAGCTGTGTTTTTTACAATGAATGTTAGTGGTTGGGTTGTGCAATCTATAATTGTTCGAATTATAACGTGCTAAATCTATCAAAGACATTTCATAGGTTTCCAAAGGATGGCGAAAAGTTATGATTTGAAGCAGAAGACAAATTCAGAATCACTTTTATGCCAATATGTACAGTTCGCAGAAGATAATTTATTGTGTAATATTTACCATCATGTACCTATTTATAGATAAACTTCGTAAACAGATGGTTGAAAGGCTTGAATCATAACTTGTCTTCCAGTGCATCAAAAAAAAAAAAAAAGAAATATGAAGGCAAAAAAGTTTTGCATTAATAATAAATGGTATAAGAAAACTGTTTTTCTATATTCTTCTGTGTCCTTTTCTATTTCAGTATGGCATAAATTGTCACATTTCTTCACATTTAAAATTATTTGACTTGGTACAGGCTTTTAATTATCTTCCCAAGACAAGTTTTTAAAGAGACAAGTAGAAATAGCAGATTCCGCCCTATAATAGATTTATTCACGGAAGTAAGAGTTAGTTTCATATTTTAAAATATTAGATTAATAAGAGAGTTTTCACGTAGAGATATAGCAAATTGAGTACTGTGCTACCATTTATACCTATAACAATTATTTATAGGTAAGTACAGATTGTAACTTAATATCCTCAGAAACAGCTTTCAGTAATTCCTATACCTACCCTCGAAATAGTAGTTTAACGACGGTTTCAAGGTAGTACTTTAAATTAAGAGGAAATAAGATTATGGATAAGAGAAATTTGCAGAATTATTCATGCTGAATTCATTTAGGTTTCAAGCTGATGGTTGATACAAATTATATTTATAACTATATAATCAGAAAATTTTAACTGTTTTGCCATGTACAAGTTTTTATATTCTTCTATAATAAACCAATTGTCTAAATTAAGAATATGCAGGTAAATATACAATTCAAATTACCCGCTCAGTTGTCAGTACTTCACGCGAGGTGGCGGTAGTGTACTTGTCACAAATATCACCAATGCTAAAGCATAGGAGTGTCCTGTATTGTCATTATATAGTATTTGCTTTCATCCAGCCGGTTATCAGTCTCCAAGATCTATAAAACTTATAGATCTTGATCCGTCT
Organism: Tillus elongatus; assembly: GCA_964006375.1. NCBI lineage: Eukaryota > Metazoa > Arthropoda > Insecta > Coleoptera > Cleridae > Tillus > Tillus elongatus. Next base: position 52,606,486 of record OZ023270.1, read on the forward strand.
CCTCTATTAAATGTCATTGGTTTATGGCAAAGAGGTTGTATATCCCTTACAACCTCTTTGGTTTATGGTTAGGTCACACTCCACACTCCAATGGGTTCTCTCTCATAGATATCTTACTTTGATAAAATATCTAATCTATCGTTTATCGTTTGTTGCTGTGCTGCTGCTGTTGCTATGTTTATGTTTTTTAACCTCAAAATTTAACCGGTTTTATTTCCTATTTAAAACATAATTAATTGAAAATTATGTGAAAACTAAGTGAGAATCAGGTTAAATAAGACCTTGTTCTAAATGCCTGTGAGATGTCAATGTCACCAAGAAATTTTATTTCCCGTTTTAATGATTTAAAAAATTGGCAAAAGCATCATGACAGTGTTTTTGATAAAAGTAAACGAAATTCTGAAGAAAATGTACAGATTGCACCAAACATATCTGCTTCACATTATGAAAGTATAGAAAGTGTTACAGTTTTAGCGAAGAGACCTGACAATATGGTGTTGACGCCGGTTTTTATTGGAGAAGATACTGTTTTACCTTCACCACCAAAAACTTTTCAGCAAATTCTCGACGAAAAACTTGTTGAGGTAAAAGATCCCATCGAGACTGTTAGTAGGCCAAAGAAGCCTTACTTAAAGAAAGGTTCTGGATTACGCCGGTATGGTTTAAAACCAGGCAGAAAACTGAAGTTTGTAAATCATAAAGATTCAAAAGGGATAATGCAGGCTAAGTCCTTTGTGTATGCAGATAATAATACACACGACGTACATGTTTTTGACTCTTCTAAATTATATACGAAAACGAACAACAGCTTCCCAAAAGAAAATGTAAACTTAACACCATTGAAAACACCTTCACTTAATGTACAAATGCGAGCCAAGTGGTGTACGGTAGAAAGTGAGCCAAAAAAGAATGTACATTTTGCAGATGCTGGTGATTATTACTTCAATAATTCTTGTACAAACAATTCGCCTGAAGACGAAAAGACTTTTTCAGAGTGTACAGAAAATGATATTGAATATATTAATACACAAGGGCCTAGTAGCTGTGTTTTAAATGATAATAATAATAGAACAACTCCATATAGTGAACAAAGTTATTATGAAAGGCAGTTAGAAAAAGAATTATTGTTGTTTGAAATCCTAGAAGAGAAAGTGCAAAATAGTAGTTTCTCTTCAACCAGTTCAAGTGTAATTCAGCTTTTAGCAAGTACTCCAACTAAGAAAAAGCATTATAATGTTCCAGATAAAATTGTAGAAGAATCTATACCTTTAAATACTCATCAGACAGATAATGAAATTTCAAATTTATCAAACAGCACTTTGACTGCAGATGACCTTTTATACAAAATCAAAAAGCTATTAAGTAATAAATTAACTTCAGTTGTTAACATATCACATCTTCAGAATAATGAACCTATAGAACCTGATTGTGATGTAAAACAATATTTTAATAATGAAGAGAAACCAGATATACTTTTTAAGAAAGTTTGCAAGTCAAACGATTTAAATAGCTGTGAAAATAATGAAGAGAATACAAGATTTTCGGATGAAGAAAAATGGTCATCTCATTCTGAAACAACAAGTCTAGACAGTTCGTCAAGTGATATAGGCTCTAATACTGTTAGTGTGGAAACACAGGATGCTGCTGTAAATACAGACCAAGCAGATAACTACAATACTAAAAGTAATTTACATGGGGCATGTATTTCCTGCACTGGAGAAATTAATAAGCGACTAATTGAGCTAAATAATGAAATAACTGCATTCCGAAATGATAATAGTATTCTTCAGGAAGAGAAAAAGCAAATTCAAGAAGAAAAAAAGGTGCTACAGGAAGAAAGAATGCAGATGGAGAGAGAAATGAAAAGGCAAAAGAAAGAATTGGAAGATGAAAAAAGGGTGTTTCTTTTTGATTTAGAAGAGGAAAGAAAGAAATTAGTCAAGGAAAAGATGATTTTTGAAAGGTAAGATATTTATCTGTGTAGTAAACAATTATACTATACTTTATTGAAGCATATTTTACAATGTCTATACAATACAAGAGCAGATCCTGATGCACCATCACTAAGCTACAAAAGGCTAGAAACAATTAATTATTTTCAGTAGCGGCTCGTGGGTGTTTTACGTGAGTGGGTACAAGGTTCGTGAGTAGGATTGCCTATTAGTAACACAGGCGAAAATTTTACACATTTTCCTGACACTTCAGAATTTTAATTAAAAATTCTTTTATACAAAAATATACACTTCCACAAAAAATATTTTTTTTGGGAAATTGGAATCTATTTGAAATAATATTTAATCTTGAATATCGAGATAAATAAATTTGGGTGGCAACATGTGAAAAAATTTGATATAGGTATCTTATGTTGTGAATTTTAAGTCATTTGGTACACAATATTCAGAGTTTTTTCCAAATTAAAAATAAAATCCCAAAGACATGCTGTGAAACAACTTAGTGGTTAACGTCTAATGCCTGACAGACAGAGTAGTCAACTGCCACACGTAGATTGATATCATCAGATCATACAACAGGTATAAACCATACATTAACGGTAACCAAACCAAATATATAGCAGGTACAAAACATACTACCCGAACCAACATTGTGAAATTTTGGGCCGCAATTATGGAAAATGACAGACAACATGAAATTAAAAATTTGCCAAGTGATTGTTATTTAATTGGGGAATTCAATCAATTATTAAAATACACATTATTTTTAGCTTTTTCAACGGCCCGTAATACAGGTTTAGCGCAGCATAGATATATTATGCTGTCACATAATATAGTAGAACTGTAATGTAAACAAAATCAAGCCAAGTAGCTATAAAAATGATTCTAAAATAGTTTCTTTTATCTTTAAACTTAAACATAAAATGTCATATAAGATCGAAACTATTGTGGGATGTGTTTCAATGGTAATTCTACTAATTCTGTAATAATTTTTATGTATACTTTGAATATAATATCCCAACATGAAACCGATCTAAAGTATCACATAAATAAAACATTAGTTGACGTATGCTTAGATGGCGCCGGGGCATCACGCTTGCCTTCTAAGCAGAAGGTTACACGATCGAATCCAGCTCGATGAATGCATGTTTTTTTTATGTTTTATTTTGACATTTAGAGAAACAATAGTGCACAGATTTCATACGTTTTGAACAAGATCCCATTTTTGTTTAAAACGCCTGAATAAGTTTGTTACCTTTGAGTCTGAAATTATAATTTTGTTATTGTTGATATTGAAGAAGCCGGTTTGATTAGGTTGACTGAAACGAAAGCATACTGGCGCTTAATAAGGAAAAATAACTGCTACGTTTATAATTTGGCAGATACTTTACTTTTCTAAATATGAATTAAGTTTCCTTCTGGAAATCTTTTGTATAACTTTAATGAAATATGTAATACGAGTTTCCTTTAAAGAGACTTACACTATCTACAGATATAGCAACATTTCGTTCTTTAGCTTCATAGAAAATTGAGTTTTGGGCATTTTTCTCAAAAGCAGTTAGAACGCAAGATGTTTTTGATAGTAGAGAAATATCGATGGTAACACTTTCGAAAGAATTCTTCAAATGTGCGCGTACTAGAACCTCTAAAATCGATCTTCAAGGTCTGTGTAAGTTTGAAGTATTAACTTTACTAATACGCCGTATAATGATCTGTGTAAGTTGGAAGCATTAACTTTACTAATACGCCGTACAATTTTTATGAAAATTCGCTACTATGCCGCGCTTGCTGGGTCCCGAAATTTTATTTTGAGATCTCCAATCACCCCACGACGTGTCCCACATGTTATGAAACACCCTGTATACCCGCTGATTTTTCCCACTGCTCGCTTCTAGAGCATCCCATCTCTGGAACATTATTTTGCCGGCTTGTGCAAAATTTACCAAAATTTGGGGAAATTTGACGACTTCTATTAGCCATGTTGTAACATCATATTAATCTATTATACAGGTATATGTAATTGAAACAACATACCATATTTTCATACTGCGTGTAAAATAAACTTTTTTGTTTGTTTTTTTCTTCGCACCCACAAATCCACCCATCCTTTGTATAAACTACGTCTTTTCCTTTAACAAGCCTGCTTATGTAAAATATTTAAATCTGGGCCAGAGTGGCCTATCCTTCTAATTTCCAGTTGCTCATTTAAAGAATACGATGAAAATGGTTTGTTTAACACAAACGCTATTAAAATTCATATTAATGTTTAGGCAGTGGCTATTTGGCCGTCTAGTCGGTTAACAACTTGAGTATCCGTCTAGTCAGGAAAATATGTAAATATCCGACTAGTCGGGTAAATACATATTTAACCGTCCAAAACTTATAAATTATTCAATAGGTACTATGGAACACAACTTTTTTTGATATTATTATATTTCATAAGATAATATACATAGGTACATAAATTAAGTATTTGTAATACTTATTTCTTCTTTATCTTCAATTTAATCACAGTAAGATCGGCGCCTTTGGGTCTTCCTCTTTTTCGCATTTTGTGTGGGAGCTTTCGTAAATGATCCGCTTGCATTACTGAAAACCGAATATGACATGCAATAAGTACTTAGAAATTGTAAATAAGTACCTACAATTTGAATTTGCGCCCGAAGCACCAATACCATTATTGCTTATTTCTGATGCCAGTATTTCTGCATCACGATAACTATTATTTGGTACATCTATAGGACAAGAAGAAATCCATTGGCTTTCTACCCTACTACTTTCATTTTGCTGAAGATACACTGGCCCTAAAAATTTTTTAGGTAAAACATTGAAAAATTAAACAATGATATATGATACCCTCAGTAATAATTTGTGTTTCCCCATTATCACTGGTTACAATTTCGTCAGAAAATATAATCTCAGCATTGGATATCTGCTCATAGAAAACCATTTCCTGATTGATAATGTCGTAATTTTCCTCTTCCCGATTTTGCTCGGTATCTGCCGCTTTGAACAATTCAGTTTACTTTAGTTGCTAATCAGATATACTTACCAGAGTTCTCTTCTGGCAGGACATCACTTAATGATGAAAATTTGTCCCCTAGTTTCATTGTTGTACACTTAAAATATATAATAAAAGTAATATTATATAAAAGGTCAATTGTTATGTGAAACTGTGCGTTGATACTTATTAGAATATATCATGATATACATATGTATTTTTTACATATTACGGGTCGCTGACAAATGTGAAGTTTCAACTTAAGCTCACATTATGAGACTATAAGTTTGTTTACCTCAATAGCTATAATTTTCTTAATAATATCAATCGTCACTGAAATAGATAAATGAAATTTGCTTATCTAGAATAACAAACACCGCACAATCTGTTATTATTAATCAGTTACACTAGAATAACAATCACCGCACTTAATAAGTTGAAAATTACAACGTGAAATTAACATAAGTATTCCAACTTCCAACTCTATACCGGCACAGCAGGCACGTTTGGACGGTTAAATATGTATTTACCCGACTAGTCGGATATCTACGTATTTTTCTGACTAGACGGATACTCAAGCTGTTAACCGACTAGACGGTCAAATAGCCACTGCGTAATGTTTATGTTTATATAGTAACGTTTTTTGTAACTAAACTAATTTTCTTCGCTCGAATTTATAATAGTCGGCGATATGAACAGAAAATTTGGTCATACGCTCACACAATGTTCTTATACGACGCGAAATGTTTAAACCGTGAACTTGTGTGTGTTTTGTTTCTTTAACGTCGGCCTATTACCGCGACTATGGCCAATCACCGACGCCAGGGAGCAGTTTCACCTCACTATCCTGGAAATTTTGCCGAACCCCTGCCTTTCTGTAAGGAGGGTAGGGATCTTTAACATGTCCAACATCGCATGGACACGGGACCGACGGCTTTACGCCCCCTCCGAAGGGCGGAACGTGCAGACATTCAACTTGCTCAAATACAATGCCAGAACCTCGGTTGATCTTAATTTTACAGTTTGTACTGAAAAAGTGAAAGGAGTACCCTGGGATCGAACCCAGTACCCTTCGGTTCAGAGGCACACGTTCTTACCCCTGAACCACCGAGGTTCTTAACAGTGAACTTGCGAACGATATTTCGACCGTTTTATTTAATACTTAATAATACTTGAATCACTTGTTGTGTTACATTTCCTGCTGATCTGAGCGTTCAGAGTGAGCAATGCTAAAGTCTCCAGTTACGTTTCCGTGCTAGGGATCGAAATCAGGAGCCGCCTGGGTTTCTCCAAATTGCATGTATCTGTATTGCAAGGCGGTAATCAGATAAGAAGTCTGCTCCGCGGAAACTTGTTTTGAGTAAGTGAGTAAGGGCGCGGAAAGTGGAAAGCAGTTTTGATGAATCTCTTTCAATTGAGTACTACAAAATAAACTATGTGATAATATTAATTATATAAATAGTATCGAATTTGATTACAAAAACCTGTTTTTGTTTGGGGTGAACATGCTCATTTGCGTCTATTGTGAAGCCACTGCAAAAGGCATCTACTGATATTGAGACCTACTCGCCGATCTCTGCATAAGTAACAGTAGATTGGATGGAGGATAGCATCAGTGAAAGTAGTAAAACAGGGCATAAAATGGAAGACAGTGAAGATTATTCAACTAATGAGGGAAAGAGCAAAGGAGACCCAATAGGGGATATTTTTCAAAAGACCAAAACGGTGGCACGAACACCAGAAAAAATGCGAAAAGTGAGTGTAACAAGTTTGATGAAACACTAAGCATGCTAGCAGATTTAACAGAGAAGATAAGCAAAATGGAAGACAAACAAGACATAATTATGGACCAAATGAAAGTGATCATGGAAGTGAATGAAAACATGAAAATAGAAAATGATGAATTAAAAAAAATTAAGCATTCTCGAAGAGGAAAAGAAAAGAAAGAATATAGTTATACAGTGGTTAAAGATGAACACAAATGATACAGGGATTTTAAAAGAGAACATCTGTAATTTTTAAAACGAAATTTAGCTGTGAAAGTGGGAATAAAACAGGCTAGAAAAACGTTATGTTTTTGAACTTTACAAATTAGAGGAGAAAATAGAGATTATGAGCAATAAAAATAAATTGCAAAATTACAAGAATGAGATTGTGTATATAAATGATAATATGTCAAGGGATGAGAGAAAAATTCAAAATGAATTAAGAAAAATAGCAAAAGATGAAAGAGCCAACGACAAAACTGTTAAGATGAGGTTTAAGAAATTAGTCGTTGAGAGACAGCTGTGGAAATGAAATGAAGAAAGTTATCTGCTGGTTAAACAAAAACAGATAGTGGCAGTGTATATAGGACAAAAAATAGTGCTGCAAATTAAATCATAACTTCCACATAGCTGTGCTAATCTACTCTCCGTAGAAAGACATTCTCATGAAATTGAATTTAGGGTCAATGACTTGACCCCAAAGAAAATATTTGTATTGCTGTGCCCATAAGCTATTGAAATGTTATGTTACTCGAGTTTTAATGAAAAAATGTCAATTTTCACCAAATCACCCCTCATTTATCCCCTATTCCCCAAAGCGATTTTACCCAAAAACAATTCGAAGCGTTCCCTTGTCGGGTGCTAACTGGATACCAAATTTGAAGATGATATCTCAATTCGTCCGAAAGTTATTGCACCTACTAACAGACAGACCTACAGAACGACAGACAGACAAAAAGATTTTCGTTCCAGAATCAAGTTTTCTGTACATTTTGAGACTTTTTACGCCGATCTAGCAAAAAAAATCGAAATCTGCCACCGATATTCCAACCCCACACATTACATTACTCGATTTTTAACGAAAAAAATCTCAATTTTCACCAAATAACCCCCATTCATTCCCTACTCCCTGAAGCGATTTCACTCAATAACAATTCAAACAGTTCGTTTGTTGGGTGCTAACTGTATATCAAATTTGAAGGCGATACCTTAATTTGTTCTAAAGTTATTCTGGCTACAAACAGACAGACATGCAGACCGACAGACAAAAAAATTCGTTCCCAAATCATGTTTTCTATAGGTATGTTTTGACACTTTTTACGACGTTTAAGCGAAAAAAAAAAGTTTGTCGCCGATCCCATACTTCCACACGTATTAACGATGTGGAAGTAATTAGATAATAAAGACTGGGATAAGAGGACTGAACAGGTGAGGAAAAGGACTACGAATACGGAAAAATATATTGGCATGACAATAACAGCTAAAGAATCGTTCAGAGACACGAGAAGAGCAGCCGCAAGTACCAAGAGAAATGAATAACACAGTAAGCAAACAACAAAAAAGCAAGAGAACAGAGAAGCCACTAAGTAGGTATTTAAATTGGGGTACGTGCAACGTAAGGGGTTTGTAAGAGGAAGGAACTTTAAATAACCTGATTACAGAAGTTAATAAATATAACATGCAAATAGTGGCGTTACAAGAAACTGACTTAAAAGGAAACGAGATTTAAGAGGTTGGAAAATATATCTTGTTTACAAGTGATAGTGATAGAAAATATGGAATCGGATTCTTAATAAACGAAAAGTTACAAGGAAGAGTTAAAAGTTTTAAATCTAAATCAGTCAAATTTGTTAAGTCAGAAGATAAAATGATTACTATTGCAAATTTTCATGCTCCAACTAAAGAAAAATAAGAGGAAGTGAAAGATGAATATTATGAAGAGCTGTAAAAAACGATAGAAGGTATACCAAAACATGATGTGATAATCTCGCTGGGAGATGCAAACGCAAATATAGGAAGAGAAGACTTATATAAGTCAATAACAGGTGAGAGCAGACATTTAGTGAGTAACCACAATGGAATAAGGTTGATATCTCCAGCAAATAGAACAGAACATGAAAATCATGAGTACACACTTCAGAAGGAAAGATATATACAAGAGACCATGGATAATACCGGGACGAAATAAAACAAATCAAATCACTGTTCCAAAGTCATAAATACATCCACCACTACCACCAGGTATATTGTAAAAGATCTGCAAAAAGAAGCAATAGCCCTGAACTACAGAAAGAGCATAGACGAAGCTTATAATAATGATAAGTTTCAGAATACAAACAGCATTGAAAAAAAATCCGAAAAGATTGAAAACGCAGTGACTGAGGCAACAAGATTAAACCTCACAAAGAGACAAAAACGAAGAAAAACGTATTGGATGAAGGAAGAATGTAAAGCTGAACTGAAAAAAAGCAAGGTTAAGGCAACAAATGCTTCAGGCGCAAATACAGGAAAGCCAAAAAAGTATAATGAACAAAGAAAGAGAACAAAACATATGTCTAGAACCCAGAAACGGAAATTTCTGGAATACGAAATAAAAGCCATAGAATGTAAATACAGAAAAAATGAAATGCGTAACTTCTACAAAGAAAGATATAAAAATAGGTCGCCAAACTAAAGCAGTGTTCTTTAAAGATAAAGAGGTCAATTTGATAGGAAACAAAAAACACATATCCAGAAGATGGAAAGAACATCGAGAAACTGTTGGAAATGGAGATGAGGAAAAAGTAAAAGAATGTCGTCTAAAGTTACCTGAAGAGGAAGAAGTTACAGAAGATCTAATGAAGGAAGAAATGAAGGAAATTTTGCAAACAATGAAAAACAACAAGAGCCCAGGTGAAAATGGCATCACGGCTGAAAATTTAAAATATGCAGGGACTGTCTTGGGTAACATGATGTACGAACTGGTAAAGGAAATTCGGAAAACAAAAGAAATTCCACAAAAATGAAACACAACCATCATGGTAACTCTATTTAAGAAGGAATATGTAGCAACTACAGCGGGATAGCTTTACCAGATGTAGCCTACATAATGGTGGCAACATTAATAAAAAACGACTAGGTGCTAGGAGAATATCAGGCTGGTTTTAGAAAAAGAGATCGACAGTTGACCAGATATGCTTGCTGAAGCAAATTTTAATAGGCTGTTACGAGTATGAGATTCCATCTCAAATGATGTTTATCGATTTTAAGGCCGCTTAAGACTCAGTGAAAAGAAGCAAACTTATTGAAATACTTACAGAGTTTAAAATACCCGTGAATATGGTGGAACTAGTAATTATGACACTATGTAACACCACATGTGCAGTTAGGGTAAATGGAAAGCTGTCAGACGAGTTTAAGGTGAGAAGAGGAGTAAGGCAGGGCGATCCGCTGTCAACAATATTATTTAATATGGTTCTAGAGAAAGAATAAGAGACAGTGGCATAAATGGAAGCGGAACCCTTTTTGACAGGGGGTCATCAGTACCTTGCTTACACGGACGACATCTTGTTAATGGTCAGAAATAGAAAAAAAACTAGAAAACATCACTAGAAGTTTGGTGGAAGTAGCAGACAGTGTGTGGCTTCAAATAAATAAAGACAGGAGCAAGCACATGACAATTAGAAAGACTAAGGAAACTAATAGTAGAGTTTTTACAGCGAAAATGGAAGGGAGGGTGGGGGTCTTGAACTTTGAAGAGGTTGGAAATTATATGTACTTAGGTGTATTAATAGACAATAGATGTGTGTGTTTATATATTATATATATATATATATATATATATATATATATATATATATATATATATATATATATATATATATATATATAAATATAGCCTTACATACATTGTCCCTATACTGTGGAAGAAATGGGCCAGGGCTGACAATTTAGTAAATTGTTAGTTGGTTGTACACAGTCTTTATTTTTTAACATTCTGTGTTATTTGGAGCTGCCGTGACAACATACTACTTGGTTCCGCAATGAGATGGCGACACGTGTAAAAAGCTTGTCTTACATCTCACTTAGTTTTGCGAGGCTGGCTACCATAGCCGTATCACTTTATAGTTGTGTTTTCGCTGCAGTTAGTATGCCGTACTGACGATCTCTAATTAGAACGAAACCGGTCTACGATTCTAATTGTGGTGAGAATACATCTAGCCTTACTTTGCTGTTGAATTTAAATGTCCAGCTGCTGGCATTTATTCCACAGGTAATGAAATTGTTCTCATAACTTTTAGACTAATATAAACTTTTATGAAGCTATATATGTACTTTATGCACAATAAGCCAAAGGCTGCGGTGTTATCGGGGCGGCAACGATGCGGATGAGCCCTAAGGGGAAAAGTATATGTACTTTGTATGCTCAAAATAATAGACATAGAATAATATGTGCTACAAAATCATGATATTTTTTGTATACTGGAAAAGTTAACATTGGAAATTGTTAGAATGGTTATATAATTAAAGTACACGTCATCTGTTAAATAGAAAACAAAATTTTGGTCTGACCATCAGAGTTCTCGCTTGCCTTTGACAAAATTCTTAGTTAGAGTTTTATATTTTATATATATATATATATATATATATATATATATATATATATATATATATATATATATATGTCTGTGCGTGCGCGCGCGCGCGTGGAGTGTGTGTGTGTGTGCGCGCGCGTGAGTGTGTGTGTGTGCATGTGTGTGTGTGTGTAAGCGCGCAATACTAACAACAGCTATTAGAAAACTGATAATATATAACATGCTCTATTTAAGAAAAAAGTTTATTTGTATCGGTTAAAGACGAAATGCTCAGTTTTTTCTGAAATGTAAATTAAGCTCAAAACAACCTTTTGATTGTATTTTTTTTTTCTAAACTGAAAAATAAAGAAGTTAAGCGAGGTAAAAGCTTATGTGAATTACCCTGCTCATTTTTTGGCAAATGTCAGAGCTAATTTAAAACTGACAGATTTATACAAAGTTTGAAAGATTCTGATAACTTATCAGAATGCAAACATGACCATGTTTTTTAAGTAGGCCAAGTTTTTATGCGAATTTGCTATTGTAATGCAATTTGCTGCGTTAGGCCATTTTACATTTACTGCATTTCTTAACAGAGAATATGCCTTTGTTTCAGTTGTAATGCTTTAATGAGGTACTGTACTTTTTAGGTACGTAAAGGAAAACCAGTACCGTCCAAATAAAAGAGAAAGAGAGGAAATAAGCAATCTAAAAGTAGAGGTATCCAATTTAAAAGAAACAATGAAATTAAAAGAAACTAAATATGGTGCTACCCAAGCTCGTCTTAGAACCCAAATTAAGCAACTTGAAAAGGAAAATTCTCTTCTGAAACAGGAAACTGAAAAACTAACTAGAGAAAATGCGAAGTTAGTTGCAAATCAAAAGGTCTATGCTAGACCAAGTGATACGAAAATTATTCATGAAATTAATAAAAATCTCAGCAAAATTGCAAAAGAAGCATTTAAAAATCACCATGACTCTGAGGATGTAGAGGATGATGAACTAATATCCCTAAGAGAAAAGTGCAAAAGTATGAAGAAAAAACTTAGCAGAGCTTCAGAAAACACAATAGAGATTATATCAGATATACTTGAAAAAAGTGATCAAAAAAGGAACTCTTTTGAAACTAGAAAATCTAACGACTCTAAAGTAACACAGTGTGATGAAACTTCTGATGTATCTTCAAAATTAGACGATACTAGTTTTAAAAGTGTCAGTCATATAAATGTAGAGAATTGTTATAGAAAAGTGTTTGGTGATATTATGGAAAGCACAGAAAGGAAACAAAATAATACCGTCAGCGAGTATGAAAATTCAGGTAATTATGATTCCAAAATTTATGTAAAATATTTGAAGATTTAAACGTTTGGATATCGTCTGGGTATTTTTTGTTTACATCCTTATATGTAATTTTTGCCGTAGAAGTTATTAATAAATACTTGTTTTTTAAATGGATTGTAATTTTTTTAATGAAATTATATTTTTAATTTTAAGCGATTAGGGAGAATTGTAGAGAATGTTACTTTTAATTATATTATAATTATACCTTGTTTCATATATCAGAAATGTAAAAGTGAAAACCCCTCAACATAATTACAGTCTATGTTGCCTTGTCGTCGCACCATGACTCGCTGTCTCCAGCAGCTCTTTTCATTTCGTTGTAGCTCCAACACTTCATCAATTGAGCCAGAAGTTTTCATACTTGGGAAAGAAACCATTTCCTCCTTTTCCAAGTATGTGTCTTGCAAATAGTTGCCAGAAAGTTATCATGTCTCAGAATATGACCAATTTTGCCTTCCTCCTCTTAATTTCTTTCAGCACACATATTTATTCTCCCACCTCTTCCAGCACACGTTTAGTTGTCCTTTTATCAGTGTATCTTATCTTTGTCACTTTTCTCCATGTCTACATTTCAAAAGCGTCTACTTTCTTCATGTGCTGCTTATTCAAAGTCAAGCTTTTCGCTCCATATAACACTATTATAACACTTCATATGTGTGCCTTGATGAACCCTTTTCTTAGGTCCGAGTTAAAATTTTTGTTGGTCAGAGGAATATTTGTCTATTGAACGCCTGCTCTGCCATTGTGATTCCCCTTCTCAGTTCTTTGCTACATTTACCATTATCTGCAATGATATGTGCAAGGCACATGAGCATTCCTGGTTATTCAAGTTGTTGGCTGTTTACGTTTTACACATTTTCACAGTTTTTCTTACTTCCTTATTTATTTTCATTACTTTTGTTTTTGTCATTCTAATTTTTAGTTTATCTGTTTTTAACACATGCAGTACACTGAGCATCCTTTGCAAATCTTTTTTTATTCCTCCTATCTGCACTGTCATTTTTGAAATATTATTTTAATGAAATAGTTACTGAAAGACGAAGCTTATTTGTCTTTAAGACACCATGAACCTGATTGTTGTGCTTCAAGATGGGTGTTTATGCCCTTCTCGAATAATTCATGGTCATATGTGTCTGGAAATATGTCTGCCAGGAAGAGATTCCAAACTTTAAGGAAGAAATTCCAAACTTTAGACGCTCTTAGAAGAAGGATTTGTAATCAACTCTTCAATAAGTGGCTAATTCGACACTAAAAGTGTGCGATTTTTGACTAAAACAGGTTTGTCGATCAGAGGTTATATGCAGAGGTCCTAAGGAAGGAATTTCTAAGGAGGGGTGTCAATGATATCTATAACCTCTCTTCTGTATCCTGGAGAAGTAAGATTGACTGACTCTCAATGGAATGGAAGAGGGACAAGGTTGTCTTGGGAGCAGCACTCTAGATATGAGAACAATATTCCAACAGTGGATGCATACGTGCTTTATGCAGCGTAGGAAGCTATTGTGATAAAATAAACTTTTAACCCTAAACAGAAACCCAAGCTTTTTTGCATTTGCAATATTGGAAACCGGTTAATGCCAGCAAAGATCCTCTACAAGTGTTATGTAGGAGGGGTGCCCTTTTTGGGCAGTATTTTGCCAGCCATTTGAACCTTTAGGCCTTGTAGGTCATTTTCCCTAGATAAGATGCAATGCTGTATTTTTGAGTCATTAAACATAACTAGATTTGCAGAGCGCCAGTAAAGAATCATAGACAGATCTTCATTTAGAAAATGGGTTACTCCAACTCTCATTGATAAGGAGTTAGAAAAGGATACTGGGCAAGATGATAAGACTGTACTGTAGCATCAGATTGTTGGTTGTTAACAGAAGGTCATTTATATCGGAAATAAAAGTGTGTGAGCGAGAACAGGACCTTGTGGAACACCAGCAGTAGTTTCTAATTTATCTGATGAAACACCATCGACAGCAACATGCAAGAAGTGATTTTTCAGAAAACTCGATATCCATGGACTGAGTTTGGAAGGAAATCCACATAAGGGTTTATAGAGGTGTGCCATATGCCAGACCCGGTGAACACTTTAGATATCTCCAGTGAAATTGTATCGTCTTCTCAAATTTTTTAAATAGCAAAGTTACAGAGAGGAGTGGCGTATGTACAAATATCGTTAGCAGATGGGTTTCGTTTTGACGAAAGTTGTATTGGCCATAACTTAGGCTGTTCGAATTTTCAAAGTGTTTCATAACATGTTTATTGATAGCTTCACAACTTTAGACAAAACTGTTAAAAGGAAATTGGACGATAGTTGCCCACATCAGACTCTTTTCTCTTTCTAGTGATGGGCTAAACTCGGTGTTGTATCTAGGAAGAAGGAAATATCCTCATTTTATAGGACATCAGAAAGAGGCGACATAAAATTAGAGCCGGTTCAGAAACACACATTTCAGGAACTATTGCTGGAATTTCCTGCGGTCATTATGCCTTTTTGAAGTCTAAATTTTACAAAATGGGCTTAACAGTACGAAGTCTGAAAAATATTTCTCTCATTTTTACTTTACAATTGGAATTGTTGGTACGCTCTTTTTATATGAATAAAGCGTAGAATTAGAAGGAAATACTGGAAAAATGAATCAGATTCTTTTATGACCTAGTGAATTTTCCATTTGACACTCACAGGAGGAAGGAGCTGGTGATGAAATTTCGACTGATAATTTTAGCCATAGACCAGGAATGGCAGGTATTGTTTGGACATGGGACGACTTTTTCTCTTTTTGATTGGTGGAAGTCATTTTGTGCTCGATGGCTTATTTGCTTCTACTTGTTCTTTCCTGATACAAATGTGATGTCAGTTTGTGTGATGTGTTTTTTACGCGAAAAATCTAGCTTATTGAATCTGGGTTTTGATTTGTAATTGACATGTTTCCATGAATTAGGAAACCAGGATGCCATGCTTAATAAGATAATTTCAGTAATGAAGATGTCGTTTTCTGTGGGATTATTGTTTTGAACACCGACATCTGTCTATGAAAATGAATAAAAAATCTTAGTTCATTTCATTAACCGGTTTTATAGTGTCAGCTTTCTCGAGTGTATCCTTGTGAGAAGTTGTCTGTTTGTAGGGGATGTGTTACAGAGATGAGACAGTGGTCTCATGTGCACCTTATGCAATGAAATTGTTGTCCCTTTATTATGATTCCTGCTGTATTTATCTTCCGCCTGTTTTATTGTATCTTCTGTAAGTAAATTGAACAAATATGGTAATAATGGGCACCCTTGCCAACAATCCTTTTCTTATTTTAGCTCTATAGCTCTTTTGTTAATCTGTTGTAGTGTACAAATGTTTTTCGTGGAAACCTATCAATTAGTAAGATCTAATTGTCATTGTTGTATGGTGCAAATGTTGTTTCCATATGTTTTCGATGGAACACTGCCGACTGTTTTAGCAGACAAGTAAGAAGTAAAATTCTAGAATCAGCTAATCTACTTTAACTGAGTGAAGATTGGAACCGTTGATGAGCACTGATAAGCACACCTGGAGAACCCATATCACCAAAACACATTAAAAAAAAACCGGATGATCGTTTCACTAACCAAGTTAGCGTCATCAGAGGATGAATAATTCTCAGAATGTCATCCTCTGATGACGCTAACTTGGTCAGTAAAACGATCGTCAGGTTTTTTAAAATGTGTTGTGGTGATTTGGGTTCTCCAAGTGCGCTCAATCTACTTTATTTACATTTACTTTTCTGATATCTAAAATACACTATAGTTGTGTTAATGTCTAATGTATCTAGTTGTAAATTTGGATCACATAAAATATTATAAAATAACTACAACATAATCGCTTTAATGTATCAGTAGAACTGGAATTTATAAGCCTATTTCCATTCAAATTTCCCTAGATTATCTCATTTGGAGCTGCTAGAGCCCTAAATCTGAATTTTAGGAGAGTTTTGCTATTGAAAATCTAACGGTAATTGCTGGCCATTTTTATTATTGCTATGTTTTTTTGTTCATTTTTACAAATATTTATAAAATACCTCATTCAGAAGGACATGTAAAATATACCACATAATTCTAGGTTTAACAACAATCAGTATTTCATGGAGAAAGCTACTTCAGCATTAATAATATTTTAGATTTTGTTTTTCCCAGCAAAATTGACACTACACGATAAATCTAATTGTTGAATGTTTCAAAAATTTTTTTTAGGCAAATCTATTTTGTGTGGATTCATTATAAATTAAGCTATGACACGCGGTTTCTGGAAGGAAATAATTCTTATATATTATTATTATATTAAGGCATTGGATCAACAAAGCAATATTATGATCTTGACATTGTGAAACGAATTTAAAAATAATCAATTAAACACACACCAATGTACCATATTTCATCGAAATAACTTTATTGTTTAAAAATATATAAACATTTCTCAAAAGTCTGGATGCAGCAAGTGTGTTATGGAAGTATATTTCCATAAAAATGTCTTTAATAGCAAATGCGAGCAGGCATCAATCTGATTACCAGTATAGTCTATGTAGTAGAACCAATGTACTATATTTTATCAAAATTACTTATGGTTTGAAAATATACAAAAATTTTCCGAAAATAAACTTAAATGTTGGTTTCCTAACCAACAAAACTTACGTTAATAGCAAATTGTTATTGAAATTTGAAGGATTTAATGAAAATTCGCTACCAAAACGCACTTACTGCGTTCGATTTTTTCTTACAAACGCATCATATTTCGATAAAAAATGCAAAAATGCATTAACGAATGTATTCTACGAAAATTAGCTAAAAATTATAGACCGTTAAACAATAAACTTCACTTAACCTACAGCCAAAGCATCAACTTAACTAAACCGACAGCCAAAGCATCAGAGAAAGGGTCCAAATGCGTACCAAATTTGGTTGTCCTGACTTTGTTATTTCCGGAGATATGAATTTTTTTAAAAAGAAAACAAAATTTTCCGGGAAAACCTGGTCCGATTTTCCTGGCTAACAATCTTATCCAAGCCACTTGCAAATATATATATATATATATATATATATATATATATATATATATATATATATATATATATATATATATATATATATATATATATATATATATATATATCCGATCGATAACTCAAAAAAAAATTAACCGATTTTGATGAAACTCAGCAAGTGCCTTTCTTTTAATTCATTGATGGTTGTTGCCCTTACTTGGTGAAACTTGTCCATACTATATACAGACTTGGAGACTACTTCTCTGGCTTCACTGTTGGTCTTCGTTGGTGAAGGATGTAGCCAGCGTGTAAGCTAACTGGAGCAAGTGGCCCTTACGAATTCTGGAAGTTCTAGGATGTTCTCCAACGTTTTTGTGACTATAGTTTCGCTGCTTGACAGCATTCTCAGACAGATTAAAATTGAATTAGTACGAAATCATGACAACTACAAATAAAGATCTGTTGCTATGTTATGATATGATGTTTTGACCAAAAAATTTGTATCAAAATGAAAATAAAAATGAAACAGATGAGGCTTTCAAAATGTCTAGGTGATGTATGTCAATATTTAACATAAAAATAGAACTAGCCTATAATAACTATGATAACAGTTACAACAATAAAATAACTAAACAGTAACAGTATAAAAGCAGTCTTTATACAACGAAAATATCGACATACATTAACTCATTATCTTATTACAACTTTTTTGAAAGAATAGTTAAATTTATTTTCTTTGACTTATTTAATTAGAAAGAAGAATATCCAAGAAAGGGGAATTCATTAAATCAGTTTGCTCGTTTAAAACAATGTAGCTATTGTCGTGTGTGTGCTTTTTGACTTCCAAAGCTTCAAAAAAGTATGTATTTGGTCATCTAATATATCAAATTCTACTGGATGTAATTTATAAGTAAGTTCTGAATGTATTACCTTGATGTAAAGAAGCAAACTATCACGAATTGAAAACCAACAGTGAAGCCAGAGAAGTAGTCTCCAATGTAGTATGGACAAGTTTCACCAAGTAAGGGCAACAACAATCAATGAATTGAAGAGGTCTTCTATCGAAGAGCTTGCCCATTTGTATAGACAATTGAAAATCAAGCAGATGAACGCTTTCCAGAATGCATGGTTTAACCAAGAGTGCATAAGAAAGAAGGTCATCCCGAAGTACGTAATCATAACAACTACTGCAACATCAAATCAATCAAAAATTGCTATTAGAAAAGCCAGTTTCATCTGGCTGAAAGAAGAGTCCAAGAAATGGTTTTCAATACGTGATAGTTTGCTTCTTTATATCAAGGTAATACATTCAGAACTTACTTATAAATTACATCCAGTAGAATTTGATATATTAGATGACCAAATACATATTCTAGTTAGGGAAGTGAAATTTAAAAAACACTTAACACAGACAAACAAAATTAGAAACCTAGAAATCACACAACATTTACATAATCAAAAAAGACCTCCCCCACAAACACATAAGTTCTACAAAAGATTTGAAAACCTAAGCGATACAATTTTTACAACTGAAGACATTTCTTTTCTAAATAAAGGATATAAATACTGTCCAAAATTTATATTTACAAACAAAATTAAAGAGATATTAGCTTCTGAATCCGAAATTGCTTCCAGATCTATAAGGCAATATGAAAGATTTAAAATATGTGAATTTTTAAGACATTTAACTTCAAAATATGACAAGCGTCAAATTAACGAAACTCATTTTTTAAAATCTGTTCAGCATAAAATATTAGACAATGATCTAGTTTTTACTAAAGCTGATAAAGGAAATACAACTGTAGCTATAAGTAGGGACGCATATAACATTAAAACTAATGATTTTATTACTACAGAAAATTTAACAGAAATTAGGAGAGACCCAACAAACGCATTTCAGACAAAATTAAAAAATGAACTTAAAAATGTGTCTCTGTTTAGTCAACAAGAAAAGAAATATCTTTTATATAAAAGCCCACAACCACCAAAAATGTATGGCCATCTGAAAATTCATATGCCAAATATACCGGTGAGGCCAGTAGTTAGCTATGTTAATACACCTAATCATAAGATAGCGAGCAAACTGGTTTCAATTATTAGAGAATACAATTATTTTCCAAAATATTCAGTTAAGAATTCTTATGAACTTACACAAAAATTAAATAACTTAATTATTCCCACAAATAGTAAATTAGTCTCATTTGATGTTTGTAGCATGTATTCTAAGATACCCCCTAGGGAATGTTTACCTCTATTAGAAAACGTTTTAATAGAAAAGAACATAAATGTCATAATAAGACAAGAAATAATGAATCTTTTTAACGAAAGTATAAAACAAAACTATTTTAAATTTAATAATAAAATTTATATACAAAATGAAGGTTTGGGTAGTCCATTGTCACCTTTATTAACCAACATATTTATGGAAAACTTAGAAAACCAAATTTTAACATCAGAACTTTCACATAATATTGTCTTTTGGTACAGATACGTAGATGATATTTTAGCATGTTTTCGAGGTAGTCATACAGAATTAAATGAATTTTTGAATTTTATTAATAACTTTCACACAAATATTAAGTTTACTTTAGAAGAAGAAGCTAACAGTTGTATAAATTTTTTAGACTTAACAATTAGAAAGTTAGAAAATAATTCATTTGACTTTTCAATATATAGGAAACCAACTTACACTGACACAACCATACCATACGATTCATGTCACCCTTTTTCACAAAAGCTGTCCAGCCTACCATTCTATGATACATCGTGCATTTTCAATACCTATGCCACAAAACAATTTTGAAAAAGAAATTTCAATAATTAAGCAAACAGCATTTAATAATGGCTACTCTGTTAAAATAATAGATAAAATGATCGAGAGAAAAGAATACAAATTAGCGATTAATTTAATTTATCCAAATATTAGAGACAAAGAAGACAACAGATACGTTTCGATAACTTATTTTCGAACCATTTCAGAAAACATTTCAAAAATTTTAAATACCTGTACAAATACAAAGGTAGCTTTTAAATATTACAACACGATGCGTGATTTACTATTTAACGCTAAAGAAAAATCTTGTTTCCTGACAAAAGCTGGAGTTTATAAATTAGCTTGTACACATTGTAACGCAATCTACATAGAAATTTTAACACCCGATACAAAGAACATATTTCTGCATTTAGAAATAACCACGCTGACAAATATACATTTGCAAAACATATTATTGATACCGAACATAGACCTACAGTAAATAACCGCATACAACCACTACATTTTTATAATGACAAGCGTAAACTAGACTTTTTTGAAGCTTTGGAAGTCAAAAAGCACACACACGACAATAGCTACATTGTTTTAAACGAGCAAACTGATTTAATGAATTCCCCTTTCTTGGATATTCTTCTTTCTAATTAAATAAGTCAAAGAAAATAAATTTAACTATTCTTTCAAAAAAGTTGTAATACGATAATGAGTTGATGTATATATAGCAGTGTTTGGTATATAGGTGTTTGGTATATAGGTGTCCAGAAACAAAAATTGAAATAAAGTCTGATTACCAAGCAGTCTCAAGTAATATATACCAATGACTTACCCAATGCTATAAGAGAAAAATTGTTCATGTATGTTGATGACACCACCGTAATTTTACATCATTATAATAAAAATAAATTAGAACAAAATATCAAAATGGTCATACCTGAGCTCAGAGAATGGTTCCAGGAAAACAACCTGAATATAAATATGAATAAAACTGTAGTGGTGGAATTCAATAAAAGGGCCAAAGAAACAAGTGATAGTGTCATTGCTCTAGATAACACCACGAATATAAAACCATCATATGCAGTTAATTTCTTGGGGGTTGAGGTTGACTCCAGGCTGAACTGGAAAAAACATATCGACAAGGTGGTTGCAAGGGTTGCCAGGTATACTTATATGATAGGTACCTTGGCATTTCTAGTATCGAGACAGGCGGCGCTGGCTGCATACCACGCTTATGTTGAGGCCTCAATACAGTATGGCATAATACTGTGGGGAAACTCGGTGGATATACAGAGGGTGCTGCTAGTACAAAAACGATGCCTAAGAGCGCTTTTTAATTTGCGGGTGGTGGATAGCTGCAGAAGATTTTTTAGCAAACACTGTATACTTACCTGCCACTCGGTTTATATATTGGAAGCAGTGATGTTCGTCATAGACAACCCTGGGTTATTCAAGGCGCACCTACAGGAACATGAACACCAGACAAGATCAAAAATAATTACGCTATCCCAGCCTCAAGATACACAAGACTGCAAAGGAATGCCACACATAGTGTCATCAAGATCTACAACAAGGTACCAGTAGAAATTCGTCAACTCCCTAGGCAACAAGTGAAGCATAGACTAAAAAGATACCTAGAACTGTCCGCATTTTATGAGTTAAAGGAATATCTGTTGGACGATATTGCGGAAAAAATTTAGTCGGTGTTGACTTGCCGTCAGTGCCCATGACGCCACTATTGGAATTTTTGTATTGTTTATACAATTTTTTGTTTATCTCTCTATGTATTATTTTATTTGTGCAAACTTACTCTGATTGGCTCTACGCCCTAAAGGGCATTGTATTGATGAGCTAGTAAAGATTATTATTATTATTATTATTATTATTATTATTATTATTATTATTATTATTATTATTATTATTATTATGTCGATATTTTCGTTGTATAGAGACTGCTTTTATACTGTTATTGTTTAGTTATTTTATTATTGTAACTGTTATCATAGTTATTATTGGCTAGTTCTATTTTTTTGTTAAATATTGACATACATCACCTAGACATTTTGAAAGCCTCATCTGTCATCTGTTTCATTTTTTATTTTCATTTTGATACAAATTTTTTGATCAAAACATCGTATCATAACATAGCAACAGATCTTTATTTGTAGTTGTCATCATTTCGTACTAATTCAATTTTAATCTGTCTGAGAATGCTGTCAAGCAGCGAAACTATAGTCACAGAATGTTGAAGAACATCCTAGAACTTCCAGAATTCGTAAGGGCCACTTGCTCCAGTTAGCTTACACGTTGGCTACGTCCTTCACCAACGAAAACCAACAGTGAAGCCAGAGAAGTAGTCTCCAAGTATGTATGCCTTTCTTTTATTAATGGCTTGGATGAGTTCGTTAGCCAGGAAAATCTGACAAGGTTTTCCGGGAAAATTTTGAGTTTAAAATTACAAAGATATTTTAATGAAATTGGATGGATATGTTGATTTGGGAAAGACCTTACTACATACCAAAATTCAATTTAATCAAAATTGACTACCATAACGCACTTGCTGCATCCCGAACTTTTTTTTTAAATGTCCAACCACCACAAAAAGCGCTGAAAAGAAACGTTTTATTGGTTTTTTATAAATACAACTATAAATATATTTTAAGTTGGCGCCATATAATTATTAAAAAATATTTGAATTAACAATATATATTACAAAACAATTAAGTCAAATAAGTTGCTTGGTCCAAGAATTAAGACAAGCTAGTGGCTAATTCTATGTTCCATATTCCAATTCTAGTTTTACATATAATATCATACCACCGCCTCAGTGGCAGCTTATTATACCAGTTTCGAGTCCGTAGCAAATTATGGAATACTTATCTGGGGTTCATCAACTGAGCTCCAGGTGTTCTTACAACAAAATAGAGCTATTAAAGTATTATATGGGGCCTTGTATTTGCAACTATGTTCAACGTTTTTATGTAAAACCATGTCATCTCATATATATATATATATATATATATATATATATATATATATATATATATATATATATATATATATATATATATATATATATATATATATATATATAGTATAGTATAGTATAGTATAGTATGTTTATTGATTTAAATTTTACAGTATGTTCCACAAATAAGCATTAGCTTGTGCTTGCAGTTAACACAATTTTATTTTATGTTCCAAACTAAACTGCCAAAATATTTTTATAAAATGTCACTTATAAATTTTGGTCAGCGTACGTTCCTTTTTCAGCATTTCTACCAATCACACTCGTGCAGCTGCCACTAGTATTCATCTACCATTATTAGAGAACTCATTCCAATATACCACCAAATTGTTTGACTAATATTAAAATTCTCATCACTGTAATTTTGACATTTCTACTTGACATTTAATTTAAAATTATATATATATATATATATATATATATATATATATATATATATATATATATATATATATATATATATATATATATATATATATATATATATATACAGGGTGTCTCACAGTAATAATAATTTATTCGTTATGTTGACACATTATAGTATATAGGACATGTCAAAAAAAAAAGCGTACAGAAATAACAAACAGATAAAAAAATTTCGTCCCAATAATAAAACACAACATACAATCGCAATAAAACACACATACAACCGACAACACCACATATAACCGAAAACACCCGAAAGACACAATAGGCATGATCAGTGCCCACACACATCTCTATTCAAATACTCTAAGATAGAGTAGAAAGCTTGATCGCAAAGTAACTGTTTCACTGCTAATTTGAAAGGATTAAAGTAACCAATATCTCTTATGGATGCTGGCAGCGAGTTATACAAAGTTACACAATTATATCTAGGTGAAATAATGAGACGTGTAATGCCGAGGGATGCTTAGTAACTTCCCCTTTCTTGTTGGATACATATGAGAGAAACAATTTTTGAGAGATTTAAATTTTCCATCGCGAAACCAAAACAGTTTAGTATACAAATGCAGGCAAAAGTCAAAAATTTTCTGTTTTTAAACGTTTCTCTGCAGCTCTCTCTTGACTCTAAATTAAACGAAATTCTCAAGAGGGGCTTTTGAAGAATAAAGACCCTTTCACAGTCTCGATCACGCCCCCAGCTAATAACATTATAAGAAATGTGTGATTATGTCAGTGCATAATAGACACCCAAAAGACTTTTCACGTCAAGTGAGGATTTAAGTTGCAAAATTGTAAAAACCGCACTATTAAGTTTGCCACAAACATGTTCAGTGTGGTCATCCCAACACAAATGTAAGTCAAAGCATGTACGAAGAATTTTTGAACCTGCACTCAAGGACACGTTATCATCCACTATACCAGCAACTGCCGGTCTTCTTATGGAGAAACTAATGCATTCTATCTTATCATGGTTGAGGATTAACCTTTTATTTTGGCACCAGACCTGTACTTGCTTTATGACAGCCTGAATACTGTCTACAAGTTCTTTGTGACTATCAGCAGATACGGTAACAGTGATGTCATTCGCATACATGGTCAGAAGACCAGATGCAACATTAATTGGCAGATCGTTAACAAACACAATGAACAGCAGAGGTCTCAACACAGACCCTAAGGTACACCCACCTAAGGCCTGTGAGGGGTCGACTCAGAGTCCCCAAGCACAATAATCACTTATCTGTCCTCTAAGTAAGATTTAAGCCATTGTAATGGCTTTCCTCTAACACTTAAATCTGACAGCATCTCGAACAGGAGCATATGATCAACCATATCAAAAGCTCTTGACAAATCAAACATGATGGATGCCACATACTTACCACTATCCATATGTAAGTAAATATCATCAAGAATCTGAAATGATGCAGTCTCAACTGACTTACCGTTTCTAAAACCATGTTGACACTCAGTTAAAATGTTATTCATATTAAGCCATTCAGTAATTTTTTGACCAAATAATGTTTCCACAATTTTTGATATGGTCGTACTAACATTCATTGTAAAAAACACAGCCCAAACTTAATCATACACATTTAAACACCAGCAATTGCTAGTATTAAACGTTCTCAAACGACGTAACATCCATACTATCCGCTAGGGGCGCTGATATTTTTGTAACACGAAATTAGTCGGAGTGTCCTGTATTGTCATTATATAGTATTTGGTGTAAGTATCATCAATAAAATGTATGGTCAATATTTCAGAGACTTCTTCAGGGTCAGTTATAAGACGTTCTTCAATTTTTAAGACAATATTTGTTGTATGAACTAGTTAAGGCACTAAATAGGACTAGTATGAACTACTCCTATTCAGTGCCTTATTCACCAAGTTCCATGTAGTCTTTGTTATATTTTTAGAAGAATCAATTTTTGTTTGATAGTAGTCTCTTT
Organism: Tillus elongatus; assembly: GCA_964006375.1. Taxonomy (NCBI): domain Eukaryota; kingdom Metazoa; phylum Arthropoda; class Insecta; order Coleoptera; family Cleridae; genus Tillus; species Tillus elongatus. Next base: position 52,632,263 of record OZ023270.1, read on the forward strand.
TTGCTTTGTTGATTTCACCCTTATAGTGAATTTTCTTAAAAAAATTCACCAATGAGGAGATCCCGACTTTTGAGTTTTGAAAAAATTTCTTCAAATGAGCGCTAATTAGGCCCCCCAGAACACATATCCGGGGTCAGTTTCAATTTTTATATGTTATATATATATATATATATATATATATATATATATATATATATATATATATATATATATATATATATATATATATATATGTGTGTGTGTGTGTGTGTGTATCACACCGATAACTCAATTTTTATATGTTTATATATATATATATATATATATATATATATATATATATATATATATATATATATATATATATATATATATATATATATATATATATATATATATATATATATATATATATATATATATATATATATGTGTGTGTGTGTGTGTGTGTGTGTGTATCACACCGATAACTCAAAAAATAAAGGGCTGATTTTGATTAAATTTTGTGAATAAATTCCTTTTGCAAATGGCTTGGATAAGTTCGTTAGCCAGGAAAATCTGCCCAGGTTTTCCCGGAAAATTTTGTGTTTTCTTTCGAAAAAAAAAATATCTCCGGAATTAACAAAGTAAGGGCAACTAAATTTGGTACGCGGGTTTATAACCTAATAGGTAAGTTACCTACCAAAATTTAGCTTTGTAGGTCAAACGACAAAAAAGTTATGGGCATTTAAAGAAAAATAAATTGGGGGTTTGCTCAAAACGTCAAAGTTGCGATTTAAAACGTCAAAATCGGCAACATTTAGGCAAATAACTTGAATCTAATACGGGCTATGGAAATCAAATGTCTCAAGAAGAATGTTTTACAAACCCTGAAGTCTTAGTTTCAACCGTCATTGTCCTTCATTTTACTAAAATGTTTCCAGAAAATTCATTTCAAATAGACGCTTTCTCTGATGCTTGGCAGTAGTCTTAGCTATAGAGTTTATCGTTTAATGGTATATAATTTTTGTCGAATTTTCGTAAAAAATCAATAAAGCTCAATATATCCGTTATAATACAAGATATGAAAATATATATATATATATATATATATATATATATATATATATATATATATATATATATATATATATATATATATATATATGTATTAATTATAGGATGTCTTGAGCTACACCTTAAAAAAATATTTCTACAATCACAGGGTGGCCGATAAGTCTTTGGTGATACAATTTTTTTTTTTTAAATCAAACACGCCATGCATTTTTGCATTTTTCATCGAAATATAATGCATGTTTGTAAAAAAAGATATTCTGGATGCAGCAAGTGCGTTATGGTAGCGAATTTTGATCAAATGCTTCATATTTGAATATCCCAATTTGCTATTAACCTATAAGGTTGACCAAGAAACGAGTTTTTCTTTTGGAAAATGTTGTACATTTTCTCACAATAAAGTTATTTTTATGAAACATGGCACATTGTTTTTACTATATAGGTTATACTGGTAACCAAAATTGATGCCTGCTTTCTTAAAAAGAAAACACATATTTGCAATAAAAACATTTTTATGAAAATTCACTACCATAACGCACTTGCTGCGTCCAGAGTTTTTTAATTTATTATATCTCTGTGTTAAGCCATCTGGGTTTCCAAGTTGTCTCAACAACCAGTGCCAGTCACTGAATTCATTTTTCATATTGCTTAGTCTATCAGAAAACCAGACAATTCTGCCCAACTGTTTATCACCACAACCACTATTACACGACTTGTATGGACAACACAAGCCACAAGATACCTCAATCAATTAATGAAATTAGTGAAGCCTACCTCCAAGCTTTCATCAAAAACCCTGCTCAGTCTGCATCTTCCGGTTCACAGCTCAGCGAAGCAATAGTGTAAGAATTTACCACTCTGATCAAATTTTACAGCATCACTCTCAGGTCTCTCAACACCCTGCCCCATGTATATCGCAATACACAGAACATATGCATAGTGATCGGCTCTACCTGGATCGACCACCTCATAGGAACAGTGACTCCCTGGTATGTCTGTCTCCATGTAATCGATGCAAGTAGAGCTTGTGTGTCCATTTTTATTTGTACAGTCTCTAGTGTCTTGTGTTGATGCAAGTCTTAACCAAAACATTGCAAAGGTGTCAGACAAGGTTTTAATGACAATATTTCCCATATTATAATCAATATTTAGGTCACCACAAAGAACAACGTGGTCATAATGTCCACCACTAACAAACCTCAGGGCATCTACCAAATGCGACATAAACACATCGACATCACCACCAGGGGGGTATATAAATACAGATTACCACTATTCTCTTTATTCCCAAAGACACACAAACACTGCACATCTTAATATGACATTCACTCGACAAGGTGCCTATATATGCCATCTCTTTTACAAATATATCTTCACGTGTCATTATTAAACATCCACCTGGCATATGAGAAATTCTTGAGAAATGTGCCTAAACTTTATAGTTTCCTAGACCAAAGTTTTAAGATTGTCACCACCTATCCCGTGTACAGATACACATACCTATCCATCTAACTTCAAACATTTGAGTTAGCTGTTGATCGATTTGATTGGGACAGTGAGGTGGAGCCCCGTGTAATTGGTACCAACACTTTCTTAGTTGGTCTGGAGGTATATAATCTAGACAATTAGCCACAACAGTTTGCAAAATATTGAGATACATCTCTGCGTTTACATTTTCTTCGTAGATATGGTAAGCAATATGTTTATCTTTAATTAGACAAAAAGCATTTACACAAAATTTATTTTGAAAGTTTCTTTCCCGGGTAATATGAGGATTTTCAGATGATCAAAAATGAGTTGTATTTCTATTAAAAATACCTTCTCTCGTAAATTTTGACTCGTCTATCCATATATGTCGCACAAATTTTGGATCTTCTTGGTATCGCACTAACATCATTTCACAAAATTGTACACGTTGGACGGCGTCACCCAGATGAAGAGCAGAAAGTAGCTTAAATTTGTATGGATGCATACCACTAGTTTTTAGTATTCTGTGAATGGATGCCTGTGAAATGCCATCATATTCTGTGGCATGAGTTGATGATTCTGGATTAACATTAAAATAGGCTAGCACATTTATTAGATTATCTTCCTTTGAAGTAATTGGCTTTGGTAAAATTCTTACACAAAAAACAGTAGATAACTTTAAAAGTTAAAGAGATAGGTTTACAGAACCTTAAATCGTTCGAAAGAGAATAATTATTTTATCAACATATCGAAAAACATATAAGGTGTTGCATTTACTGACTTATAAAGGTTTGAATTTAACTAAACTCGGCATTAAATTTCCACCACCCTGTATGCAATTAAACCACTTTAAAAGCATACATGGGAAGCTTATGGATCCAGCTACTCCTCCTGTGAATATAGCCACTCTATGTTTCTTACTGTAAAATAGACATGGTTTTAAATAAGTCACTGTTTCTTTTTATTATTTAAAAAAAAAAATTATATATCTTGAAAACTTTAGGAATAGGGAAACGAAAAATGCTCACCTAAAACTTTAAGCAGAATCCAAAAATGGAATAATATACAGGATGTTCTGTTTAAAATAACGAAGATGACGTTAACTTCCGGTGTAACCGGAAGTGATACGTGGACGCTATTATTTTCCTTAAGTAGGCCATGCCCGAAAACACTGTTGCCCAGATTTTCAAAATTCTAATCGAAGTAGTTTCTGAAATAAGTCTAATGTGCCGTCACTGTGGCATTGAATGTCCACCACTTTTAACCACTTTAAGCCACTTTGGGCGCCCTCGTGGCGCAGGTTGCTAGGTGTCGGCCTGCAAAGCGAGACGTCCCGGGTTCGATTCCCAGGCTGGCAACGAGAAGTTGAAGTTGTCTGGAAATTTAAAATAAATAAATAAAAATCGGAGAATTGTGCTAATGGCCAGAGATGCCACAGCCATTAAAGAAATGAAAAAAAAAGCATATATGGGAAGCTTAGCGATCCAGCTACTCCTCCTGTGAATATAGCCTCTCTATGTTTCTTACTGTAAAATATACATGGTTTTATATAAGCCACTGTTTCTTTTAATTTTTTTGAAAAAAAATAAATATCTTGAAAACGGTTAGCTTTAGGAAACTTGAAGAATGCTCACCTAAAACTTTAAGCAGAATCCAAAAGTGGAATAATATACAGGATGTTCTGTTTAAATTAACTAAGATGACATTAACTTCCGGTGTAACCGGAAGTGATACGTGGACGCTGTTATTTTCCTTAAGTAGGCCATGCCCGAAAACACTGTTGCCCAGATTTTCTAAATTCCAATCGAAGTAGTTTCTGAAATAATTCTAATGGGCTGTCACCATGAGACACCCTGTATATATATATATATATATATATATATATATATATATATATATATATATATATATATATATATATATATATATATATATATATATATATATATATGTCCCATCAAGAGACCTGTTATGTTTTTGAGCTGTCCTCTGCTAACATTTAATTGTCTTTCAGGATATTTGAATACAGGATGTTCCATTTAAAAAATGCACTTTTTACCATTTTTGTATCTATCGGTAAAATCATAAATTTTGAACGACCCTGTATAATGGAGAACGAATTCCCTTAGACATAGTTAATACACAGGAGGTTGGTAAACTACACCCAAAATTTCAGCGTTCTACGAATCCAAATACCGCAGTAATAAACATTTAATTGAAGCTCTGTTTTAAACAAAAAATAAGGAAAATAGTTAATTTCTAAAAAACCGCTGAAGATAGGTATAGGGAACTATCATACAAAAACAATCGGTAAGCAATAGTGAAGCGAAAAATGCAATAATATACATGTATCTCATTTAAAATATCAAAGTTGTTGCTACTTTTCCATATAAGCGGAAATGCTGCAGCACTGAAAATATTTTACATGGATAGAGCAGAACTAATTACCCAAGAAATAAGGTTTTGTTAAATTATGTCAAAATAGTCCACAAGTCCTGAGACTTATTTGTATTGGCATGTTGTAAAATTTTGGACAATAAAATACACTAAACTATACCTGTAATCTTCATGCATTTTTAAGCAAAGATACATTTGATTTAAGCTTCACAATCCATGAGCGTGATACAAGGCTAAAACGTGATGTATACTGCTCTATCTTAGAGTCAACAAGACTAGGAGCTGAGTTAACTTTCCAAAGATGTCACTTTATTAAACCAACTATTATTTAAGTGAAATTGTAGAAGATTGCTTGTGAACCATTGTTTCTACCCAGTTGAATAATTTTTAGCCTGTGATTTTAGTTTAATTGATTTGTTTTATGTTATATTGGCCCTTTTGTGTAAATTGTATATCTTTTCTGTTTATGTAGGTACTTACACTTTAGCGAATTTTTTTTTTAATTCGCTAATGAGGAGATCTGTGTTTATATATATATATATATATATATATATATATATATATATATATATATATATATATATATATATATATATATATATATATATATATATATATATATATATATATATATATATATATATATATATATATATATATATATATATATATATATATATATATATGTATCACACCGATAACTCAAAAAATAATGGACCGATCTTGACCAAATTTGGTGAGTACCTTCCTTTTGCAAGTGGCTTGGATAAGTTCGTTAGCCATGAAAATCGGACCAGGTTTTCCCGGAAAATTTTGTGTTTTCTTTCTAAAAAAAATTCATATCTCCGTAAATAACAAAGTAAGGGCAACCAAATTTGGTATGCGTGTTTGTATTATAAAGAGTGAACTCTGTACCAAAATTTAGGTCTCTAGCTTTAAAGACAACAAAGCTATGGGCAGTTAAAGAAACAAATTTTTGGGTTTTCCTCAAAACGTCAAACTCGCAATTTTAAACGTCAAAATTGGCAATGTTTAGGCAAAGAACGTGAAACAAATACCGATTGTGGAAAGAAAATGTTGCAAGAAGAGTGTTCTGCAAACCCTTAAGTTTCATATTCAACCGTCATTGCCCTTCATTTTACTAAAATATGTACAAAATACTCATTTTAAATAGACCCTTTCTTTGATGCTTTGGCTGTCAGTTTAGTTAAGTTGATGCCTTTTTGAATAATTATCTGTAGGTTTAGTGAAGTTTATGGTTTAACGGTCTATAATTTTTTTTAGCTAATTTTCGTAGAACAAATTCGTTAATGCATTTTTGCATTTTTTATCGAAATATGATGCGTTTATAAGAAAAAAAGTCTGGACACAGTAAGTGCGTTTTGGTAGCGAATTTTCGGTAAATTTGCAGATTAGCTCCCGAACGGTTATAAAAAAACTGCTTTCAGAAACTTGCCTAGACCCCCCCTGGATGCACAAACCCCAACTTTTTTTTCTAGTGACACCCCCCCCAAGCAAATTACGGGACCAGGAGTGAATAGGGGTGCTGGGCGGGGTAGGTAGTAAAAAGGAAATATGAGCAGAAAATGCGAATAAAACGGGCTTGAAAGTTCTTTTTCACATCTTGAAGCCATATCCCCCTTAAACCCTGCCTACCCCGCACAGGACCCCTATTCCCCCAGGTGCCATAACTTCCTTGGCGGGTAGTTTTCTTCGCCTTTTCTGCTCATATTTCCTTTTTACTACCTACCCCGCCCAGCATCCCTATTCACTCCCAGTCCCGTAACTGCCTTAGGGGGGTGGGTGGGTGTGAACCAGAAATTTTTCTTGTGGTTTGTGCATCCAGGTGGGGTCCTAGTAATGTTTCTGAAAACAATTTGTTGAAAAGCGTTCGGGAGCTAATCTGCAAATTTACCGATTTTTCATTAAATCCTTCAAATTTCAATAACTCAATTTGCTACTAACGTAAGCTTTATTGGTTAGGAAACCACCATTTAAGTTTATTTTCGGAAAATTTTTGTATATTTTCAAACCATAAGTAATTTTGATAAAATATAGTACATTGTTTTCTACTACATAGGCTATACCGATAATCAGATTGATGCCTGCTCGCATTTGCTATTAAAAACATTTTTATGGAAATTCACTTCCATAACACATTTGCTGCATCCAGACTTTTGAAAAATGTTTATATATTTTCAAACAATAAATTTATTTCGCTGAAATATGATACATTGTTTCTACTATATAGGCAACCAAGTTTGATGCCTGCTTTCATCAAAGAAAGAAAAAAATATTTTAAAGAAAATTCGCTACCATAACGCACTTGCTGCGTCCAGAGATTTTTCTTTTGTGCACAGTTTTTTACATTTTATTTGTACTTTTTGTGTGTGACATGGCTTTGTAATATTTTTAGAGTAATGATTTAATGTTTTGGTTGTAGTAATTAAATAACTTGTCATAGTCTGATGGTATGACAAGGTTGTGTGTGTTCAGAAGTGTTATGCCTGTGTGCTTATAATACTCTGTGGTTTCGCAATGATATTGATTATAAAAAAAAAGAGTAAGGGCATAAAATTAAATTAATATCAGGTCAAATGGATTGAAGTAATGAAATGTGACAGTGCTGATAGCCCTTAACACTTTTATTATTCTTATAGAAGCATTTTGTTGTCACTAGCACTGTTCCCTATTTTGATGAGTATGTTTTAATGATTACTATTATATATATATATATATATATATATATATATATATATATATATATATATATATATATATATATATATATATATATATATATATATATATATTCAATTCAATTTATTCAATTCAATCCACCATTACACGTGATCATACACAGAACTTAAGATTCTAAACACTTCCAAATATCAGACATTTATTAATACAACTAAAATATATTTTCTTGGATAGCTAAGTCAACATGACTTTTTGTATCCTTTACAGCTAACTCCACACAATCGCCAGTACATTAATTTAAACCACTTAATATCCACAATTTTTTAGTTTTTCTTTCCTCTTTTTTTGTGCCCCTATCTAACCAGATGTACCCCGATCCTCAAAAGATGAGAGATGCAACTTTAAACCAAAACAATGTCTTAGTGTTAACCTCAGTAGGGGAATCAACAGCATATCCTACACTCAATATAGTTCATTTTGTCAACCCTTTTTCATATCTTTCTTCTGCATATATGATATCCATACAACCAACACCTCTATACCACCCACAACCAAAATGTTCATACACATCATAGTACTCACCCACCCATTTCTCCACCCATGCATATTATATTTACACACACATATGCACACAGACACGCACTCACGACAGCACACTCCCACACAGCACACACTTACTTTCCCTGCACCTTGTCCAGGCAACACATCCACCCCACTTTCTCCATACCACTCAACTATCATACTGCTCTCTACTTTAACATTGCTTTCAGTTCGACCTGCTTCAAAATAACAAAGCTAAAAATTTCTTTTTTAAATTTAGATTTAGATAAAATCCTCAAATTTGCTGGTAATTGATTATATAACTTTGGACCCTAAAATAAAACCGATCTTTTATAAACGCTCCTATTTACCGGTGGAATAGCCAAGTTTTCACCTATTCTACAACTTGTGCCATATGTGTGGTCCACCACATTTATTGCCCAAAAATGATGATGCATATGTTTTAGTACATTTAATATAAACATTCCTCTTATATCGAGTAGTTTAATATAGTCGTTACTATAAAGAAAGTTCGTACTAGACCTAGAATCCCTATGAAGAATGACTCTCAATATACTATTTTGAGTAACTTGAAGCGCAGCTAATGCATTTTCATAGCACGCACCCCAGAAAATAATACCATACCCCACAAAAGACTCCACGAGAGACTTGTAAACCAGTATTAGGTTTTCTGTTGTTAAAATATTTCGCAGGGTATAGAATTTGTATATAATCTTTTTCACCTTTGCATTCATATAGGCTGCATGTTCTTGCCATTTTAAATTATTGTCTACCAGCAGACCAAGATATTTGACACTGTGAGACTCAGTCAGTTTACAGCAATCATCATTATACTAATTGATAGACTGGAGGATGGTCTTCCGGCTGCTGTCGGTGAGAAAGCCACATATGATGTTTTTGTTAGATTCAGCGCTAGTAGGTTACTGTCTAGTACCTCTTTCACATGATTGATTGTTGTCTCCGCTCTTTCAAACAATTTTTCCCATTGATTTCCCACAAACACCAGAACGGTATCATCTGCATAAGCAATAGGTATACAGTCCAAAGTTAGGTCTTCAATTATATCATTTACATAAATAGAAAACAATATTGGACCCAATATACTTCCCTGTGGTACACCACACGTAACCACTCGTCCCTCACTCACACAGTCACCCACTCTCACACGCTGGATTCTCTCATGAAGGTAGCTACCAAAAAGTGACAACGTATGTCCTCTTATCCCAATCAACTCTAGTTTAGCCAACAACTTTTTATGACAAACTGTATCGAAAGCCTTTTTTAGGTCCAAAAACACAGCTAGAGTTTTCATATTGCTATTAAAGCTTCCGAGAACAGTACTTGTCAATTCATACAATGCATCTTGAGTGGATAGTCCTCGTCTAAAACCAAATTGCCTTTTGGACAACATGCTATGTTTATCCAAATATTCATTTAATCTGATATTTAATAGTTTTTCAAAAATTTTTGAAAACACACTAAGTAGACTAATAGGTCTGTAGTTTGAAACGTTTTTATGATCACCTGACTTATAAACTGGAAGCACTATAGACTCTTTCAATTGCAATGGAATAATAGCTGTCCGAAATATAGTGTTCATTAAATGAGTCAAAGGTTTAGCCAAAAACAGATGACAATTTTTTATCATATTGGCCGAAATACCATCGCTTCCAGCGGCAGCGCCTGACCTCAGCGAAGATATTATGCCGATAACTTCGTTCTCCGTCACAGAATGCAAGAAAAAGGAATCTCCATATTGCTTGTTTGCTCTAGTTTCTATATTTCGCCTTTTAATTTTCTGAGATATACCTTTTCCCACTTCAACAAAATAATTGTTAAATTCCAATGCAATATCCCTCGCCGTAGTCAAAACACCCCCTTTTTCTGTTATTATTGTTTTAACTACATTAGAACGTTTATTACTGTTTGTGATTTCATTAATAGTTTTCCAAATCTTGCCGTAATTTCCCCTGTGTGACGTAATCAAGTTTTTATAATAGTCATTACGTGTCACTCTTATCAGTTTTGTAAGCATATTTCTGTAGTGTTTAAATGCTACCTCCGACTCTACGGTTTTTTTCCTATTCCATTTCTGCTTTAAGGCGTCTCTATGTTTCATGGCTGTTATAATCCCGACAGTTATCCAAGGTTTTATTCTTCTGTTATTTGACTTAACTTGTATGCTGTATGTAGAGCTATCTATATGCTTATTTAGGATATCAACAAAATTATCAAAAATCAATTGTGCATCTGATTCAAAAAACACAGATTGCCAGGTTTCATTTCTCAGCCTCTCATGCAAGTTATGAAAATCTATCCTCCTTAGCACCCTAGGTCTCGCCATAGTTTTTTCAGTGGAACCACTAAGATCAAAGTTTAATAAAATAGCATTATGGTCTGTAATATGCGAATGAAGGTTAGCAGACTGCAACTATCTAGTTGCCAAGTTTCGGTTAAAAAAATTGCTATGATTCCCCCACCCATCAATCCCTCCAACATTATCATAAATTCATCATAATTTTTTTTTAAACTTCTTATGTTAATATATATATATATATATATATATATATATATATATATATATATATATATATATATATATATATATATATATATATATATTGCTATGGTATTTAGTGTGGTTTCCTTAAAGCACTTTTAGTGAATTTTCTTTAAAAAATTCACTAATGAGGAGATCCCGACTTTTGAATTTTGGAAAAATTTCTTCAAATGAGCGCTAATTAGGCCCCCCAGAACACATATCTGGGGTCAGTTTCAATTTTTATATGTTTATATATATATATATATATATATATATATATATATATATATATATATATATATATATTTATATATATATATATATATATATATATATATATATATATATATATATATATATATATATATATATATATATATATATATATATATATATATATATATATATATATGTATCACACCGATAACTCGAAAAATAATGTGCCAATCTTGATCAAATTTGGTAAATCCCATCTATTTGCAAATGACTTTGATAAGTTCGTTAGCGAGGAAAATCGGCCCAGGTTTTCCCGGAAAATTTTGTGTTTTCTTTCGAAAAACAATTATATCTCCCGAATTAACAAAGTAAGGGCAACCAAATTTGGTACGCGGGTTTATATCATTATATGTAGTTCAAAAGACAAAAAAGTTATAGGCATTTAAATAAAAATTAATTGGGGTTTTCCTCAAAACATCAAAGTGACAATTTAAAACGTCCAAATTCGCAACATTTAGGCAAAGAACTTGAATCTAATACGGGCTAGGGAAAGAAAATGTCTCAAGAAGAATGTTTTACGAACTCTGAAGTCTTAGTTTCAACCGTCATTGTCCTTAATTTTACTAAAATGTTTCCAGAAAATTCATTTCAAATAGACCCTTTCTCTGATGCTTGGCAGTAGCCTCAGATATAGAGTTTATCATTTAATGGTATATAATTTTTGTCGAATTTTCGTAAAAAATCAATAAAGCTCAATATAACCGTTATTATACAAGATATGAAAAAAAAAATGTATACATTAATTATAGGGTGTCTTGAGCTACACCTTAAAAATATTTATACAATCACAGGGGGGCCATAAGTCGTTGGTGATACAAATTCTCTTTTTTTTTTAAATCAAACACATCTTATGTTATTGCATTTTTGCATTTTCCATCGAAATATAATGCATGTTTGTAAGAAAAGAAATTCTGGACGCAGCAAGTGCGTTATGGTAGCGAATTTTGATCAAATGCTTCATATTTGAATAGCTAAATTTGCTATTAACCTATAAAAAATAACACAAACACTCAAACAATATGACTTAAAAATGAGCTACAAAACCAATAACAAAATAATAAACAAAATAAATAAAAAACAAGAACACAACCCACATGAATTAAATGGAATATATCAAATAGAATGTAACACATGCAATAAAAAATATATAGGAATGACAAAGAAATCAATAGAAACAAGATTCAAAGAACATATAACAGCATTGGATAAAATCCACATACCTAGCTACAAATCAAACGTAGCTACACACATTCACGACACAAAACACCAAAAACCAGACATCACCCAATTAAAACTAATGAAACATGTTAAAGACCACAAAAAAATGGAAATCTGGGAACAATACTACATTCAACAAACAAACAATAGAAAACAATTAATGCCAGAACAAATCCAAGTACAAACATTTAAACAAAACTTAATAAAGGCCATACAAATAGACAAATTATTAAGCCACAGTGATCAAGACAGGAGACTGATACACACGACACAGTCCGAAGGCACAACCAATCAGAGAACAGGAAACCGACCACTAGAAGCTCACGGCGCATGCGCCACCTACAATCTCCGACGTAGACCAGACAGGAGCGATAGCAGCCAGTAGCATGCTGATGATGAACCGGGACGGTTCGAAACTGCAGTCCACGCAAACCAATAAGAAATCACAAACGTACAGCAAACAAATAAAGTGTATATTTAAAAGTGATTACAGTGTAGTGCAATATTCCTAAATATATATATATATATATATATATATATATATATATATATATATATATATATATATATATATATATATATATATATATATATATATATATATATATATATATATATATATATATATATATATATAGTACTGTTATTGAAGCTAAAGAAGCTCTAAAGTTAAATGTTAACATATATACAAATAACTTAACTCAGGGTTTATATATTTTTTAAACCATCCTAAATACCAATAATTTATATTAAATTAACAGTGTTAAGCAAGACACAATAGATTAGAACAAGACGGGATAGAAATCATTCAATGTTAAATAATTTTCTTGAGAGTGACTACCTCAATGGTAACATTAAAACAATGCAAATTTGAACTTACCATAGTGTTTTCACTTAATTAACCAAATAATGGATATAAAAATGTAGCAGGGCTAGTAGTTTGTTAGATCACCGATCTCTTGAGCCATAGTGGAGACTTTTAGGTAAAATGTGGGGTCCTCCAAGTTCTTTGAAAGTTCGTATATATATAAAAAGAAATTAAAAGGCTAGATCAACAATTTTAAAATACAAATTTCTAAGTTTAGAAGCCATAGAGATAAATATAAATATATAAAAAATATGCTTTGACTGAAGAGCAACACTAGCACAACTTTCAGTTAGTTCTGATTGTGAAATTATATTAAAAGTTGGTATTTAAGAGTAATATAAGTTACAGCTTAAAAATAAGATAAAAGATGCATCTTGAAAATTATACATCTTTAAATGGAATGCTCTTCTAAATATTGACGCTTCATTTATAAAGAGCTATTATTATTATTTGAAGAAAAACAATCTTTGATACAAGTTAAAATGTTCAAAAATTATAAATAACTTTGAAATAACTGTCAAATTAATAGAGTGTAAATAAATATCCCACAAGACATTTTTATGTCAAAAGAAAGCTTCTAAGGAACAAATGTGTATAAACTTTATCGAGGACTAGGGTTGGTAAAAAAATATAGACTTAGAAACAATTTAAAGAATCTAAATATTCGACGAGTGAAAGATTTAAATGCATTTCGCTATGTAAAAAAACATAGAAACCTAGAGTGATGCATAGCATTAAAAAGCTAGGTTAGGTTAGGTTTGTATGTAAGTGGGCCATATCGGTCCCTCCACCGCGACCATAAGGTCTATTGTGGCTCACGCCTAATGTCTATATTTCGCCCAACAAATCCAGCCTCCTACAGAGGTCGATAATCTTTGTGGGCGAAAGTTGATCCAGATCCTCTGGAGCAAGCTTTACCTTGCCAAAGAGCAGGTATCTAGTCCTGTCCGCTGCCGGACAGAAACACAGCACGTGCTCTGCTGTCTTGTCACTCTCCATACACAGCCGGCACTCGGTCTCCTGACCGATCCCAATACGGTGCATGTGGTGCCTCAAGCGGCAGTGTCCTGTATACAGGCCGACTAGAGTACTCAGTTGTTGTCTGTTCATCTCTAGAAGTTTTTTAGCCCTTGACTCAGACAGGCCATTTATGAAGGCCTTAGAGTGAGCTAATCCTGGAAGATTTTGCCAATATTGGATTGTCATTCTTTCTGTCCAGGTCTTTAAGGTTCGTTTTGCTGTGCAAGATGTTATTCCCAGCACCGGTTCTATTCCGATAAAGTCCCTCTGGGCACCACTCCTGGCAAGCGCGTCGGCCGCAACATTGCCATCATGGTCCGAGTGACCCGGTATCCAGACCAGCGACACCTCATTACAGCTGCCCAATTCGTTAAGGGCCGATTTATAACTCCATACCGTTTTTGAATTACACCGGTAGGAACCAAGAGCCTTTATTGCAGCTTGGCTATCTGCATATATCTTTATCGATTTGTGTTTGCACTGGTTTTTTATATGTTCCCTTGCACACATTTCGATGGCATACACTTCTGCCTGGTGTATGGTTGTGTACTTGCCGAGGCTAGCTGATAGTCTAGCATCAGTGCTGCCCCCATATGCGTCGGCTCCTACTCCCATATTGGTTTTGGAGCCGTCAGAGTACCAGCAGAGGTCCGCTCTCAACAGGGTCGTTTGATCTCGGTCCCAGTCCTCCCTTTCCGGGATGACGATCTTTAAAGACAGATCTCTGCTGATCTTAGTAGGCATCAAGTCTGAGACCATTCCCAGAATCCTGTGACCATCAATGTCATCAAGGAGACCGAACCCTCCCAGACTGACTTCCTTCGGCATGCTGTCTGCCATTTGCTTTAGTCTGTACGTTGTACACCTCGCCACCCTCTCCAACCATATGTGAAGAGGGGGAATATTAAGGAGGACCTCCAGAGCGGCTGATGGTGCGGTGCTTATCGCTCCCGTTATCATCAGACAAGCTTGTCTCTGTAGATGAGCCAGTTTGGCCCTCGCGATTCCACGAAGTGCCTTAGGCCACCAAACTATGGCTCCATATGTTATCATTGGTCTGATAACCACTACATAGAGCCAGTACATCTGTTGGGGGTTTGTCCCCCACTTGTTACCACAGATTCTCCGGCAGGTCCACATGTATGTCCCAGTTGAGCTTCTTATCTAGGGTAACTCTCAAATATTTTGCTTGGTCCGAAAATGGAATGGTTTCCCCCATAAGAATAGGTGGTTTTAATTTGTCCAACCTTCTTCTTCTGGTGAATGGAACAATGATCGTTTTGCGGGGGTTCACAGACATCTGTTCCCTCCGGCACCAATCATTGATTACATTTAGTGCCTCTTGAAGAGTACTTGCCAGTTCCTCCTCAGATTTGCCTCTAACCATTATGACCAGAGTCCGAGGATAGCCAGCAGATCGTCCACAAAGAGGGACCACAGCAAGGGGGATAGAACGCCCCCCTGAGGACACCCCCTCGCAGCCCTGACGCCGACCACCTCCCCCCGCAACGAGGTAATAATGGTCCGATTGTGCAGCATGTTTCCGATCCAGCCACAGATGGTAGGTTCCACCTCCCTAGCGATAGTGGCCTCGTAGAGGGAGATCGGTAATGCATTATTAAATGCTCCTTCGATGTCGAGAAATGCCGCCACTGCAACCTCTCCATTTTCCAGAGAGTGTGTGATTTTCTCGACGAGGTTATTGAGCGCTAACTCAGTTGATTTGCCAGTTTGGTAGGCATACTGGTGGGTATTTAGGGGGTTGTTGACTAATATGTTCCCCCTAATGTGTCCGTCCAGTATTTTTTCCAATCCCTTCAGGAGGAATGATGTAATACTGAGAGGTCTCAGTGATGTGGGTAGGAGGTCCTTACGTCCCAATTTGGGAATGTAAACCCCCCTAACCACCGTCCAGCTGGATGGAATATAGTTCCAGGCCAGACTGGCTCTGTACAGCCTGATAAGGAACGGTAGGAGAATCTCCAGTCCTTTTTGTAGTAGGACCGGTGCCACCCCATCCTCCCCTGGCGACTTGAATGGCTGGAAATGATTCACAGCACACTCCACTACCGAGGCTGTAACTATTCGCCGAGCAACCCTCCAGTCCTCCCCATGAGGGCGTTTAAATCGTCCCTCAGCTGGTAGAACCTCTCCGTTGCTCAGGATCAGACAATCTGAGAAATGTGTGTGTGCTAAGAGCTATAACGTTTCTTTCCGAGATTCAGTAAAGGAACCATCTGGTCGTTTTATCGATCCCAGTTCCTGAACACGGTCGCGTGAGAGAATCCTGTGGATTCTGGCGCTGCTGTGCAAATTATTAATGTCCCCGCAGAACCTCCTCCAGGACTCCCTCTTAGCGTTCCTTATCTCTTTGTTATAGCGTGCGGATTTATATTGTTCCCAGTTGCCTGTTGTCTTAGCACGATTGAAGAGACGTCTAACTTCCCTTCGTAGTTTATCGAGGTTATTATTCCAATAAGTAGACCCCCGACTGTCTCTCTTTGACCTTAGTGGACAGTTTTCGTGATATGCAGGGACAACAGCTTCCCTATTAGAAATCTAAGGTAACGTAGATTTTATATTCAGTCAGAAGTATTACGATAGAGTAAGCATAGAATTAATATAAGAGAAATACATTAAAATTGTAATATAGGAAAATGTATGTGTGATGGCTGTCAAAATGACATAATATAATTTTCATGAAAAATTAAGTCACATGATCGATTTGTGGCCAATCGGATTATAGTAGGCTGGGTCTCACAAATAGTAAAACGCCGCGCATGACCGGGAATGCAAGAAGTTGGTTGTAAATATATCAACAAAACTTTTTGTTAAGAGTTACAACTGAAAAGTACACAAGTGTTCTTGTGAAAAATAAAAAATTATAAGTGAAAGTAAAGGCAAATTAATGCGCCGAAAGTTAATAACAAGTCTTCACCAATGATATAAAGTGACAACAAAATTGTCATAAAAGGCTGAAGAAGAGGAACAATAAATATTCTTAATTTTCCTTTATATTTTATCAACGAATTCTGGAGCAAGATGGAAGAAGGAAAAATGGAATTCGAATGGAATGTTATATAAATTTAAGGTAGTAAAAATAATTTGATTATATAATTTAGAGGGTGATCACTTTATAAGTTGAATATGTAAAGTTTACAATTTGTGAGATATTCGTATTGAATCTATTAAAATTGTATATATTTGTCTTGAAACTGTGTCTATTTCTTCAGATAATTTGAACAATATTTTATGATATTTAAAGTTGAATTAATCAAAATATCAATTTATCAATTGCAAATTTTGTGTATCAGCTGCCTATCTCTAACCTGAAGCACACCTTTTGATATCTAGATTTTTCATGGTCCGATCAATAAAATAGTTTGAAAATTAATTAATATCAAACAAATTAGCTAGCCAGGAAAAACTTTTATTAATCAAAACACCTACACTTATAGATTAGTATAGATAACAAAAAAGAAATGAAAATGGCGCTCAACAAACAAAGAAAAATATAGAATAATACATGGTCAGTAAGTGATCTATGGAAGGTGCAATTTCAATTTTAATTTTTTCATTTGTTTATTAGAGGGTTTATATACAATTTAAAATTTATAACATCAAATTAAAAACATTGAATTTTATCTATCTCTATCTAAAATAAATTTTAAATAAAAATAATAATTTAGTAACTGTCACCCAACTAAAGGCCACGCGCGCGCGCGCGTGTGTGTGTGTATGTGCGTGTGTGTGTGTGTTTGTTTCTTGAACGTTGATCTAGGAGGCTGCAGGAGGATTTGAAAGAGTTGGAACACATTAATCGTAATATGGTGGAGACAATAAGGATCTTGGAGGGTAAGAATAGGAGGTGTGTGCAGGACATAGTAAATGTGCGTCGTGAAGTAGAATGTGAGAACAGGGGGTCAAGTAATAATGAGAAGCAATCGGGTCACAATGAATCAACTAGAGATATCCCCGGAAATCCAGTGTTGCCAGTGAGGGGGGTTGACAATGCCGAAAATAGCGGTAGAGTTTTAATATTGTGTGACGAGACCGGGCGCAGTTTGGGGGCTTTGTTGAGACAACGTTTAAAAAACATGGATATACAAACAATCATAAAGCCGGGTGCGCTGTTCTGTGATACTATAAAAGACATAGCTAAATTGTCGAGTGATTTTAACTTAAATGACTTCATAATAATAATGGCAGGGTCGAATGACTTCCAAAAGAGGAGGTTTCCGCTGTTCAAAAATATAAACAATAGGGTTAGATTCTGTGCACACACAAACATTGTATTTACATCATTGCCAGAAAGTAAATTTGGGGGAAAAACTAAATCTTTTGTTTTTAAGTTTAATAGGAAACTCTGTGAGTATGCATCCAAATTGAATAGATATTCAGAAGGTAGTGTTTCTGGGTTGCATATCAATGGTCAAGATGGACTTAGATTGCGGAAAGAAAGTGTGGCCAAATTAATTGTAGAGAATATTGAACAGAAACCTATCCCTAAAAATATAATATTTGTTAATAATGGCAGCATCTCAAAAGACGGGAACAGGGATTCAATTGCTGAAATGAATGGCCAATGTGTGGTTGGTGGCGAGGAGGATAGTGCAGGCTTTCTACCGGGAAATTTTTCGGACCTCATGATGACGACTATGGACACATGACTGGATCGGGATATGTGTGTGAGTATCGGACAGACTGCATTGTGAAATCTGATAGATGTTGTGAGGGCGGTGCAGATGGTTTGGTGCATATATTTCATCAGAATATACAATCCTTGAGAAGCAAGACAGGTGAAATTGAAGCCCTGGTTGATAAACTTGGAACCCCAGTCTGTTTAGCTTTTACAGAACACTGGCTCCATTGCCAGGAAGCAGAGTATGTAAATATCGATGGATACCGTTTAGCTGCTTCTTTTGCAAGACAAGATCACAGAGATGGTGGTGTGTGGATATTTCTTCGTGGTGATGTATCTGGTCATGAAATTCAATACCTGAAAATGAGAAGTGTGGAATGGACATAGATTGCTGTGGAGTTGTGGTGGAGAAGTTGGCACTCCCGCTGGTGATAAATTGAAGTTCTTTGAGGTCATCTATGATGTTCTGGACAGTATCAGAGTTGGGAGCCACTATTGTGTTGTGCTTTGTGGTGATTTTAATTTTGATTTTAATTTAGACAGTAGACATGTGGTGTACTTTAGGGATCTCCTGGAAGGTTTTAATCTAACCCAGATGATATATGATTTTACTAGAGTGAGAGGGCATTCAAAAACAGTGATAGATAATATATTCACAAATTGTCCTGAAATGGCAAAAAGTAGAGTAGTGAATACTGCTCTGTCGGATCATTATGGTCAATTATTGACATTAGATATTAAGCATGAAGCTGCTGGGAATACCTTTAAGAAAAAGATTAAAATATTGACTAAGGAAGGTAGAGGAAGATTTATGCTTTTATTGGAAAAAGATAGTTGGGAAAACGTGCTTGCAGCTACAGATGTTGACATTGCATCTAACTGTTTTCTAGAGTCGGTGACACACTATTATTCTATAACTTGCCAGGAAAAGATTTTTAAAACGGACTGTAAACCCAAAAAAGGGTGGTTGACTAAGGGTATCAAGACCTCATGTGAAACCAAAAGAAGGCTCTATGAAAAAATACTTAATAATGAGATTGACAAATCCTATTATGGAAAATATTGTAAAACTTTAAAAAGTGTGATAAAGCAGGCCAAGCAGATGGAGAATGATAGATACATAAAAGAAAGTGGAAATAAGGCAAGGGCAGTATGGAATTTGGTTAACTCCTATGTGTCCAGGGAGAGGTTAAATTCTAGATTTAAAATTGAAGACTTCACCAAGAATGAAAAAGAATATTATACAGTGCTGGAAAATGTTAATGATAATTTAGTCAATATGTGCTCCTCTGTAAAACCCAATGTGCCTTTGCATAATAACACACATAACTATAAATATAGTGTTACAAACTCTGTTTATATGGATCCTGTAAATGAACCCGAATTGATAGAAATAGTGAGAGAACTAAAAAATACAAAAAGTACTGGCCCAGATGGTATTTCAACTAAGATTGTTAAGGACAGTTTACACTTGATTATTAAACCCCTCTTGCATATAACAAATATGATGCTCGAGACAGGGGTGTTCCCCACAGAATGTAAGTTATCAAATGCCATTCTATTGTTTAAGAGAGGATGTAAGTTAACAGTATCTAATTATCGACAGTTGTCCCTTACGTCTGTATTTGCCAAGATATTCGAGAATGTGATTGCTAGACGAATTATGAGCTTCTTAGTCGCTAACAATATTCTTTGTAATAATTAAAATGGTTATATAAAAGACCGGTCCACAAAAAGAGCTATTTTTCAAACTGTAATGGCAATACTAGGGGGACTTAATGAAAGGAAACATGTAATGGGAGTTTTTGTAGATTTGTCAAGGGCCTTCGATTCTGTCGATCACCTGATTCTGCTTGAGAAATTGCAGCTTAATGGAATAAGAGGTGTTGCTCTCAAACTGATAGGGTCTTACCTGAATTCCCGTAAACAACGTTTAACCACAGTAAATAATAGAACAGGCGAAAGTATAGTATCATCTTACAGGACTACTTACAGAGGGGTTCCACAAGGTTCTGTATTGGGACCTCTTCTGTATGTTTTGTATGTCAATGACTTCCCACAAACGCTAAAAATTGAGGATAATACAATTATTATGTTTGCAGATGATACTGCTCTGATTCAAGCATGTCAAGATGAGACACTCTCCGTTGACAAAATAGAGGCTAATATGAGTAAAATGAAAGAATACTCGAATTCAATAACTTGCGATTAAACATTGACAAGACACAGGTAATTAACTTTTCATTTGACTTTAATAAATCCAACAGTGCACAAAGCCTAATGCTATATGGCGAGAGAATAAAATATCAGAGTACTGTCAAATTGTTAGGTGTACATCTTGATGAACGACTGGACTGGAAAAGTCATGTAAACAGTCTTGCTGCAGGTCTCAATTCTTTTTTGTATGCTATGAGAGTGATCAATCAAAATATTGGCATACAAGGTGCTATAACAGCGTACCATGCATACGTATCCTCTAAACTGAGATATGGGATAATTTTTTGGGGCAACTCTGTGGAATCTGACAGGGTGTTTTTGATTCAGAAACGTTTTGTAAGACTGATATTTCACCTGAAACACAAAGAGTCTTGCAGAGATACATTGAGGCGGGAAAATATACTTACTGTTCCATCACTGTATGTTTTGGAGAGTATAGTATTTGTTAAGGAAAATTATGTCTGCTTTAGTGGTTGTGAGAGCGGACACACTTACAATACAAGATGTAGAGATTTGAGGGCACCAAAGACACATTTAACAACTATACAAAGAAATGTGTATCATCAAGCCATTAAGCTGTACAATCACCTCCCCAGCGTGGTTAGAAGCTTGCCCTCTCACAGACTTAAGGTACATCTGGGAAGGGTTCTTACTGACCAGGTTTTGTACAGAGTGGAAGACTTTTATAGTATCAATTTTAATGATAAATGCTTTATGTCCACTTGAATTGAGTTACACATTTTAATTGTACATATTTATACACCTTTTATGACAGTGTTTGTGTTTTGTTTGCGTAGGTTTACTGTTCGGATTGTGTTTTGTTTGGTTTTCTGACATGTTCAATGATTGTTGCAGTACATTGTATTGTATATGTAACTAGATAGAGTCATTGTTGTGGTTGTTACTTTGAGATTATGTGTATCATAGTATAAGTATTTATAGTTTATACTTTGTATTTTATAGAGTATTCTGTTGCTGCTGCATTTCAATTTTATTGTGTGTTGTCTTTAGTTTTCTTACATTATTGTTTGCTGATGAGATTATTGCGTTGTATACCTATGACGTGTTCTACACCCATCTGGGTACTTAAGGAACCAATAAAGATTATTATTATTATTATTATTATTTCCGCGATTATGACCAATCACCGACGCCAGGGAGCAGTTTCACCTCACTATCCTGGAAATTTTGCCGAACCCCTGCCTTTATATAAGGAGGGTAGGGTTCTTTAACGTGTCCAACAACGCATGGAGACGGGACCGATGGCTGTACGCCCCCTTCAAAGGGCGAAACATGCAGACATTTAACTTGCTCAAATACAATGCCACAACCTCGGTTGATGTTAATGTTACAGTATGTACTGAAAAAAGTGAAAGAAGCCTGGGATCGAACCCAGTACCCTCCGGCTCAGAGGCACACATTCCTACCACTGAACCACCGAGGCACTTACCAACTAAAGGGCAGTAAAACTAAGACAACAGCATCTTAATCATTTTATAATATATAGAGCATGTAATAGAGCATAGTTTATTTGACTATGTTATACAATTATTGTTAAATAAATAAATATATATATATATATATATATATATATATATATATATATATATAAGTTGTTTTTATTTGTGAATTAACAAACATGACTATTGTAGCATCTCGTGAAAGCATCCTGGAAGATGGCACCAAAGAAATTAAATTTGAAAATGGTGACATCAAAACTATATCTCCAGATGGAAACAATATAGTTGTGAAGTATAAAAATGGTGATGTTAAACATACAAATCTTATTGGAGGTATTATAAAGTATCATTTTGCTCACAATAAATCAGTCCAGACTACGTGTGCTGATGGAACAGAAGTTTTAGAGTTTGCTAGGTAAGTTACTTCATTAATTGCTGTTATAGGATATAGGATATAGGAGGAGGTAAGCCAATTGCGTAGTATGTGTGTGCGTGCGTATGTGTTTCCATGCACGCTCGTTTGTGTCTATAAAGAAGTATGAACACATTCGCACAAAGGTATGCATGTGTGCGAAATTGGGTGCATGCAAATATTTGTGCTTGACAATACGGAAAAAATAAGCAGATGTTCTTTAATACCAAAAAATATAATAAATTAATGATCGGGGTGTCAAGAGGTGCCACCTGAATAGTATTTTTATTGTTCTCACATACTATCATATTTTGTGTAAAGTTGAAAGTTTAGAAGATTTAGATTTTGTGTTATTCGGTTTATTTTGGTTTTTAATGTATACAATTTTTTATTGTGTGTGGCTGATTGGAAGGGAGTAATAGTAATATTTATTGTTACTAAGTTTACAGCACATCATGTGACAAATAAGTCTTATACTTGTTCTTGTCCAAGATGTAATTTTGATAGCACAGCTCCAAAAATCGATACCAAAAGTATCATAATAACATTAACGCGAATTTTGACATACCAAATTACTAAGTTTTATTTTCTATTCATCGAATCCATCCTAAATTCCAGCCATTGCCTCCATTTGTAGCGAAAAATAAATTATTTAGGAATATGATCTGCATTAAACCCTTTGTTTTCTTGCACTCAGTAGTTTTTATTACTCTTTTTGTTTTTATTTTGTGTAAAAAAATAAACAAAAAGCTGGAAAAACTGGTATTGTATTTCGATAACACATGCATTTTGTTTAAATTAATATTTGTTCAATGAGTTTTATAAGTTTATAGAAACACTATGAACTAATAAATGATAATTTAAATGAAACCTTTGTAACTAAAATATTCCTAACTTAAGCACAATAGGTATTTTATATTTACTATTGCAACAGGTAATCAGTTTTAGTAAAATACTGGTGCTATATTACCCAAATTTTGTAAACATAAATGTGGTTTTATTGGAATTTTTTTCAGTGGGCAAGTTGAGAAAAAATATAAAGATGGAACATGCGAAGTGCAGTTTCCTGGTGGTGTGAGAAGAATTGTGACTCCACATGATACAGAAGAAATCACCTATCCTGATGGTACCCATGTTAAAATTGAAGCAAATGGAGATAAAATAATATCTTTAACAAATGGCCAGAAAGAAACTCATACACAAACTGAAAAGGTAATATATATATATATATATATATATATATATATATATATATATATATATATATATATATATATATATATATATATATATATATATATATATATATTATATATATATATATATATTAGAGGTGTGCGAACCCATGTTTTGTTCGAACCGAACTATGAACGAATCCAAGCAAATATGTTGCCTCGAACTTCGAACCTCTGAAATAGTATGTCTAAGGTTCACAGTCGAACTTCGAACTTCTTAGAAGTTCAAAATCGAACATCGAACTACCAAAAATTCTTCAGTGCTCATATATCATTTCCTTAAATACAAAATTTTGGAATATTGTAACATACAATATTTGATATGTAAAAGATTCCAACTCTTTTTACAAAAAGGAAGGATTCAATAAATTTGCAGGTTGATTGGGTGAAAATGCCTTCCGGTTCTGATCGTTGTGGAGATGGGGCAACCTTAAATTAAAAACACAAAATATTTGAAACTTTTTTAGATTTCTAGATATATAGATAAGCTCAATTATAAATATGTTGTTGTTTGGTATTGGCTAGGCAGTTTTAGCAAACAGATTGGGAAGGTTCAAAGTGAGGACGATAGGTATAAAATAACCACTTACAAGTTTGAACTGTCTCCTGATTGTGAATATTTAACTGTTTTGACTCACTGTGTAATAAAGATTGTTCAAACCAGTGTTTTCCAAAGGCAATCTGTAATTATCCTCAAATTCTGAACATTTACGTTACCGATCGCCTTTGATCACTGCCATCATAATGTTGTTACTGAAATAGGTGATGGGAGGCTAGGATATACAAGAAAAGTAATTCTGTGACTGCTAAAGGGCTTCGTCATGTCTCAATGTGTCCCATCTACTTTCAAAAATATGCATGAGTGAAATCTCCTGAAACTACGCTATCGACTCAATGAGTTTAAAGCGCCGCTACCGCGTTAAAGGGGTCGCAACTTCACTACTTTTGGCAACATTCAATGCCTGTAAAGTTATATTTCGAAGTATTTTTGAGCAACGAACTTCGAACTATTTTGAAGAATAACATATTTCGAACATCGAACTATTTCAACATCGCTAGTGCGAACATATTTTCGAACCGAAGGTTCGGTTCGAGTTCGGGTTCGGAATTTCGAAGCTTCGCACACCTCTAATATATATATATATATATATATATATATATATATATATATATATATATATATATATATATATATAATTTTCCCTGCTTGTATATCATAATACTATTGCTTTTACTTTGTTTGCTGTAGATTTTAATTATATCCATAAGTAAATAATAAAGAAAAGCGTTTTAAATAACACGACCAAAAAATTCTTTGAAGCTGCCCATGAAAACTGGAAACTTTAGGGATTGGTCATTGTCAGAATAAGCAGGATTATCTCGAGTAAAAATTGTTGTCATTTTCAAGCTAAGTTAAAACTAATTTAGCACAATATGTAGGTTAGAAAGTGACTGGTTGAAATTTACTGTCAGACTCCTGGTTTTGGGTGCCACACTGTTTTGCATTGTAAATGTGTTTAATCATTAGCTAATAGCAGCTACATATCAAAAATCGAAAAATCTTTTTGGTGCCAGATTTACCTATTTTAGACACATAATATACTGATTGATACAATAGAGTTTTAACCAGGTAGCGCTCTATTATATACCAACGATGCACATTTTTAAAACTTGTCATTGTGGCATATTGATACACTTGCTTTAGTGGCATCATTGGTCTAGCATATTTTTGAAGCTCCTCTAGTAGACAGCAGCCAATACACGAGTAAATACTAATAATCGATGTTCAACCTAAGAACCTGTTTGTATTTGAGAAGATAAACATATCTTTCCTTTATTAATGTTAAACATTTATAGAAGTGATTTAATAAATAATAGCTCAATAGCTATTCAATACAAAATTGTATACAAATCAATATTTGTATACAATTATTATACTGACATTTTATTATCGTTACCTTTAGAGCGGAAACTATTTGATTGTTGTTACTGAGTAATTAAATACTGCTGCAAATTGAGTCAAAACTTCCACATAGCTATGATAATCTGCTCTCCTCAGAAAGACATTCTCATGAAATGAATTCAGTGTCAATGACTTGACCACAAAGAAAATATTCCTATTCCTGTACCCATAAATTTTTGAAACATTATATTATTCGAGTTTTAACGAAAAAATGTCAACTTTCACCAAATCACCCCTCATTTATCCCCTACCCTCTGAAGCGATCTTACCCAAAAACAATTCGAAGCGTTCCTTTGTCGGGTGCTAACTGGATACCAAATTTGAAGATGATATCTCAACCTTGAAAATTATTGCGCCTACTAAGTGACAGGCTTGCAGGCCAACCGACACACAGACAAAAAAATGTTTGTTCCAGAATCAAGTTTTTTATGTTTTGAGACTTTACGCGGTTTTATCAAAAAATATTTCTAAATTTCTATCACCGATATTCCACCCACACACATTCAACCCCTAATTTAATTTCAACACAGAATACCAGATGTTTGATGAAATTGAAAGTTTTCTAACAAACCCTAAAACATGATATTACTCGAGTTTTAACGAAAAAATGTCCATTTTCCCAAATCATCCCCTACCTCCTGGGGCGATTTTCCCCAAAAACAATCCGAACCGTTCGTTTGTCAGGTACTAACTGTGTACCAAATTTGAAGACGATATCTCAATTCGTTCTAAAGTTATCTTGGCTAAAATACTGACCGACAGACACAAAAAATGTTCGTTCCCAACTCATGTTTTTTATATGTTTTGACACTTTAAAGAACATCTAGAATTCAGAACGGCCACTTGCTCCAGTTAGTTTACACGCTGGCTATGTCCTCACATACAGAAACTCTGGCCTTGACGAGATCGCAGCAATTGTTCTCAAAAAATGCGCACCAGAGCTTGCTCCTGTCCTGACTCGTCTGTTTCAGATATCTTATAATAAAGGCATATTCCCTAGTAACTGGAAAACTGCTCGAGTACAACCCATCCCCAAGAAAGGATCTAAAGCGCTTCCTGGCAACTACAGGCCTATTTCTCTCCTTTCAGTCGTCTCTAAAGTGATGGAAAAGTATGTAAACACCGAATTTCTTGAAAAACACAGTCTAATCCATGACAGGCAGTATGGATTCCGTCAGCGCAGATCGACTGCCGACCTCCTTTCCTTTGTCACCCATTCTTGGTACAAGTCTATGGAACAACACGGTGAATCCCAGATTGTTGCTCTAGACATATCCAAAGCATTCGACCAGGTCTGGCACGCAGCGCTGCTTAGTAAACTACCGGCCTATGGCCTACCACCAAAACTTTGTACCTGGACAGCAAATTTCCTCTCGAACAGGAGCATATCTGTTGTTGTGGATGGCCATTCCTCTAAACTGTATCCAATCAATGCAGGAGTTCCTCAAGGTTCAGCTTTAGCCCCTACTTTGTTTCTTCTCCACATCAATGACCTCCTCTCTAGCACATCCAACCCAGTTCACAGCTACGCGGACGCCAGCACCCTCCATTCAAATATACAATATTCTAAGCCTGTCTCTTTAGCCCAATTAGATGAGGATCGCAGACTCATGGAGGGTTCTCTCTCCGTGGATCTCCAAAAAATATTAGACTGGGGAAGTAGAAATCTTGTACATTTCAACCCCACCAAAACTAAATCTTGCTTTCTTTCTCACAAGAGATACACCAGCCCTAGACCCATCACAATGAACAACCAAGTTATTCAAAGTAATGAGTCATTTTCTCTTGTTGGCATTTCTGTGGATCGAAATCTTAATTGGCACCAACATGTCACATCAATTGCAGAAGCGGCTGCTAAGAAATTAGGTTTCCTCTTCCGGGCTCGCAAATACTTTTCACCAGCTAATCTCTATACCTTATATACTTCACAAATAAGGCCAAACCTCGAATACTGCTCCCACATCTGGGGTGCCGCTGCCGCTTCTACACTCGCTATCCTGGAATCTATTTAAAAGAGAGCTATACGTCTCATCGGTGACCCTACCCTCACCCAAAGGCTGCCATCCCTTGCCCACCGACGTGCCGTTGGTGACCTCTCTCTCTTTTATAGATAGATATCTGCACAGGCACTGCTCAGAGGAGCTTTCCTCCATAGTTCCCCCACCTGCTGCCCCCAACAGATCTACCAGGGGAACAGAGCGAATGCACCCTTTTACTGTCCAGGTCACCAGACTTAGAACATCTTGTTATGCCCGCTTTTTTGTCCCGAGGACTTCCAAGTTGTGGAATTCCTTGCCGGCACATGTTTTTCCTTCTCCTCCGAACCTCCAAACCTTCAAGTCCAGAATTAACAAGCTGCCTCTTTCCTCCTTGTCAACACCCACGGTACGATAGTATTTAGGCTGTAAGCCCTCGTGGTGTGTTGTTGAAATTAAAAAAAAAAAAACGAAAACCAACAGTGAAACTAGAGAAGTAGTCTCCAAGTCTGCATGTAGTATGGACCATTTTCACCAAGGAAGGGCAACAATATTCTTGATCAGCTGATTGATTTTCAAAATTTGTATCATCGACATAACTCTCATACGATTCGTTTTCGTATTGTTTAGGAGGTCATCATGAAAATGAAGCTCTTCGTGAGTGAATGTTTTAGTAGATCTTTGCTGAAAATAATTGATTACTCTAAAGGGTCTTGAGGGAGGTCTAGTATTTCGAGTAGATATTAACATAGGGGTTGGAGCTTGTTACGAATTATTTTGAGGCCTGTTATATTATTTGCGTCTGATTACTTCCAGGAGTTTGGTTACTTTGACTGACACGGGGTATCATGTTTTGTGATTGTGCAAAATTGTGAGACACCTTAAAATTCGATGTCTATAGAAAGGAAACCACCACTCTAAGCTACATTATGAATGACTCGCATCATACATACGCACAAAAAATAGCCAGCCTGAATTTTTTAGTGAATAGGTTAATTAATTGTCCTTTAAGTAAAAGTAAATATACCCAAATATCTTCCATCGCAAGACATATTTGGGATAATAATCACCACGTTCATGAGGAGAATCTAAAATTAATAAAAAATGTTAGACAACCAGAACAGCTAAACGCTTTCAAAAGAATGTATATTGCTAAATATAGTAATAATAAAAAATGTATGAATCTCGCTCCGCCACCTATGAGCAGTCTCTTGATAGATTGCTTTGTAAAATAAATACTGGCAGAAGCACGTCCGCTAGATAAGAAAAGGATACAGATATTTCCGCCAAACGAAATATGTTCATGTTTGTGTCGTTGAACCTCCCTAAATTGTTATTGACCAACTAGCTGCAGAAGAATATAAATAGAGTTGTAGATATAAGATATATAGAATTATTCGTCTTCTGATGACGCTAAATTGGTTAGTGAAACAATTGTCAGGTTTTTTTAATGTGTAGTGGTGATTTGGGTTTTCCAAGTGTGCTTATCAGTGCTCATCACAGGTTCCAATCTTCACTTAGATGATGTTTTTGTTAGGTATTTTAGTGTGGTAGCGACAAAACTTTCAAGGCGTATAAAACATTGTAACATTGGTGGGTCTAGAAGACAAACAAATATCAAATTCTTTGTTCTTTACACCAACTGACTTTACTGAAGTTATTGGAAAAATTGATGATCTAAAAAGTTATAAGTCACCTGGTTATGATGGATCTACTTCTGAGACTTTAAAATTAGTCGCGAATGAAATAACTTTACCTCTTACCCATGTAGTAAATAGATCATTCCAAAGCGAAATTTGCACAAATGTCTTTAAAAAACCATAGTCACCCCACTATTTAAAAATGGTGAAAGACTGAGCGTTACGAACTCATTTTACTCATTTACTCATTTATTACTGGTCAAAATTATACAATATGCCTTACAAAGAAGCTGTGCTTGTGCTTGTATTAACATAATTTTGTCAAAATCTTCAAATAATCAAACTGTCAAAATTTTATTTTAATGTCACTTTCTGAATTTTGATCGATCTTGCCTTTTCTTCTCTTTCTTCTTCCACAAACATTTCTATAGCCGTTACAAATATTTATCTTCACTCTCGCCTCACTATTTCTCTTTATTTCAACCAAACCATCTTTAAAAAAACATAATTCTTTAGCACATAAATTTTGACATTTTACATGACATATATAAAAGTGGCCAACTTCTCTGATATCCAGTTTCAGCGAGATATTTGAGAAAATATTAAAAAGGCGATTCACCAAATTTCTTGAGGTCAATAATGTTTTGTCACCAAAGCAATTTGGTTATACCGAAGCAAGATCAACCGAAGACGCAATATTTTATCTTACATCAAACATTTACAAATCCTGAGACCGGAGAGAACCAGCATGAGCGGTGTTTCTTGACCTGGCAAAAGCCTTTGATATGGTTGATCACACTCAGTTGCTTCAGGTCTAGGAAAATATGGGTTGTAGAGGTATCATGTATAATCTTATTGAAGACTACTTGTCACAAAGAACTCAACAGATGAGGGTGGGGAATAGTCTAAGTAAAGCATGTGTTGTGTATTGTGGGGTCCCTCAAGGGGCAGTACTGGGTCCCTTGTTGTTTAATGTATATCCGAATGACTTGTTCTCATTGGATCTGTGTGGTGAGGTGTGAGCTTTGCTGATGATACTGTCATATTTTACAGTGATGTAAGTTGGCAAAGTGGAATGGCCAAAGTCAAAAATGAGATGAAGCATTTCATTTATTACTTCCATAAGTTACTTAGTATAAATTTTGACAAGACATGCTATGTTCCATTACATCACAGATTGTGAATTTACCATCTTTGGACAGACTGGTTGTGTCTGGTTCTTGTGGATATTCTAACTCTTACGTAAACTGGCACAACCAAAATAAAATACTTTTGTGTATACATTAACTTTCATTTGAGATGGGACTATCATATAAATTATGTGATAAAAAAAGATAAGAGCTTTACTTGGCAAATTCAAACATTTCAGGGAGATCTTTAACTTAGCGCAGTTGAAAATTATGTATCGTGCCTTGGTTCAGACACACTTGATATATGGGATTCTAAGTTTGAGTGGGGCTACAAAAATTACTTTGACCCTCTGGAGAAAGTGCAAAGCCTTATACCTATTTATTTGTAAATAAATTTTATTATTATTATTATATTCTAAATCAAAAGGAATCTGTTCCTAAAGGCCAGTTATTATTTTGTAGGGTTTACGATTGGTTACTGAGTATATAGTATTATTATAAGCATTTCTGGCAGTTAATGTTTGGACCTATGTGTTACCCTTCAGAATTACTTTTTGGAGATCCAGACTTATTTGATATGAAGCAGCTTTTTTGTTTCCATATTGGTCAGACAACCGAGGTGATCTTGTAGGAATGAACCACATTTATTATACTAGAAGTAGAGGTGAAATAGCTTATGTTCCCAAAGTTGAGAAACCGTAACTCAGAGAAGCTACTATTATCTTGGACCTAAAATATATAACAACACTCTTGAGCTAAA
The DNA here is from genome assembly GCA_964006375.1 of Tillus elongatus. Classification (NCBI taxonomy): domain Eukaryota; kingdom Metazoa; phylum Arthropoda; class Insecta; order Coleoptera; family Cleridae; genus Tillus; species Tillus elongatus. The sequence continues at coordinate 52,663,779 of OZ023270.1, forward strand.
ATTATTATTTTCCATGGGAAGATTTAAGTTTGAAATCAAGAAATGGCTTAAGACCAAAACGAGACGTTATATTCACAATGCGGTTGATATAAAAAATTCTTACGTTATCACAGAGTGAATATAAATATTTGGAACGCTATTTAGGGTCATACATGCCCACATTGGTCGAAATGCGACTTCCGGCGACATTGATGTAACAAGCTAAGCTTAACGTTATGTCGCTGTGAGATGAGTTTTGTCTTGCTGTTTGACAAAAAGTATTCATATATTGTGCAATTAAATGTTTTAACTCGTTTCAGTTTCTTTTAGTCTATTCATTGATTGTTGTTGCCCTTACTTGGTGAAACTTGTCCATACTACATACAGACTTGGAGACTACTTCTCTGGCTTCACTGTTGGCTTTCTTTTTTGTAGGTGAAGGACGTAGTCAGCGCGTAAGTTAACTGGAGCAAGTCGCCCTTACAAATTCTGGATGTCTAGGATGTTCTTCAACGTTTCTGTGACTATAGTTTCGCTGCTTGACAGCATTCTCAGACAGATAAAAATTGAATTAGTATGAAATCATGACAACTACAAATAAATATCTGTTGTTATGTTATGATATGATCAAAAAATTTATCAAATTGAAAATAAAATGAAACACAGGTGACAGATGAGGCTTTCAAAATGTCTATGTGATGTATGTCAATATTTAACATAAAAATAGAACTAGCCTATAATAACTATGATAACAGTTACGACAATAAAATAACTAAACAATAACAGTAATAATAAAATATAAATATAAATAAATATATAATAAAATAAAATGAAACACAGGTGACAGATGAGGCTTTCAAAATGTCTATGTGATGTATGTCAATATTTAACATCAAAATAGAACTAGCCTATAATAACTATGATAACAGTTATGACAATAAAATAACTAAACAATAACAGTATAAAAGCAGTCTTTATACAACGACAATATCGACATTCATCAACTCATTATCTTATTACAACTTTTTTGAAAGAATAGTTCAATTTATTTTCTTTGACTTATTTAATTAGAAATAAGAATATCCAAGGGGAATTCATTAAATCAGTTTGCTCGTTTAAAACAAGGTAGTTATTGTCGTGTGTGCTTTTTGACTTCTAAAGCTTCAAAAAAGTCTAGTTTACGTTTGTCATTATAAAAATGTTGTGGTTGTATGCGGTTATTTACTGTAGGTCTGTGTTCAGTATCAATATGTTTTGCAAATGTAGATTTGTCAGCGTGGTTATTTCTAAATGCAGAAATATGTGCTTTGTATCGGGTGTTAAAATTTCTAGAAGTTTGACCTATGTAGATTGCGTTACAATGTGTACAAGCTAATTTATAAACTCCAGCTTTTGTCAGGAAACAAGATTTTTCTTTCGCGTTAAATAACAAATCACGCGTCGTGGTGTAAGATTTAAAAGCTACCTTTGTATTTGTACAGATATTTAAAATTTTTGAAATATTTTCTGAAATGGTTCCAAAATAAGTTATCGAAACGTATCTGTTGTCTTCTTTATCACTAATATTTGGATAAATTAAATTAATCGCTAATTTGTATTCTTTTATCTCTATCATTTTATCTATTATTTTAACAGAGTAGCCATTATTAAATGCCGTTTGCTCAATTATTGAAATTTCTTTTTCAAAATTGTTTTGCGACATAGGTATTGAAAATGCACGATGTATCATAGAATGGTAGGCTGACAGCTTTTGTGAAAAAGGGTGACATGAATCGTATGGTATAGTTGTGTCAGTGTAAGTTGGTTTCCTATATATTAAAAAGTCAAATGAATTATTTTCTAACTTTCTGATTGTTCAGTCTAAAAAAATTATACAACTGTTAGCATCTTCTTCTAAAGTAAACTTAATATTTGTGTGAAAGTTATTAATAAAACTCAAAAAGTTATTTAATTCTGTATGACTACCTTGAAAACATGATAAAATATTTGGTTTTCTAAGTTAGTCTACAAACAAGTCATTAATTAATTGCAGTTAATTTATTTACAATTTTTCTAATTATTTATATTGGTGTTTATATATTATGTACCCTTTCATTTGTAAATAAATTTTATTATTATTATTATTATTATAGTCTAAATAAAAGGAATTTGTCCCTAAAGACCAGTTATTATTTCATAGGGTTTACAATTGGTTACTGAGTATATAGTATTATTATAAGCATTTCTGGCAGTTAATGTTTGGACCTATGTGTTAAATTCTGTCTGTTAGAAGCACAAGCCTTGCCTTATTTCTACGACGCACGTCGTGCTTGTTACAGTTTTGTTTATCATCCGTTCCAACTAAAACTGGCAAATATTGCTTTTGAAACGTCACTTTTACAATTTTAACCATAGTATCCCATATTCTTTATTATTTCTACTTCCCACACTCCAGCAACCAGTCCAACCACTATTTTGTTGTTTTCTAACCACTTTAAACCTTTTTGACACTAGTTTGACATTCAATAACAGAAAGTTGTAATTTATTAGTCAGTGATTATTTGACTTTGACGTTTTTCTGTTTCTATACGTTGAAAGTGAGCTAGCATCATAATTATAATGCCCATTAGGCTCTCTATAAGGCATAAAGGTACATACCGTAAAATACTACCATAGGTCCTGATATTCCTTCAGCACACACAGGAGTATCCTTAGACCTGATTTTTCAGTTGCTCAATGCAATCTTGTTAATGAGTCTCTAACACTTTTGTTAGAGACTCATTAACAAGATTGTGTCAAGTAGCTAAGTAAAGACTTAGCTACTTGATCCACCAAGTATGTTAACACCGAGTATGTAAACACCGAATTACTAAATATTCTTGAAAAACACAGTCTAATCCACGACAGGCAGTATGGTTTCCGTCAGCGCAGATCGACTGCCGACCTCCTTTCCTTTGTCACCCATTCTTGGAACAAGTCTATGGAACAACACGGTGAATCCCAGATTGTTGCTCTAGACATATCCAAAGCATTCGACCAGGTCTGGCACGCAGCGCTGCTTAATAAACTTCCGGCCTATGGCCTACCACCAAAACTTTGTACCTGGACAGCAAATTTCCTCTCCAACAGAACTATATCTGTTGTTGTGGATGGCCATTCCTCTAAACTGTATCCAATTAATGCAGGAGTTCCTCAAGGTTCAGCTTTAGCCCCTACTTTGTTTCTTCTCCACATCAATGACCTCCTCTCTAGCACATCCAACCCAGTTCACAGCTACACGGAAGATAGCACCCTCCATTCAAATATACAATATTCTAAGCCTGTCTTTTAGCCCAATTAAATGAGGATCGCAGACTCATGGAGGGTTCTGTCTCCGTGGATCTCCAAAAAATATTAGACTGGGGAAGCAGAAATCTTGTACAATTCAACCCCACCAAAACTAAGTCTTGCTTTTTTTCTCACAAGAGATACACCAGCCCTAGACCCATCACAATGAACAACCAAGTTTTTCAAAGTAATGAATCCTTTTCTCTTGTTGGCATTTCTGTGGATCGAAATCTTAACTGGCACCAACATGTCACATCAATTGCAGAAGCGGCTGCTAAGAAATTAGGTTTCCTCTTCCGGGCTCGCAAATACTTTTCACCAGCTAATCTCTATACCTTATATACTTCACAAATAAGGCCAAACATCGAAGAAAGATTGAAGACATGCTGGTGTTGGAAAAAAATAAAATTAGAGCAAGATCTGAGCAAAATTTATAAAGTGACAGTTAAGGTTAATCATTTCTGACAGTTTTATTTAGAATGCATCCTTTATAAAAATTGTGTCTTATACAAGCACAAGCCAAGCTTATTTGTATGACGCATTGTATAACTGTGATAAATATATATTATTATTATTATTATTATTATTATTATTATTATTAATACTGCTCCCACATCTGGGGTGCCGCTGCCACTTCTACACTCGCTATCCTGGACTCCATTCAAAAGAGAGCTATACGTCTCATCGGTGACCCTACCCTCACCCAAAGGGTGCCATCCCTTGCCCACCGACGTGCCGTTGGTGATCTCTCTCTCTTTTATAGATATCTGCACAGGCACTGCTCAGAGGAGCTTTCCTCCATAGTTCCCCCACCTGCTGCCTCCAACAGATCTACCAGGGGAACAGAGCGAATGCACCCTTTTACTGTCCAGGTCACCAGACATAGAACATCTTGTTATGCCCGCTCTTTTGTCCCGAGGACTTCCAAGTTATGGAATTCCTTGCCGGCACATGTTTTTCCTTCTCCTCCGAACCTCCAAAGCTTCAAGTCCAGAATTAACAAGCTGCCTCTTTTCTCCTTGTCAACACCCACGGTACGATAGTATTTAGGCTGTAAGCCCTCGTGGTGTGTTGTTGAAATTAAAAAAAATAAATTAGGTCTAGGGTTTTTAATTTTGATACTTTTTTGAAAAAAAAAAACTTATATGAACCCACCCCAACCCCCGCATCTTAAAATTTATCAGGGAATGTTGCCCGAGGTTTTCTGTATTGATTAATTAATGTAATATGTATAATATGGCACTATATCAATTAGTTATATTACTTAAATGACAAACACCTACAAAACTTGTATTTAGGATAAATATAGCCCACATATTGAACGCTAACATTAATTATTACACTTATTGTATCATTAATTGAAAGGACATTAATATTTAATGTAAAGTAACATTTTCATAAACCTATTAATTTTTCTTTTATAGAAAAGGGAGTATCCTGATGGAACAGTGAAGATTCTATATAATGATGGTAGACAAGAAACTAGATATAGTAATGGACGAATTAGAATTAAGGACAAGGATGGAAATCTGATTTTAGATACTCATAGACCAAAAAAATCTTAGAACACCATTTGAACAAATTTATTGTGATACTATATATTTAATATATAAATTTAATTACTTCAATAATGTATTTTTGTTTTCAAAATAAAAATATGTTTGCAGTTTATATAATCAGTCAAATTTTTATTGAATTGTTGTTGCCCTTACTTGCTGAAATCATCCTATGCTAAATACAAATGTACAGAGTTCTTTACAACCAGTTTTGCCTTTTACTGTCGTTGGGCAGGAGACAATATAATTTATTTATATGAACCCATGTCTATTACAAATAAAAATCTGTTGCTACATTAGAGTATTTTGATCAAAAACTTATTAAAGAATAAAATAAAAATGACAGATGACATCTTTAAAGTGTCTATGTGACGTATGTCAATATTTAACACAAAAGTAAGATCAGATTGTCATAACAATAATAACCATAACAATGATAGTAATAAAATAACTAATTAACAAAAGCAGCAATAGAAGCAGGTTTTTTATATACCGTATACTCTCGATTATCCGGGCTAATGGGGGATCGGCAACACAGATAATTAAAAAATATGAATAATAGGAACATAATAAAATTTATATTTATAAATACATACAAAATGTTCAACAGCTGTGTCCTTCCCAGGAAATGTTTATATTGTTCCTTTCTGCTGTGCCGCCCATGCAACATCGAATGAGATCAAGTGTGAAAAGATAGCGACAATTAAAATGTATGACCTTAACCTAAACATTTCCGGATATAGATCCTTTTCAGCATTCCTATTGTAGTGGTACGTTCGGAGATAAATAAGAATTTTCACAACAGAATAAGCAATCTGTGACAGTTCATTATGCTTCGACATACATACTAGTCACCTACAGGTTCTAACGAATTTCACAGTTTTATTTTCTTCATGATTTTCTAAACGTAGTAATTATAATAGGCAGGTCCATACTCACTTTCATTGAAATTTTTATTTATTAACATTTTTCTATTCAGATGAAAATTGTCGCAAATGGCAACCCCGCTCATTGTTTATTGTGACACTTTCGTAGCCTGTCCGTTTAAAACTTAATTTGGATATTTTGTTTGCAACAGCCACGGATTTCTCTGTCCGACCTTGCCTAACATTATAGGCATCCATTCACAGATAATTTCAGGTCATATCGTAGATTATTTATTTTTTATTTAGTTATAACTAAAGATTTACTGAACCGATTGAGTTAAAATTTGGTGGATAGGACCACTTATATATTATCTACGTGCCTGTAAACTTAGTTTAATACTTTTAGTAATTTAAAATATATTGCATTTTCAAGCAGTTTTTGCATTTTTTTCTAAAAGTAATTGAGTGTCAAAACTGTCTAACAAACTCATCCAAGCTATTAACAAGACGAAGGGGATTTCCAAATTTGTATTTGATTGGTCAAGTCTTTTTTGAGTTATCGGTTGGATACACATGCACGCGTACGCGCGCGCGAACACACACACACTATATATATATATATATATATATATATATATATATATATATATATATATATATATATATATATATATATATATATATATAGTGAGGACCTAAAGTCCCCCCCCCCCTCTAATTTCTGAACCGTCCGGTATATTGTGATGAAATTTGGAATGATGATATATGATAAAGGTCTGCATTTTTTGACATATCAATGACAGCTTTAAATGTCAAGGTGACAGCTGCGCGCGCTTTTGGAATATTTTTTTAAATGGAAACAGGGATTGAGTGATACCTCATTTTGAAGGTCTTTTTATGCTCAGAACATTCTCCAGTTTTGAAAACAGTTGGTTCAGTATTTTCAAAATTAGAATCAATAATATCGATTCTACGTTATGACTACCCTTGTTTAATATAAAAAATACAATTACTCCACTTATTGATGATGTTGTTGCCCAAAACCCCCATGAGTTTCAAGAGGTTATATTTCAACAAGACGGAGCCCCACCTCACTATTTTAGACAAGTCAGAGATTACCTGGATGAGGGTTATGTAAATAAATGGATTAGTCGTCGAGGACCTACGGAATGGCCAGCTCGATCCCCAGACCTCACGACTCTAGATTTTTTCTTTGGGGGTACGTTAAATCTGAGGCTTATAAAACGGCTCCCGGCTCATTAAATGAGCTTAGAACTTAGAAACGAATTACAGATATTTGTTCAAGAATAACGCCACAGACGCTTCATAATGTCAGAGAAGAATTTACCCGTAGAATATCTATCTGTCAGGAGGTCCATGGTGGTCATTTTCAACATCTGTAGAAGTAACCACTTCAACAGTTTGTGCCTTTAGATTTAATTTGAAATGTTTTTCAATTTTCCTAGTAAGGGTTAATTAGTTGTTATTTGTTAATGTTAAATTGTGTTTTATTTTGAAACATAAATAATTAAAAATTATCTATGTGTACTTTACTGGAGAAACAGTGCGACAGGAACTATGATAATGACATCTAATAGGTAAAAAAAATTGTGTTATAAACAAGGGTAGTCATAACGCAGAAACCGATATTATTTATTCTCATTTGGAAAATACTGAACCAAGTGTTTTCAAAACTGGAGAATGTTTTAAGCATAAAAAGACCTTCCAAATGAGGTATCACTCGACCCCCGTTTCCATTTAAAAAAATATTCCAAAAGCGCGCGCAGCTGTCACCTTGACGTTTAAAGCTATCATTGATATGTCAAAAAATGCATACTATTCAGATATATCATCATTCCAAATTTCATCACAATACACCGGACGGTTCAGAAATTAGAGGGGGGGGGGACTTTAGGTCCTCACTGTATATATATATATATATATATATATATATATATATATATATATATATATATATATATATATATATATATATATATATATATATATATATATATATATATATAAACTTTTCAGCCTACCTTGGATTTGGGTTCTAGGGGCCCTAATTCACGCTCATTTGAAGAAAATTTCCAAAAGTCTTACCATTGATACCTCTCAATTAGTGAATTTTCTTAATGAAAATTCACTAAAAATAAATAAAATAAAAAAACCAATGACACGTTTAAACTGTCTAGGTGATGTATGTCAATATTTAACATGAAAAAATAGAATCGACTTATGACAATGATAACTATAACAACCATAACAATAAAATAACTAATTAACAATAACAGCAATAAAGTAGATTCTGTTATAACGTAAATATCGACGCTCCTCAACCTATTACATTATTACCATCATTTTTTAAATGAAGGTATTTTATTTGATATATTTAATTAGAAGGAAGACTTTCCAAGAAAGGGGATCCATCAAATCAGTTTTTTCATTTAAAACAAGGTAGATATTAAGTACTTTTAGAACCCAAATCACCACAACACATCTTTTTAAAGACCTGACGATCGTTTCACTAACAAAGTTAACATCATAGAGGATGAAAAATTCTAATAAATTATTATTAAATTCGCTAAATTTTATTTAGTGAAGGTAGTTATTGTCGTGTATGTGCTTTTTTACTTGTAGCTTAAGAAAAGTAAACTTTGAGGTTGTCATTACAAAAACATAGTGGTTCTATGTGGTTATTTTCTGTGGGTCCATGTTGAGTATGGATAATATGTTTTACAAATGTAGATTTGTCAGCATGGTTATTTCTAAGTGCAGAAATATGTTCCTTGTATCTGGCATTAAAACTTCTAGAAGTTTAAGCCATGTAGGTTGTGTTACAAAGATTAAAAAACTATCTTTGTACTTCTACCGACATTTAATTTTTTTATGTTTTCAAAATAGTCATCGATGTCATTTTATTCCACTTGTTTTATTTCATTTAAAGAGATGCATTGTGCAGCTTAAAAGAGCCTTTGGCAATTTAACTTATTTGGATTGGTGCAAAAATGCTGACAACCATGATGTTATATCAGTGACTTCACTTTTATTATAGACAATAATCTGTCATTGAGTAATGAGTTACAATATGTCGCTAGTGAGAGCCTCAGTGGCTCAGTGGTAAGAACGTGTGCCTCTGAGCTGAAAGGTACGGGGTTCAATCCCAGGGTACTCCTTTAACTTTTTCAGTACATACTGTATGATTAGCATCAACCGAGGTTGTGGCATTGTATTTGAGCAAGTTGAATGTCTGCACGTTCCGCCCTTCGGAGGGGGCGTAACGCCGTCGGTCCCGTGTCCATGCGATGTTGGACACGTTAAAAGATCCCTACCCTCCTTACAGAAAGGGTTCGGCAAAATTTTCCAGGATAGTGAGGTGAAACTGCTCCCTGGCGTCGGTGATTGGCCATAGTCGCGGAAATAGGCCGACGTTAAAGAAATAAAACACACACACAACATGTCGCTAGTCTGTACAAGTGTATTTAATTAGTTTTTGCATACTCTCTTGAAGTAATGAGTTACAATATGTGTCGCTAGTGTGTACAAGTGTAAGAAGACTTGAAAAGTTTTGCATTGTACTTTGTTTCCTTAATGTAACTATGGCCAAACACGGCACCAGTGAGCAGTTTCACCACAGCATTATAGACATTTTGCCAAGCTCCATTCTGTCTGTAGGGAGGGTGGGGATCTTCAGCGAGGCCAACATTAAATGATAAACAGGATCAATAGCTTTACCATCTTCCGAAAGGAGGAACGTGCAGACATTTAACTTGCTCAAACACAATACCACAACTTCCGTGTATATTTTACATGAGAAAGTGAAATGATTCTTCTACTGGGAAAAGAACCCACGATCCCCAACTTCAGAAGCACAAATTTTGACCACTGGGTCACCTAGGGTGCTAAGAAAAGTTATTTTTTAACTTTCTGGGTGACATTAAAAAGAGAGTTTGGTTAAAACTTGCTACATCAAAAATTTGTATCCAGTAAAAGTTCACTCTTAAGTAATATTGTGCAGATCATTTTAATGAAAATAAGTACGCCTCTTTGTATCATTAATCAGAAATCATAAAAACAAATAATAGTATTTGACATTATATATCAATATACAGATCATGTAATTTAAGCATTGTTAGTTTAGCGAAATAATACTTTAACAATACTGTTTTCAATTAGAGGTGTGCCAACCCATGTTTTTCAAATGAACAAACTCAATCAAATATGTTTATTCGAACTTCGAAAATAGTATGTCTAAGCTTCACAGTCGAACTTCTTAAAAGTTTAAAATTGAACATCGAATTAACCAAAATTCTTTAATGTCCATATATCATTTTCTTATATACAACAGTTAAGAAGAGTAAGTCCTCACATAAAGTCGTCTCATCTAACGTTGTTGTGGGCAACTGTATCCTTTAACACTGAAACTGATTTGGTATAACATTGTTATTCTAAAAAAGTCTAAAGGAGTAGGTAAAAAAGGAGTACATAATGTAATGTAGGCATGTACATAATACATATGTAAATGAGTGCTGTTTTTTTTTCTTAATCCTTTTGCAGTCACAAATATGTACATATGTATGTACATTATATTCATTCCCAATGATTTGTTTTACGGTGTTTCACTCAACGCAGCGATTGTTAAGACATTAAGCGGGGACTTCCTGTATACAGATGCATACAATATTTGGTACTAGAAGATTTCCATTAGTTTTACAAAAAGCAAATGTTTGACAAAATTTGCAGGTTGATTGGGTGAAATGACTTCCGATGTTTATGTTAGTTGTGAAGATGGGTCAAAGTTGAATCAGAAATACAAAAATGTATATTGAAGCTTTTTTAAATTTCTACATGTATACAGTATAAATCTTTGTTGTTGTTTGGTATTAGCTAGGCAGTTTTAGCAGCCAGTTAGATTGAGGGGGTTAAAAGTGAATGTGATGGGTATATAAGAACCACTTGAAATTTTAACTGTCTCCTGATTGTGAATATTTAACTGTTTCATTGTGATATAAATCATATTTGGTTTACTGCTTCTGGAAAGCAATCTGCAACTATCGTCATGAATTCTGAAAATTTATGTTACCAATCGCTTTCGAATACTGCCATCATAATGTTGTAACTAGAAAAGGCATTGGAACCAAGGGCGTACCCCGGATCAAAACTGGGGGGGGGGGGGGAGCCATGGTCGTTCAGGTTGTAACATCTTATCGCAGAAAAGGTGAATGAAACCAAAATTTAAAGAAAATTATGTATAATTATAGCAGTGCTTTATCAACTAAGTTATACAATTATTTGCTTGAAAAAAAATATTCTAGTTACATGTCTTATAGTAGTATAATTTTTCTTGGATTTGTACAGAACTTGTTCAAAACTCTCGTTTCAATCCAGTCCTGATTTTCTTTGAAGAATTTCCGATGGACGCTCATCAAACACAAGCCAGTCAGTCTGTCTTCTTCCATTGTACTTCTCAGCCAGGTCTTTACTCTTCGAAGGGTACTGAAAGATCATTCAACAGTAGCCGTAGTTGATGGGAAAGCCCTTAAAATGAGGAGTGCATGCCTTGTTGCAGGGAAAAGAATATTAGCCTCCTCCAAAAGTGCAGCCACTTCAATATCCTTTAATTTGTCTCCTGCTAAATCCTTCCCTTTTTCCACAGATTATACCACAAATCTAATTCTGCAGAGATATCACCCAACTCATAAAACTCCATGAAAGATTTTGCATTTTTCTCCAAATCTTTTAAAGTCATTTTTAGCATGTATGAAGCATGAAGATGGTATAAGGCAAAAGCAGGTCTCCAATATTCAGTCGCAGTTTCAGATGGCGGATTACTTCTGTGTATTTGCTTTTGAACAATTCGTGGGACTGTTAACTCAACGCCGACTTTCTCCGCGATATCATGTGATTTTTCAAGTAATTCATCAGAAACATGTTCAATTTCTTGTCGATCCTTCTTGATGACATTAAGGATTGCACCAATATGTTTCCTCACCATAATCAAATCCATATTTTTACTTTGTAGAACGTTCACAACGGGTTACAAAATCGCAGAGTACTTTGCAATCATGACTAAACCTACGATGAAAATTGGTTTAGTAACTGCACAGTGCAATTGATAGGCAAATTTTCTTGTAGCATAGTTTCCTTTGACCGAGAGATGTTCTAGCGCATTGACGATTTCATGGAAGCTGCCTGAAAACTTTCTAATGCTCTTGTATTTCTCAGACCATCTGGTCTCACTGAGCCTTGATAGATTAGGAGCCGAATTCCTGCAGGCCGGCGACTCACTAAAGAAGGATATTGTATCCTTAACTGTTGCAATTAAGTTTCTTATTTCCGATAGTTTGCTAGCATCATTGACCACAAGATTTAGTTTGTGGCTTGAGCAATGGAAAAATAAAGATTTATTGTACTTTTTCTTCAAAATGGCCTGTACACCACCTTCTTTTCCAGCCATCGTAGAACATCCATCAAATCCAAATCCAACACAATTCTCTGCTGAAAGATTCTGATCAACTAAAAAACTCTGAATTGTGCTAGCGATTGTAGGGACATCTTGAGATTTCAGCTCAACATTGCCTACAAATTCCTCTCTGATTTTTTCTTGATTCTCATCATAAACCGCAATCTAATAGAAAGCTGTTCTTTTCCAGCGATATCTCCTGTTTCATCGGCCATTACACGTAAGCTTTTGCTTGTTTACAATCTTCAATAATTCTTTCTTTGACAACTTCACCACATAATCTTATAATCTCATTTTGAATTTTTGGTGAAGTGTAGACTGCATTTTTTCGATATGTATCCAAATGATTCTTTAGCTTCACATCAACACAGTCAATTCTCAAATTTAAAAGGTCAAAGAAAACCCCCTCATCTCCTTCCTTTCCTCTAAGTGGCAAATCATGAGTTCCACAAAATATGATACAAGAATTAATTGATGACAATATTTGTTTGTTTTCTTCAATCATCTTCTGGTGACCACTTTGCAACTGTACATCAACTTGAACATTTTCAAGGAACACTTTTGCAGCAGCTGTTGAAGTTTTGTGGTAGTGACTGCCGACGTGTTTTCTACAATCATGTATATCTTTAAACTTCACGTATGACCTTACCATGAATGACCCCAAAACTCCTTTAACTGTAGCAATACTAGGAGGAAAAAGAACACAGTGCATACATAGAGCATCTTTCAAACGACTTGAGTACACCAACCAAGGAGTATATTGATCTAACCAGCAACGGTTAAATTTTCTTTTCAAATGACTGGCATCACAACCAAAATCGTAATTTGATGATGGAACCCAGGGCCTTGTAAGCAAATCCTTCCTTCTTTCTGATGGCAACTTAAGGGCATGACCAACATAACGACCAATGTCATTTTCATGGTAGCCATCGTATTCTTCAATCGTTTTAGATGTCCCAGGAACAGCTACGTGTAGAGGTGAAGAATTACTAGACCCTTGTTCCATAATAGACACAGAATCCGATGGTTCGGTCAGTTTAGTTCTATCTTCATCACCATCACTGCTTCCACTTCCACTACTGCCATCTTGATCCTTTTTCCGTTTGAGAGGTTTTCTGCCTGAAAATAATAGAAATTGACATAATTCAAATTTCAATAAAACAGGCTTATCGGTTAGTTGAAGACAATACGAAATTCACTGCTTTAACCTATATCAATAAATCCAACAATAGATTGAAATCATTTTTATCAAATTTTAATTTAAATATTGCGTTCAGTACAAACAATAATCTCAGTAAATACATTAAGAACAATAAAAAAAGGAGTTTGAAAGAAAATAAATCAGGTGTCTATCAACTAAATTGCGGCAGTTGCGATAAATTTTATATCGGAAAAACTTTTTAAACTCTTATTTCAGAGCACAAAAGAAGTTTTGATTTGGATAATGGTATTTCACATTACGCGACTCATTTAAGAAATGAAAATCATAATTTTGATAAAGTGTAAATCTCATTTTGAAGTAATTTTCATTACATTATATGATAAATTTAATTTAAAATTTTATTTTCTACATAAATTGAGAAATTACTTAACTTACCTTTTTGAAACCAGTTTCTTATATCCATTTAGGCAGCCTCAGTGTTCTCCAAACGTAAATAAGAAGGTAAACTAATAAACTATAATAATTGGTTGTTTAAAAAAATACTTAGTAGTAAACACCAACAGTTCAACTAACATACAAATACTAATCAAGTGGCTGACAGATTTCGCTACCAGTCGCTAGATGGCTCTAGATCAGTGTAAAGCATTGCGAGATGTACGATAATTATCCTATTTGTTTGTGGGTATTATTTTTTTTATAAGGAATTATTCTTTTGCTTCCAGGTTTCGGGGGGAGGGGGGCTGCCCCCGCCCCTCGCTGGGTAAATGTGTAAAAAATAATTTTGTGATTCTTATATCGCTGTCAGGTCCCACCAAATGTCATTTTAGTATATCAATGTTTACACAAGATGTGTTTTTGTAAATCTAAACAACTAATTTCTTTGATTAAGTGAAGATTAGAACTTGTGATGAGCAATGATAAGTACACTTGAAGAACCCAATTCACACCACACATATTTTTAAAGACCTAACGATCGTTATTTGTCGAATATTTCATCCTCTGATGAAGCTAACTTTGTTAGCGAACCAATCATTAGCTCTTTAAAAAGATGTGTTTTGGTGAATTTGGTTCTCCTAGAGTACTTATATAATTTCTTTGATTTTAAAACCTTTCTGGTAAATTTGTTTTGGTTTAAACAAGTGGTTATTTCTAGAAAATACTCAGCATTTTAATGTAAAAATATATTTTATTGATTTAAAGAATACCATTCTTTTTTGAAATCATGAATGTTTTTATATTCAAATATATCTTTGTTTTCTCTTTCTCCACAAAATTTTACTGGATGACATGATAACTAGAAAGCAGTTAGTTTGAATCACCGAGTTGGACTAATAGGTAATAGTCTCTGTTGCCTTAGACAGGTGGACCGAGGAAGCAAGCAGGAGAGGCACTGGGGGTCGGTTGGTGGCTGCAGGCAGGCGAGGGACTTCGTGGAGGGGCCGGACAGAGATAAAGTTGTCTGGCTACTCGGAAGGGGTCGACCTACGCCTCGCCGCATCCTTGGGGTGCCGACAGGCCACTGCGCCCTTAGAAGACACCTCACATTGATAGGCGTAGAGAGGGATCCCATTTGCCAGGAATGCGGCGAGGATGAAGAAACGTCCTACCACTACCTGTGTGAATGCGAGGCTTTTGGGAGTCTTCAAGCAGAATTGTTCGGATCGAGGACTCTGCAGAGGAATCAGGTAAGTACCGTCCAATTGAAGACCGTCACGGCCTTCATCTCGAGGTCGAGGCGGTTTGGCAACGGAACCGAGGAAGAGTAGAGCATGGTTGCTGGGGTTGGCAAAAAGGGCCCATCGTGGCCTACTTGCTTGGCGTTGGCCTCCCCACCACTGCTACTACTACTACTATAGGTAATAGTGCTATAATTTTCCCAGGGCACACAAAATTATCCACTTGAAAGCAGTTGAAAATGATTGGAGATGTAGCAACTTGAAAATTCGTCACATCTGTGATGTCACATGCTGGCCCGAAGTCGATGTTGTGTTAAACCTTTTCGATTTATAAGTACATAATAAACAAAAAGTTGTTAGTGATAAAACAACCGCGTTTAAAAGCCCGCTACCGAGCTAACAGGGCCGTTACCGAGTTACAATTTCGCTAGCTTTGGCAGCATTGAATGCCTGGAAAGTTAAATTTCAAAATATTTTTAGCAACGAACGTCGAATTACTTTAACTAGCCCAGCGCAAACAATTTTTCAAACCGAACGTTCGGTTCTAGTTCCGGTTTGGTTCGAAATATCGAAGCTTTGCACACTCCCATTTTTATTGTTTTAGTTGGAAAACAACTTGGAAAATTTTGTGTAATATAAAATGATGGGACCAGCAAAAAGAATCTGAATGACATGAAACTGCAGACCGTACAGATTCGATTTTTAAACTTATCGTAAATTCAGGCTGACGCCAAAATATACTAGGCACACTTCAACCTCAAATAAAGTTAGGTTACAACAAATACACACAAGAAAAATCACAGTGGACCACATTAAAATAATATTCAGTTAACATTTAAAAGTATTAGTAAGCATATACTTACACAGATGGTTTTGCTACCATTACTGCATCAATTCCTGGCAGATTAGTACTCTCTGCTTTCTGTAAACCATGTTTCATGATTCGTTTTTGTACAAAAGTAATAAAAAACACGAAAACAATCCAAATATATAGAAAATAGCTATCACTAATGAAATTATAGTTTATTTACTGTATGGGTCACATGACACTTAAAAACATCATGTGGGTCACAGAAAAACTGGTGTAAAATAAACATACATACGTCTACTAAAAAATTGTATTGAGGACTGTATATAACAATACTTAGTGTTTTGTGGACAATCACATAAGAAGCTAATACTGACTACTTGTCAATGAGCTACAAAAATGAAAGGATAGGACAGTGACAGGAATAAAAACATTTAATTAGATTTATAATTTTTATTTACATATACTATACGTTTGCCAACATTTTATATAGCCAGTTTATAAATTTTATAAATGGCACTTAAAGCAGCTGTATTTTTTGCTGTATCAATATTTTCACCCCAACCTAAAACAAAACCAAAAAAGTGTCAATTAAGACTATAAAAGTCACTACAGAAGAAAAAAAAAACTTTTCAAGGGAACAACTGTTCATAGACATGATTTATTTATGTTACCCAGGTAAATGGAAAATTGTATTTATAATAAAAATGTTTTTAGTCAGTATACATTTACATGGTGACATGTTCTGGAAAACCACATATATAAAGTAATAAATATTTGGACCTGCGTGACTGTATCAGATAAACAGCCTTATTCAAATTACAAATAGTAAAAAAAAAACAGAATACAAAAGAAAATAAACAAACAGAGCACCTAAGTTTAATAACTTGTATGTGCTCTGAATGAATAAGAAAACACAATATATGTCAACAAAATATTAAACTAGTATAAAATATGCTGTGTTACTCTGTATTATATTACCCCATTCCCTCTCACTGACCCACCCCCCACAGTTCGCAGACAGGCGACACGACATCTATCCACAAATCCTCTCGTCCATTCATCCCACCAACACAAGAATTCATTCACTCCCCTCTTTCTTTGCTACGTTTCCACTCTATGCACATATAGAACACACAATCCGCACACACATGCACACGCACAGACTCACACACGCACCCACGCGCACACACACATACAAAATCACACCCACGCACACACAACCAACCCGTATTACCATACCACTATATTACACATCCCTACATATGCTCCCACACCTACACATGTAACACCATTCAAGTCTTCTGAACAGTATCCACCACCGCTACTGCAAATAGAATCGATACAAAATAAAACAACGTCGGATAATTTGCACCGACACCATAACCACGGAAGCCAGCAACATACTCCTCCTTTTGCTCTATATATCATAGAGATGATAGAGGTTATACTCCAGTACAGTGTAGTTATTCATGACGAAATCAGCCAGTCTCTTCCTGAATTTGTAGTGTCTGCGAGTGTTTTTGAGATCACTGGGAACCAAATTATACAATTTTGACCCGACAAAGCACACAGACCGCTGAGTGACATTTTTCACACATTTAGGTGCAACTAGCAAAGACTTTGACTGCTGCCTTGTCACATATTTGTGACCTGTGTCAGTATGCGACTCTCTGCTAAAATGCATATATTCAATTACAGATACCGCATACAATCCTAATACATTCAGTATATTCGTGTGTTCGTTATACAGTAGATTCGTGTGATAATCAAGTCTCTTGTTAAATATTGTCTTGAGGATAAAATTTTGTGTCACCTGCAGTGGAGCAAGTGTTGCTCGGTAGGCCGATCCCCAGCACAGAATGCTGTATCGCAGAACAGATGAAACTAGGCAGTCAGTGTTGTAATATTTAAAACACTCCTGAGCATGTAGAACAGATGTATAAGCTTACGCAGTCTGGTGTTAAGATATGCCACATGTTGATGCCATTTTAGATGCTGATCCACCATAATACCCAGATATTTTATCTCTGTCACTCGTTTTATACGGGAGTTGTTTGCATCTATTTTTCAGGAAGGTCTTGGTTAACACCAGCTTTTGTGGGTGAGAACATAATATATTTTGTCTTATCAATGTTTATAAATAAGCTGTTTTCATTAAACGACCTATTAACTGGACCAGGGGTATCAACCGTTTTATGGTAGGTTGTGTTCCAATCATCACCATCACAGAGCAGGACAGTGTCATCTACATATGACAGAATTGTACACTTACTCTTAAACTTCAATAGGTTGTCATTTATGTATATAAAAAACAGGACCGGGCCCAAAATTGTTCCCTGTGGCACTCCCCTTGTAATCATTAGCGGCCTGCTGAGACTATCCCCCACCTTAACCACCTGTTCTCGTTCTGTTAGGTAACTTCTAAACACCTGCAATGCAATCCCTCGAACACCAACACACTCAAGCTTATAGAGTAGCATCTCATGAGACACAGTGTCGAAAGCCTTTGTTAAATCTAAAAACACACCTATTGTTTTTTGATCACGGTCAAAGTTACTCAAGATTGCGGACGTAAGTCTATGAAAGGCTGACCCAGTGGAGATATTTGGTCTAAATCCATACTGATCAGGAGAGAGTACATTGAAAGCGTCCAAGAAGCCCATTAATCTTTTTAAAAGGCATTTTTCAAAATTTTTTGCCAGTATGTTAATAAGACTTTTGGGTCTATAGTTATATGGTTCCAAGGGGTCACCTGTTTTAAAAATAGGTATTACCACACTAGATTTAAGTGTCTTTGGAACCACTCCCTTTTCAAACATCTTGTTTACGATATAATAGATTGGCCTGCTCAAGTACATATGTGCGATCCGAAACAAGCGACAAGATACACCATCAGGCCCCGGAGCTGAGTTCTTCTTAAGGTTTTCTATCACTTCCACAATTTCTACCTCTGACACAGGCGTCAAATAGAAGGAGTTGCACTGGTAATAAATATTGAATAAATGAATTATTTAGGAACGTCATATATCACACTTCAGTTTAAACTATGTTTTTATTTGGAATCCACATGACCTGAAATTTAAGAAACAATTTTTGTATATATATATTCTATGGAACAAGTGATTTTGACCGATTTCTATGATAAAAAATTGTCAAATCATGGTTTTGCAAAAACATCTTTTCTTTATAAAAGTAATATTTCTTTAAATATTACTTCATCACCTTCCTTAAACCTTGATCTTTCTACTATATACCATATTTTGAATCTAAGGCTTTAATTTGGACATTTATCAAGCTACAAATATAGTGTATTTTAAACATTTTCAAAAAGTGGGTGGTGTCGTACATGTAATACTAAAATTGACTGAAAAATCAAAATGTGCAAGTATATTATGAACCACCTGCTGTATGGTGATTCAATTGAAAATATTTTACATTTGTAGCCTCAAGTGGTGTCCACATCAGACTACTGATAGACTTCAATAAACTTACAATGACTGACTAATGAAACATATTCTAAAAATTGATATTGACTTTAGATATAGTTCCCATGGGCTGTGATTTAACCAAATTTGAAGTTTTTTTGAAAATATTGCAGTTATATATGATCTCATCATTAGCAAATTGAATACAACAAAAATTAAATGTTTTTTTTTTACATTTTGGCAATAAAATTATACTATTTCAATTTTGGCATTTCAAGCTATATCAAGTTGAATTTCAATTTTATATCCATGGATGCAAATGCCTTGAGCCGGCTGTGGCTTAATTGGTTAAGGTTAAGGCATAAGACTATTGAATTTCGATACGCAAGGCAATCGGAAACCAAGACAATACACCCTTTCCTAAAACAGCAATCATTGCAGACACAATTATAGTTACATCAGTAAGGCAACTTTGCCTTTAGACTATAATGATGATGATCTTGATGGCGAATTCCTCGGTAGACAGAACAATGTTTTCAATACTAAGAAACCTGCTTACTATAAAACAACATTTCCTTTGCATGATATGATACTTACCGATTCCAAGAAGCTTCTTGTCACTATAGATGCCTACTTGATAATTTGCTAAAATTGTATTAACAGCTGAAGTACTGCAGAGTCTTGGTTCAATTTCTTTTAATCCTTTTTGTTTTGCGACTTCCTGTAAATATTGATAAGGATTCTCTGGCCTCCAAATATCATCTATATCTTTATCATGTATTTGACAAATTAAGAAATCTTTAATAAATAAATTACATCTTTCAACTCCCTGCGATTCTTTTAGAGCACATACAATGGCTTTAAATGTATCTGATAATGTTAATTTCTCTATTGGAAATTCCTGAAAAACAAATAATCTATGGTGATTTTTAATAAATAAATAATGGTAATAATAATAATAATAATAATAATAATGAACTAATGGAGGCTGATATGACAGGTGTTATCTAGACCACCTGGTTATCTGGGTTTATGGAGTCACGGTCTCTTTTAGAAAATTTTCTAGTTCTTAGCTACCATAACTTTACACTACAAATGTTTCATATGTCTTAAATACACCATAGAGAACCTAATCCAGCACAACAGATTTTAAGACCAGCCGATCTTATTGTAACGAGGCCTGACTTGCGGGGTGAATTATACAGTGGAACAGATTAACGGATTTACGGGAACGGTCCCGGGCGCCAGATTTTTAAAGGGTTCTGCGAGGATGTCTGCGACCTCGTCACAAGGCTCTAGCCACGGTTGTGGTCACAGTGCCTGGGTAGCTCTGTGGAGAGGGTCCGGTAGCATATGATGCAACAGGCCATATAGATACCTCCGAGGTTGCGGGCTTTAATCGCTCCCCGGTATTTCCCTGACCTTCCGAAAGCTTGTAAGGGTGTAGCAGATTTATTTGCGGTTATAACATAGACTGAATATAATTTCCACACTATTTATTACATTATAAAGCGTTACAGTCCACTGGTATGCTTACAATATGAAAGGTACTTATCACGCTAATTTATCCTAGAACAAGTTATGTTACTGGTGACGGGCCAACGAAATTAATTATTCCCCACCAAAAGAAAATGCGGGAGTCATGCGGATGGAAACTCCGAGTGCTATGGTTTACAACCAGTGGATACAGCCATTAAGTGGGTCGATTGGAGACACGCTACTCAAATAGTTAAAATGGCGTCTATCCGTCGAAGTCGGTACCACGGGATCCAACGCCTCGACTTCAGGGCGTCGATAAGGAACGGGAGGCTTATAGGGGAACACCCTGTAAAAGGATATTGTCATATACTAACTCGACCTTGGCCTGCTTGTGTACTACAGCGTCCAGACCAGAGTGGAATCGGAACGGTCGTACGCAATACCCTTGAGAGATCTGTGTAAGCTACAGCATCACCTTCCCAGAAGTATTACGACACGCCAACAATAATGGGATAGGACAATGGAGGGGAATTACGCTAGATCCCGCGATCTCGACGGACAGGCGCGTGGGAACTGAGAAAAATATCCGAAAATTCCCTATAACTAAATACAATAAGGCAACCTTAAAATGTTCTGACCTCGGCTGCGTTCGGTAGAATTATTAGCATACGAAATTGTCTCACACAACAACGGGGCGGACGGTACTGTATTCTAACGTTTTGTTGCAATTTTTACGAACAGACTTTTCATTTACTGAATCAAAATTCAAGTTATAGATTTAAACACGCTACGGAAAACGGTGAACTCTATCTCCTTCAGTAGTTATTTTCTCTCTGCAGTCCCCGGCTGAAAAATCTTAATCGGTGTAAGATACCTTATCCTTATCTTCTGCAGATATGTTTTTACTCTGCCGCGATAATTCGAAAATGCGTACTTTTAAGAAATATTAATGATAAAAATAATAATTTTTACTGCGTGGAATTTTTACCCGTGTGAATTATATAATATTTATTTTGGAACAGCCGCTTTTAGTATCTACAGCTGTTCTGAAAATATCTACTTCGTCACAGTATCACTAATGAAAAAGGGGAATTTTTAAATGAGCATCAAATATATGTATGGGCAACAAAATACAAGATCTATTTAATTTAAATAACAGCTATTAAACTTTCATACATCTAATCAATAAACCGGCAAACAATGCCTTATCCACAAAATAATTCTAAAATTGCAACAGAAGTAAACAACATATATTTCATGTGCATCACCTGACATTCTAGTTTAGCATCAAAAATACTAACTGAGCATCTAATTTTTATATTAAGCACCACTATTAAACTTCCGTACATCAAATAAATAAAACGGCAAACAATGCCTTATCCACAAAAAATGGCAACAGAAGTAAACAACATATATTATATATGCATCACCTGACATTCTAGTTTAGCATCAAAAACACTAACTCAGCGTCTAATTTTCATATCAAGCACCACATTTTCTTTTCAACATCTAACATTAGAATTAGCGCACCGCAGCGGCCAGTCAGAGAATGACAGAACGTGTTGTTCAGTAACCGAGCGTGTTGCCGCCTGAAAACATAACCTTCTTTGATATATATAGATATATCGTTTAAGAATTGGTTAATGTGGTGCGAGTGTTTAAAGATTTTTTCAAACACCAAATAATATGGAATTGAATAGTGTGATTGAAGTTTTACCTGGTACAAGTAGTGGCAATGTTCAAGTTTAAAATGAAATTCCTGCATATCGTTCAGACAGTGAATCTGAGGAAGAATTGTTACCGAAAAAGAAGCGCGGAGAGAATAGGAACTGGCTTTTCGTAAGTAAATTTACAAACGTTAAGGAGGCAGAAGAAACTGTGTGTGCAGAAAAGACATGGTCTATTTTATTAACACACATAACTGATTAAGACAAAAAAAAAGGTTTTATCGCTGCAACAAAGTTAAACGTCGTGGCCCTCAGTGTACAGCACAAATATATTAACTTTTTGAAGCTTCAGATGCTGTTTTTCTTTATCATGCTGATTCTGATCACAACGATGAGTCGATTGGCACTGGATGTGATTACGGAATAAATCAGGAAGTCAAGGTAGAAATTAATAAATTATTTGCTTTACATTTGAAGCCTAAAGCTATTTTAAATAGTCTAAGTAAGATAGAAGGAATCAAATTGTCCACAGTAAAGCAACTGAACAATTATCTATCAGATCGTCGTCGTGTTAAATACGGATCCCCAACTATCAGTTTAGGTGAATTGGAAAGGTGGATATTAAATCATACAAAAGTTCCTGAGGACATACATGACGTGTATCTGATTTCCTATTATATATTTGAGGGTGAATCGCCCATGTTTCGTTTTGCACTGTCCACAAAACATTTATTGGAGTTAGCCGCCTATTCTGCAAATAATATACATGCCGATACGACGTACAAGTTAATCTGAAGGATTCCTAGTTTTAATAGTGGGAACCACAGACAAAAAAAGAAAATTTCATCCATTATGCCTGGGGATCTCTAGTTCTGAGTGTCAAGAAGATTTTCAAATTTTGTTCAATGGTTTAAAAGAGAGTGTCTTTTCAATATATTCACGTCCTTTGCAACCGTCAGTATTAATTTGCGATGCAGCCAAGAGTATCCAGAACGCTTTTAGAGAAGTGTTTGCAGAGCTGTCAATATTTGAAGTAATTTACTTGAAAATGTATTTGAAGTATTTATTTTACTTGAAATACTTTACTTGAAGTACTTTTCTGAATAGATATTTGTACTTGTATTTGAAGTATTTGTATAAAAATACTTGAATATTTACTTGATTTTGTCAAATAATTTACTTCAAATACTTTTAACAGCACTTCAAATATCACAATATACTTCAAGTACATTTACAATACTTCAAGTACCTACTGTACTTGAAGTAATTTTGGTTGCTTCAAGTAAATTGTTTTAATGATATTTGCAAATAACTTATTTGAAGTAAAATTATTTTTTTCAATTATATTTTACTTGTCAAAACTTGTAAGATACGAGTCGGCCCACCCAGGTGCAGCATACGGCGCAGTCCGCAGTAGTGTTGCGTAGCCGAAATAATATGCGTCCGTAGCCGAAATAATATGCGTCGTGTCCCGTCCGTTTGTGCTAATTGTTTGACTAATTAAATTTTAAGGTAAGTTGAGAGCTGTAGTAGTATCAACAGTGGTGAGTTTTGAGTTGTGAGTGGTCGTAATTCGTAATTCGGTAATTTCACCATAAAAATTACGTCGATTCGTAATATTACGCGTTTACAACAAGTAATCATCTACCTCTACGTAGAAATTGGTATATTGGGAATTGCTACCTATCAAATAATAAAAAAAGTTGTAGAATTATGTATTTAAATTGACCACCATGCTGACAAATAAGTACATGTTCTTAACCTAAAAATAACATGAAAACAACTTTGGAACTAGTTCGTAGCTTTAGCTTTCGTGGATGTTCTGTAGCTTTTGGTTTCATCTTACCATACAAAAAGCAACAACAAGCAACAATTTTAAGTTACAAGTAAGTTATTTTATCAAAACATTGAAATGAACTATCATGTATGATGTATTTAGCCCATAGCCCATTGGTCGATGTTTTACTCAATTTTACATTTACCTACCCCTCATTAATAAAGGAAATTACCGGCAAAAATCGATGCTTGCAATTTACAACACTAAAGTTAACAAAAAAAAAGACCATTATAATATTTACATCTAAAATAACATTATTATAATTTTTCTAAATCATAAAATTATTTAATAACATTTACTTGCAAGGTTCAAACGCAGTGTTAACTTTTCAAATTATCGGCTGATATGCGTTCTGTAGTCGGTCATCAACGATTAACCTTGTAGCAGTAGCAGTACATCATTTTTTTTGTACTGCTGAAAATATCTGGTTTATATCCAGAGCTAGGACTTATTAGTACTATTGTGGATTATAAGGTAATCCTTAAACAAATGTTCCCAAGATCTTTAGCATTGAAAAATCTGCAGCGCGCTGGCGAACGACTATGCATACCAGCATTACCAGCCTTGTGTTCCCTTATATTTTTGTATTAGCCTTTTTATTTGGCTACTGAGTTTGCTATAAGACTACACGGTTAGAAAAGAATATTGTATTATAATGACGGTTTTATTACAATTTTTTATTACAGATTTTAATTTATTTAAAGATTAAAAAAATGATTTGTTTGATTCGCGTCTTAATTTTGTAGATATTTGCAACTAAAGATAGAATGGTGTATGAAATAATCATATGGTATCTTTATCTTTAGATTTTATAACGCCAAATATAGAATTACAAAAAAATCCAAATCAAATAAGAAATGTGAAAAAAATTGCTTAAACTTTCTTATCACATGAATTCTTTAGAATAGAGATATTTATATAAAATACTAGATATTTATAAAAGGCCGGTGTTTATTATACTAATTTGATATTTATATCAAATTTGAAAAATTTGCAATTTTTTTTATAATTATAGATATTGAAGGATGTTAAACACTTTTTCAGAAAGAATATGGCGGATGAAATATTATCTGAAAGTAAAGAAGATTCCATATCTTCTCTAGTTTCCATAGATGTTTCTGATGTAGAAGATCCGACATATACACCGGAATGGGAGGCCAGGGAGGCATCAGAAGATAAAAGAAACATCCCAGATTATTTTAATGTAAAATCCATAAGGGTACAGAAGCAAGTAACATCTTCATCTTCATCATTTTCGGCGGTTGGTGCAAATAAGAACACTAGTTATTTACCACAGTCAACAACACCACTAACACAAAAAATGAAGTCAAAAATAGAAAAATGTCCATACCTAGATGGCAAATTTTTCAAAGTAACTAGTTCCCTTGAAAATAAAATACAGGCAGATTGTCAGTTATGCCTTCCTGCAAAAGTGTCAGTAAAAGGTGCTTTAGGTGTATCAACAAACTTTTTAAAACACCTCAAAAATGCTCATGGCAACATAAACGCAATGCAGTCATACTCGTCATACAAGGTGCTTAAAAGGCAACATCATGAATTGTTCGAGGACCAGGGTACTTCAACAGAAGAGATATTGAAACAAGGACAAGCGCAAGGGCAACAAAAAAAGCAGAAGAAAATTACGGACAGTTTTTCAAACAATACGATAGCAAAGGTAGAACAACATGCTTTTGAAAAGAGGGTTATATATTTTATAGTAAATACAATGTCTGCGGTATCCATTATTGATAATCCATCATTTGTTCGTCTTTTTGATGGTATGGGGGTTAATTTGTTTTCAAGAAACACGGCAATGAAGAAAATTGACGTCATGTATAGAGAAGTGGTGGCAAAAATTAAAAATGATTTAGCTCAAGCCGATTATGTATGCACAACTGCAGACATATGGTCCTCTAAAAGAAGAAGTTTCTTTGGTCTTACGTGTCACTGGTTAAACAAAAATTTTGAGAGGTATTCTGCAGCTTTGTCCTGCAGGAGGATTGTGGGTAGTCACACTCATGATAAGATCGCCGAATTCCTCGAGGAAATTCATACAAAATTTAACTTAAATGGGAAACTAGTTGCTACAGTATCCGACAATGGTTCGAATTTTGTAAAAGCCTTTAAGGAATTTGGAGTAAACGCATCATTCTTTCAAAGAGAGGACGAAGGAACCGAAGAAAATATAGCAGATGAGCCAGAAGATGATACTGTTGAATTTATTGAAATACCGGATTACTCTCTAGAACTACCCAACCATGTAAGATGTGCTAGCCATACATTGAATTTGATCGCCACGACAGATGTAAACAATGCAATTCAAAAAAATGTTAATCTGAGAACTAGACACACGAATGTTATCGCTAAATGCAACGTCTTATGGAAAATGGCAGGTCGACCTAAAAGTTGCGAAATCATTCAAAATATATTAGGTCATACTTTAAGTTATCCTGGTGCCACACGGTGGAACTCTTTTTACGACGCTGTGTCTCAAATTTTAAGAGACAAAGATAAATTACCAACACTTTTTAAAGAACTCAATATAGAAAATCAAATGCTGAAGGAAAATGAGGTACAATATTTAAATGATTATTGTGAAATACTTAAACCTCTTGCGAATGCCTTAGATATATTACAAGGTGATAAAACCACATTCTATGGATTTCTATTACCTACATTAGGATCCCTTTACAAAAAATTTGAAAGATTAAAGTCAGAGAAGTTAAACACAACTGGGTCGACTGGTATACAAATTATCTTAGAAGCATGTCGAACAGCACTTCTTAAACGATTTTCAAAGTTTTTTGATTTAACAAGTTCAGAAGCAAGAGATGCTATTGTAGCAACGTTTAGTGTACCTCAATTTAAATTAAGATGGATTAAAAATTTTGATGGTATTTATAACCTATCCGAGCTTAATGAAATGGTTCCCAAAATTGTGCTCGAAAAGACAGAGAAACTAAATTTTTCTGAGAAAATAATAGATACAGAATACCAAACAAAAGCGACAGAAATTGATGAGTTCTTTGAACTGGAATATACTAAACCCAGTTCAAATTTAAAAAGTAAATTAGAGCTCGAAATATTACAATACATAAACGACCCAGGTATAGAAATTCAATCTTTAGATAGGTATCCCACAATAAAAGAATTATTTTTCAAATATAATACATGCCTTCCATCATCCGCACCTGTGGAACGTTTGTTTTCTTTTGCACAAATAATTAATGCACCTCGAAGACATGCTTTATCCGATTTACATTTTGAACAACTTGTTATTCTAAAATCGAATTGGATGCAATATTCAGATTCAGCATAGTTTATGTTCAACATTTTGTAATATTTATGCTGGTGTTTATTTTATGTTAATATTAGTTAACTGAAATGGTTATTTTATTTATGTATTTTTTAATAATAAATAATTATTTTTTCTGTTTTTATTTTAATTCTTTTATTTCAATTACCTTATTTTAAATATTTAATGTTTTGATTAAACATTTAAATTTAGTGATACTGCTCTTTAATTTGCATTAGGTATGTGTATTTAAAGCAATACTTTTTCTAATCGATACTCAAATAAATAATAATTATCTGAAACTTTCTTTACATATTCTAATACTTCGAATATTTCTACGTACTTGAAGTATTTCGATACTTCAAGTATTTCTATGTAATTGAAATATTTCGATACTTCAAGTATTTCTACGTACTTGAAATATTTCGATACTTCAATTAACAGTTATTTACTGCAAGTAAATTACTTAGCAATAATTGAAGTATATTTCATATGTACTTGAAACTTGAAGTACATTTTTTTTTAAATTGTACTTGTACTTGAAGTACTTCTTAAAAATGTAAATACTTGGTAATTGAACTTGAAGTACTTTTAATAAATATTTTGACAGCTCTGAGTGTTTGGTACTGAACCCATTGTAAGAATGTGCTGGGCGCACGCCAAAAAGAATATGCAAACCAGAGTGGAACAAAGCTCAGACAAGAAAATCCAGAAATGTATATTAGAAGACATTGATGCTTTGCAGTCTGCCACTTCTCCTGAAGTATTTAATGCCGCTTCACAGCTTTTTATAAAGAAATGGGAAAATCAAACCAGTTTTATTGAGTATTTTGAAAAAGAGTGGTTAACTCAAAATCGCAATTGGTACTTACGAGCTGTGCTGGGATCACCATCTACAAATAATGCATTGGAATCAATTAATAGAACTATAATGGAATCATTTAATAGAACTATAATGACTTCAATGTCCATAATAAGGAATGGCTAGGATCTTCAAAAACTGATCCACAAGGAAGAGCAGCGGAGGCCTTTGCAGTCAGCAATTCTTTAGCCAATATGGTTCAGCAACCTACTTACTTTCCTCGCATCCCAACACACAGCTCAAATCCCTTGGATCTCCTTCTTACTACAAATCCTGACTGCTATAAGATATCAGTCACCGCCCCACTGGGTCGCTCAGACCACGGCATGGTCACTGCTTCCTGCGCAATGCAACCCGAGGTCACACAGTCATCACACCCACGTATCGTTTGGCACTACAACTCCGCAAACTGGGACGAAATGCGGGGTTACTTTTCCTCATTTCCATGGGCGTCTGTCTGCTTCTCTCATCCTGACCCCTCTGATATCTCACAAACCGTCACCGAAATTATCCAAACTGGCATGGAATTATTTATTCCAGGTACACAGAAAACATCTGCAGCCACTCAAAAGCCCTGGTTCTCTAAATCCTGTGACAAGGCCAGACTTGAAAAGGTCAAAGCTCACAAAAAGCTTCTACACAATCCCAGTCAAGAAAACCGTCAAGCATTTAACGACGCAAGAAACTGCTATGTCCGCATTCTTTCTGAGGCAAAAAACTCATTTAATAACCACATTAAAAACAAAGTCCTCTTAAGCTCCAGCGGCAGCAAACCCTTCTGGACTCTTGCTAAATCAATTGGGAATAATTTCTGCAAGAGCACGTTCCCACCTCTTGTCTCAGGGGATGAAATTGTTTCTACCGCCCTGGGCAAGGCTGAACTTTTTGCCTCGTTGTTCGCCGGCAATTCTACTCTCAACCCACCTCCAAATATTCTACCACCAACAGTCCCCATTGTCGCGCATAAAATGACGGATATCATTTTCAAAACTAAAAAGGTACGAAAGATGCTCTCTTCTCTTAATACCAGAAAAGCCTCTGGCCCTGACGTGATCCCAGCAATTGTTCTCAAAAAATGCGCACCAGAACTTGCTCCTGTCCTGACTCGTCTGTTTCAGACATCTTACAATAGAGGCATATTCCCTAGTAACTGGAAAACTGCTCAAGTACAACCTGTCCCCAAGAAAGGATCGAAAGCGCTTCCTAGCAACTACAGGCCTTTTTCTCTCCTTTCAGTCATCTCTAAAGCGATGGAAAAGTATATGAACACCGAATTACTAAAATTTCTTGAAAAACAGTCTACTCCAAGACAGGCAGTATGGATTCCGTCAGCGCAGATCAACTGCCGACCTCCTTTCCTTTCCCATCCATTCTTGGAACAAGTCTATGGAACTACACGGCGAATCCCAGATTGTCGCTCTAGACATATCCAAAGCATTCGACCAGGTCTGGCAAGCAGCGCTGCTTAATAAACTACTGGCCTATGGCCTACCACCAAAACTCTGTACGTGGACAGCAAATTTCCTCTCCAACCGGAGCATTTATGTTGTCGTGGATGGCCATTCCTCTAAACTGTATCCAATTAATGCAGTGGTTCCTCAAGGTTCAGCTTTAGCCCCTACTTTGTTTCTTCTCCACATCAATGACCTCCTCTCTAGCACATCCAACCCAGTTCACAGTTACGCGGACGACAGCACCCTCCACTCAAATATACAATATTCTAAGCCTGTCTTTTTAGCCCAATTAGATGAGGATAGCAGACTCATGGAGGGTTCTATCTCCGTGGATCTCCAAAAAATATTGGACTGGGGAAGTAGAAATCTTGTACAATTCAACCCCACCAAATCACAGTCTTGCTTTCTTTCTCATAAGAGATACACCAGCCCTAGACCCATCACAATAAACAACCAAGTTATTCAAAGTAATGAGTCCTTTTCACTTGTTGGCATCTCTGTGGATCGAAATCTCAATTGGCACCAACATGTGACATCAATTGCAGAAGCGACTGCTAAGAAATTAGGTTTCCTCTTCCGGGCTCGCAAATACTTTTCACCAGCTAATCTCTATACCTTATATACTTCACAAATAAGACCAAACCTCGAATACTGCTCCCACATCTGGGGTGCTGCTGCCGCTTCTACACTCGCTATCCTGGACTCCATTCAGAAGAGAGCTATACGTCTCATCGGTGACTGTACCCTCACCCAAAGGCTGCCATACCTTGCCCACCGACGTGCCGTTGGTGACCTCTCTCTCTTTTATAGATATCTGCACGGGCACTGCTCAGAGAAGCTTTCTTCCATAGTTCCTCCACCTGCTGCCCCCAACAGATCTACCAGGGGAACAGAGCGAATGCACCCTTTTACTGTCCAGGTGACCAGACATAGAACATCTTGTTATGCCCACTCTTTTGTCCCGAGGACTTCCAAGTTGTGGAATTCCTTGCCGGCACATGTTTTTCCTTCTCCCCCGAACCTCCAAACCTTCAAGTCCAGGATTAACAAGTTGCCTCTTTCCTCCTTGTCGACACCCACGGTACGATAGTATTTAGGCTGTAAGCCCTCGTGGTGTGTTGTTGAAAAAAAAAAAGAAAAAAGAAAAAAAAAAGATAGTATACAATGCGTGAACGTTTCCCCTTATCTCGTTTTCTAGTTGTGGCATCGCAAATGGTTAACGAATGGTCCCAGAAACGTACAGCAGAATCTTTTTCAAACGCTCCTTCTGTTCAACTTAATGATTTGACTAAAGCTTACCATTGGGCAAAGATGGACAAAAAATTAAGATGTTACACGCTGATACAAATAATAACATCTATTTAGTACCAGGTGGGCAGGCAATAGATGTTCAATTTGGAAAACAATGGGAAACCTTCGATGAATACAAAATTATTATTTTTTCAGCTTGAACAGTCAAAATGCCAAAACAAAACTGCGAATGGATGAACGTTACCTGTAATTGTCCACAATTTTGCAAGAAATATATGTGTAAACATGTTCTGGGTCCAGCAATTAGACTGAAATATACAGCTCCGCCTTTAGAAGCAAAAAATATTCCTATCGGACAAAAAAGAAAACGTGGACGTCCTGCAAAATCGAAACCCGCATTAATAATTCAATGATACTTTAGAACTATTATTGTCACATATAACCTGTTTATCATTTTGTTACCCCCTAAGATATTTTTTGAAGATTATTTTTAATTTATTTGATGTTCAAATAGTGTTGCACAAATAACATTTTTTTGAATGTTTCATCATAAAAAAAAGATGACGATAAAGTACTTTACAGATGTCTATTTTTACTTAATTTTATGCCCAACTTCCGTTGCGGGATTATACATTTTGATGTTCAAATCCTTTTTTAGATACTTTGTTAGTTAAATAGTTGCTCAGAATGTCATAAAACAGTTGGCAAGTTTTACTTTCTTAGTGGCACAAAATTTGATGCTCACTCAGTATTTTTGTTGCTACACTAGATTTTAAAGCTTACCAAGATGGCAATAATTTGATGTTCGATTAAATACCACCCATAAAGAAAGCGTCATCAGAGGGATGAGTAATCAGATTATTCTTCGTTCTAATAACACTAACTAACAAAACGATTGTCAAGTCTTAAAAATACCTAGTGATGAATTAGGGTCTCTACTTATCAGTGCTCAACATAGGTTCTACTCTTCATTATGTGTATTAGAATCAACTTATGTGTATTAGAATCAACTACACAAGAGTAGGTCTGATGTGTGTGTTGCTTGTTATTTAAACTTCCAGATAAAACAGTTTACACCAAATGGGCTTTCACAACTTTCCATTGCCACACAAATGATTATGTGCATATGTGAACAAGAATATCTGGGACAGAACTGGAGTATCTAGAGAATGCATTTGACAAGAAACACTATAGAGCATAGGAATTAGCTTATAATAAATGTGAAAACAAACACAGTAGAATATTAAGCAAGTTCTAGAGCTGGTCACCTCTTTAATAGTTGACTGGTGTGGTATATTTGCAATATGGAAGGTGGTACTGGACTTTTCCTTACCGTGACAGTAAAGGATTTGTTCACGCCCGAGGAGGTACCACCCCTTACATCAAGAGGCCGGTGAAGTCCCAACGGACGTTTCCGGTTCTGGTGTATGAGTCGATTTCCCTTACAAACAAAAATGATGATGGCTCCTCCTTGTACAAAATATTCCGGAGGCAAAATACCCCTCCATTCGGATCTCCGGGAGAGGGGTGTATAGGGTGCGCCAGCATCGAGATTTACAATATCCTTCTCGAATATATGTGGCCTAAATTCTAACCTGAACTCCGTCCACCATTTCCTCCAGGCTAACAGGCCCCAACTCCTCTTCCTCACCGAAACCCAAATCAGTGCCAAAACAGCCACTAATCACCTTAATTTCCCGGGGTATGAGCTCCTTACTTCCTTTAGATTGCATGCAGGCGTGTGCGCTTACGTCCGTTGCAATCTACCCTGCACCAGACTCCCCAATTTAGAAGCTGGAAGAAAAGACATACTATCGATAAAACTCTCTCTCAGGGCTGCAACTAAATTCATCTGCTGCATTTACCGGTCACCTTCTGACAACAACTTTGTCCAGCTCTTTGACTACCTTTATGAAAAAACCGACTATCTGATTTCTAAATATCCT
Organism: Tillus elongatus; assembly: GCA_964006375.1. NCBI lineage: Eukaryota > Metazoa > Arthropoda > Insecta > Coleoptera > Cleridae > Tillus > Tillus elongatus. Next base: position 52,696,817 of record OZ023270.1, read on the forward strand.
TCCTCCGAGGTCACTATTCTTGGTGACTTCAATGTCCATAATAAGGAATGGCTAGGATCTTCAAAAACCGATCAACAAGGGAGAGTAGCGGAGGCCTTTGCAATCAGCAATTCTTTAGCCAATATGGTTCAGCAACCTAATTACTTTCCTCGTATCCTAACACACAGCTCAAATGCCTTGGATTTCCTTCTTACTACAAAACCTGAATGCTATAACATATCAGTCACCGCCCCCCTTGGTCGCTCAGACCACGACATGGTCACTGCTTCCTGCGCAATGCAACCCGAGGTCACACAGTCATCACACCCACGTATCGTTTGGCACTACAACTCAGCAAACTGGGACGAAATGCGGGATTACTTTTCCGCATTTCCATGGGCGTCTGTCTGCTTCTCTCATCCTGACCCCTCTGATATCTCACAAAACGTCACCGTAATTATCCAAGCTGGCATGGAATTATTTATTCCACTACACAGAAAACCACTTCAGCCACTCAAAAGCCCTGGTTCTCTAAATCCTGTGACAAGGCCAGACTTGAAAAGATCAAAGCTCACAAAACGCTTCTACAGAATCCCAGTCAAGAAAATCGTCTAACATTTAACGATGCAAGAAACTGCTATGTCCCCATTCTTTCTGAGGACAAAAACTCGTTTAATAACCACATCAAAAACAAAGTCCTCTCAAGCTCCAACGGCAGCAAACCCTTCTGGACTCTTGCTAAATCTATTGGGAATAATTTCTGCAAAAGCACGTTCCCACCTCTTGTCTCAGGGGATGAAATTGTTTCTACTGCCCTGGGCAAGGCTGAACTTTTTGCTTCGCTGTTGCCGGCAATTCTACTCTCAACCCACCTCCAAATGTTCAACCACCAACAGTCCCCAATGTCGCACATAAAATGACGGATATCATTTTCAAAACTAAAAAGGTACGAAAGATGCTCTCTCTCAGGAAAGCCTCTGGCCTTGACGAGATCCCAGCAATTGTTCTCAAAAAATGCGCACCAGAACTTGCTCCTGTCCTGACTGGTCTGTCTCAGATATCTTACAATAAAGGCATATTCCTCAGTAACTGGAAAACTGCTCGAGCACAACCCATCCCCAAGATAGGATCCAAAGCGCTTCCTAGCAACTACAGGCCTATTTCTCTCCTTTCAGTCGTCTCTAAAGTGATGGAAAAGTATATAAACACCGAATTACTAAAATTTCTTGAAAAACACAGTCTAATCCACGACAGGCAGTATGGATTCCGTCAGCGCAGATCGACTGCTGACCTCCTTTCCTTTGTCACCCATTCTTGGAACAAGTCTATGGAACTACACGGTGAATCTCAGATTGTTGCTCTAGACATATCCAAAGCATTCGACCAGGTCTGGCACGCAGCGCTGCTTAATAAACTTCCGGCCTATAGCCTACCACCAAAACTTTGTACCTGGACAGCAAATTTCCTCTCCAACAGGAGCATTTCTGTTGTTGTGATGGTCATTCCTCTAAACTGTATCCAATTAATGCAGGAGTTCCTCAAGGTTCAGCTCTAGCCCCTACTCTGTTTCTTCTCCACATCAATGACCTCCTCTCTAGCACATCCAACCCAGTTCACAGTTACGCGGACGACAGCACCCTCCACTCAAATATACAATATTCTAAGCCTGTCTCTTTAGCACAATTAGATGAGGATCGCAGACTTATGGAGGGTTCTGTCTCCGTGGATCTCCAAAAAATATTAGGCTGGGGAAGTAGAAATGATGTACAATTCAACCCCACCAAATCTCAGTCTTGCTTTCTTTCTCAACCCTAGACCCATCACAATGAACGACCGAGTTATTCAAAGTAATGAGTCCTTTTCTCTTGTTGGCATTTATGTGGATCGAAATCTTAATTGGCACCAACATGTCACATCAATTGCAGAAGCGGCTGCTAAGAAATTAGGTTTCCTCTTCCGGGCTCGCAAATACTTTTCACCAGCTAATCTCTATACCTTATATACTTCACAAATAAGGCCAAACCTCGAATACTGCTCCCACATCTGGGGTGCAGCTGCCGCTTCTACACTCGCTATCCTGGACTCCATTCAAAAGAGAGCTATACGTCTCATCGGTGACCCTACCCTCACCCAAAGGCTGCCATCCCTTGCCCACCGACGTGCTGTTGGTGACCTCTCTCTCTTTTATAGATATCTGCACGGGTACTGCTCAGAGGAGCTTTCCTCCATAGTTCCCCCACCTGCTGTCCCCAACAGATCTACCAGGGGAACAGAGCGAATGCACCCATTTACTGTACAGGTCACCAGACATAGAGCATCTTGTTATGCCCGCTATTTTGTCCCGAGGACTTCCAAGTTGTGGAATTCCTTGCCGGCACATGTTTTTCCTTCTCCCCCGAACCTCCAAACCTTCAAGTCCAGAATTAACAAGTTGCCTCTTTCCTCCTTGTCGACACCCATGGTATGATAGTATTTAGGCTGTAAGCCCTCGTGGTGTGTTGTTAAAATTAAAATAAAAAAAAATAGTTACAAGTAATTATAGCAGTCTATACATATAATACAATTGAGTATTCTTTAAAATCTAAAAACACCCGGCGTGAAGCGTCAAAAGTAATAATATTTCTTACTGAAGTTAAGATGATATCCCTTAATCCTATATGCAAACCAACATGAGAAAGCATTTCTATGTCTGTTAAATAGTCATGGATAGCCTGTGAAATATCTTCTGGATACTTCTTACTATAATGATTGTGAATACATCTGGAAATTATTTCACTTCCTTCTTTTATCATTTCCCAATTATCTTCAAGTTTTTGTTCTTGTGTATTAGCTGAAAATTAAACGAAATTGTATAACACTGGATATTGACATTTGAATCAAAGATTAGCAATCATTACATTAAATAAAATGTACCAAATGGAAGCAGCCTGCAAATTTTAATTACAGCATCTCTTTAGTATTTTTTTTACTGATATCAGATAAATGTTATCCTGGAGCAGAATTGAGTTATTTAAATGAATGTTAAACATAAGGATAAATATTTGCCAGATTTTGTTATTGAGATAAAAGCTAACAGACTGGACACTGTGGTTGCAAAATAAAACAAAAAGCAGAATCAAGAAGCACAAAACAATAACAGAAAGTCATGCGCAAGATATGTATTTCAACAACGAAGTTATCTTCATTAGTAGCTGTTGTTAAACAGTTGTCGAAATATGTATCTAGTGCATAACTCTGTTATTATTTTGTGGTTTTTGGAGTGATTCTGCTTTTTGTTTTGTTGCTGAGAAATTGAATAGTCTGCCAGACATGAACTTGGGGACAGAATTGCTGGATAATACATACCTAACTGGAAAAAAGGATAGTGATCATAAGCCCATTATTGTGGAGTTTCAGTCATTTTATTTTTAAAGCCAGGTAAAAAATTTGAGTAAATTGAAGGGAACTAGAATATAGATTAAGCATGATCTCTCTCAGAAACAAAAACGTGAGAAAGGTAACATGAGAAAGCATATTTTTGTTAGCCCAAAAAAGGGTCGAGATCATTCATAAGGGTTGATAGACTTCATATTGGCGGTGAGGTTTTTTTGACCAAGGTTCTCCAGGAGGTGGAAATTGCGAGCGGAGAGAGTTGCTGATAATCATAGAGAATCAAACAGTGCTCCTGCTATGCCTACAACCCAAGGAAAAATAGCTGAACAAACTGAGGTAAACTCGGTTGAAATACTTTAAAACTCTGTTGATGGAAAATTATCAAGAAAGGTACTGAGAACTAACACCAGTGGTGGTGCAAAGAACAGGTGGCACAGATGTACACTCTTCATTAAAATCAAAATGGCAAAAAACTAGGTTAGAGCGCAATATTCTAATTGGAATTTATATCAGACTTTCATTTCTTGCTCCTGACTTAATGACTTAATGAATAATGTTTGTTAATGCTAGACTTAATTTTAATTATTGACATTAGGTTACAAATTGATGTATTATTTTTTATTGGCCATTGATAACTTTCATGCTATCGTTTTATCCATTATAATACACAATAACTTTTTTTTTATTAGCTCATATATCATTTTCATTGGATAGTTCTGTTTGTAACGATTTTAAAGTTTGATTAGAGTATTTCAATTATTTTTTTTTATATCTTTATTGTGGATTTTGTCATTTTTTACTTCCCACACTTTAGACTTTATTATTGCCGTATTGTAATTAGTTTACATTACATTTTATACATCTTGCATTTCCTCAAACAAGAAAATCTTCAGAGAGGGGTACCTAAAGGTTGGGTATCATTACTGCTTATTCTATTTTTGTTCACTTCTATTTTTGTTCAGTTGTTTTCTTGTGTCTGTTATTGTCATAATGGATCCCTTTATTAGAGATTTTAATGCCAACAGTGTGGAGAAAACGTTTGTGGGTGATGATGAGTATAATACGCTTCTGGCGAAACAGGTCCGGGTTTGAGAATATTTCACAACAACATAAGAGTATCAATAGAAAGATTGATGAACTGACTGTATTTTTTTTTAAACAGTGCATCGTAGATTTGATACAATTGTGTTGACAGAGACATTCAATGTTGCTATGTTGATGTCTATGGGAATGCAGGATATGACATTCTCTACAGTGAAGGAGAGGTCAATAGAAATGATGTTATTGTGTATGTTAGGAATGGTCTCGACTACAGACACAGAAAAGTTTCTTTGGAGAGAAAAAAATAATAGAGATGGATATAATGTATTTTGGAATGAACTTTTTGAATTTTTGCAGTTTATAGGAAACATGCGGTATGTCCTGAGGTTTTTAATCTACACCTGGAAGAATATTTATTGAGTAGATAGGTTGCGACAGGTCTTCATGTCTGGCTGGGTGATATCAACGTTAATATATTTGACGACTCCAAAGTAGCACAAGACTATTTGAATATCATAGCGGAATATGGCTTTGAGTCTTACATAAATGAGTACATGGGCATCTCTAATGGGAGTAAAACATGTATTGACCATGCACTTGTGGACAGTGAAGGACTGATAACTCTTTCACATTTTCTAGTGTTGTTCTCCAGATGCAACTAACAGATTATTACCCTATTATACTGCATACTACGGTATTTCTGTGGATCGAAATCTCAATTGGCACCAACATGTCAGATCAATTACAGAAGCGGCTGCTAAGAAATTAGGTTTCCTCTTTCGGGCTCACAAATACTTTTCACCAGCCAATCTCTATACCTTATATACTTCACAAATAAGGCCAAACCTCGAATACTGCTCCCACATCTGGGGTGCCGCCGCCGTTTCTACACTCGCTATCCTGGACTCCATTCAGAAGAGAGCTATACGTCTCATCGGTGACCTTACCCTCACCCAAAGGCTGCCATCCCTTGCCCACCGACGTGCCGTTGGTGACCTCTCTCTGTTTTATAGATATCTGCACGGACACTGCTCAGAGTAGTTTTTTTCCATAGTTCTTCCACCTGCTGCCCCCAACAGATGTACCAGGGGGACAGAGCGAATGCACCTTTACACTGTCCAGGTCACCAGACATAGAACATCTTGTTATGCCCGCTCCTTTGTCCCGAGGAGTTCCAAGTTGTGGAATTCCTTGCCGGCACATGTTTTGACTTCTCCTCCGAACCTCCAAACCTTCAAGTCCAGACTTAACAAGCTGCCTCTTTCCTCCTTGTCGACACCCACGGTACGATAGTATTTAGGCTGTGAGCCCTCGTGGTGTGTTGTTGAAATAAAAAAAAGTTCGGGATGCAGCAAGTGCTTATGGTAGTGAATTTTTATTAAATGCTTCAAACTTGGATAACTCAATTTTCAATATATTAGAAAGTTGAATTTTGGTTAGTAGTAAGGTCTTTCCCAAGGCAACATATCCACCAAATATTATTAAAATTAAACTTTGTAATTTTCGGAGAAAAAAAATTTTTCGAAAGAAAATTAAAAATTTGAAAAACTCAATTTTCTATAAACTTATAAGGTTGAATTTTGGTATGTAGTAAGGTCTTTCTCAAGGCAACATATCCACCAAATCTCATTAAAACAGCTTTGTACTTTTCGGAGAAAATTTTTTCGAAAGAAAACTCAAAATTTTCCCGGAAAACCTTGTCCGATTTTCCTGGCTAACGAACTCATCCAAGCCATTAATAATATATATATATATATATATATATATATATATATATATATATATATATATATATATATATGTATATATATAAACATATAAAAATTGAAAATGACCCCGGATATGGGTTCTAGGGGTCCTAGATCGCGCTCATTTGAAAAAAATGTTGCAAAGTCTCACCATCGATACCTATCCATTAGTTGTTTTTTTTAAAATTAAAATTCACTAAAAATAAAAAATACTGATGTTTCCGGGGAAAATATCACATTAGATAAATCTGGAGTCAGGTACAGGTCATATGTAGATCATAACAGTTTGAGAGATAAAATAAATGCGGAGAAATGGTTGGCGGTATACGATGCCTCCAGTGTGAACATTGCTGCTGAGCGCTTTATAAAGTTACTGATGAAGCATATAGAGCGCAAGACAAAGAAGGTTGAGATTAAGCCTGCTGAAAGAAAGAAAAGGAACTGGATAACATCTAGAATCATTAAATCTATTGCAACCAAAAATCTTGTAAGATTGTCCTATAGTTTTCCAGATTTTCTCGGAAAAATTTTCACATCATCAGCACACAGCAGGCGCGGGACATCTATCACTCCAGATATATCGTTCACGAACAGATTGAACAGCAGAGGTCCCAAAACGGACCCCTGAGGAACTCCCGACCACGCCACCACCTCAGTCGAAGTACGAGCATGGATGACACAAAATACCTTCTACCTGACAAATATGTATGAAGATATATACAGGGCTTTCATTAATTCCCGAACCCCATGTGACCGGTTAAGTTAGGCAACCCGGCATACACGGTTGTACAACCTGAATTAATGAAATCCCTAAGATGCCAGTGTTGTCTCATATTTCCTTTGGGGTTTTATAAAAAATATAAAAATTATAATAAGTTGAAACAGTAAATGTCTTAAATGTATTTATTATTTAGTATTTTTAACAGCAAGTCTGTTCATGTATGGTTTACTGTTATTATTGTTAAAAAATAAATTAAAAACATAACAAAATATTACTTTTATTTTGTATAGATATCAAAATTTTGTAATGTACGTAAACAAATCGAGGTCCGATTATTTAAACTTCTAATTTACGGTTTTAGAAATGTGTATTGTGTAACAAGTAACAAATATGTACCTGTTTGGGCAGATTACCGATCAACAGATTTGGTAGGGCTTCGTTCCACGCGATGTCGAATATCGTCAACAACATAACCTTAACATACCTACTACCTACACTACTTACGTAACAACGCAATGAAAACGCTAAGTTTTGATAAAAACTGTTTTTTTATTTGTCCAACAGATAGAAAATTATTTGAAGAAGGTAAACACTGGCCGAACTTGGAAAATGCACAATATACATACAAAATAACCGTCAAAAGGGAATTGAGCGCCAATGGACTGAACTGTCAATTGATTTAGTAACTTTAGGGTCCCTAGTCTAGTATTTTTTTTGGGTTACTTTTTGACTGCCAACTCATAAAATCATATTCCACTAAGAGAGAGACAGAATCCGGTCACGTGGGGTTCGGGAATAAGTTGAAATAGTAAATGTCTTAAATGAAAGCCCTGTATAAATATTTAGATTACTTGGATTTTCCTTGTGAAAAAAAAAGGGTGAGTCATGTTAGCAGTATGATGCCATAGCTCTTGAAACGATTAACGTTTGTGACATTTCATGCATACTTTTTGATTTTATAGGATACTTATGTAAACTTAGCTACATGTTAATGATTCTCTTAAATATTCATGTCACTTGCAAGAAGTTATTAAAGAGTAATAATACATATTCGTGCAACACATTTATATTACAGGATCTATAACATTTTAACATTTTCTGTGAAACGATTTGACAGGAAAAAAAATTTAATACAAAAGTTACCAAGTGAATGCTTATATCATGTCATTTTTTTAGTGCATGTTCTCAAAAAACAGTATTGAGGAGATCTGAAAAATCTGGCCAATTTTGGGTTTTCTTTCGGAAAATTTTTGTATCTCGAAAATAACAAAGCTATGGCAACCAAATTTGGTACTTAGGTTTACACTATTAAACTTACCCTACATGCCAAAATTCAGATCTCTAAGTTGAAAGGAAAAAAATTATAGGCACCTAAAAAAATGGGTGCCACTGATGACCAGAGAAATGCACAAAACCAAAATATTTTGTATGGATAACAATATCTATTGTATATTACAGACAAACATTAAGTTTTCTTGGCGCAAAAAGGTCAAGAAATCACAAAAAAATCACTTTGAAAATTTTAGTTTTGCTTCTTAAAATGTCAAAGTCGCGATTTGAAACGTCAAAATCTGTAATTTTTAGACGGAGAACCTGAAACAAATACGGGCTATGTAAAGCAAATGTCATAATAAATGTGTTTTACAAAGCCTTAAGTTACAGCTTCAATCATCATTGTCCTTCATTTTACCAAAATATTTGCAGAAAATTCATTTTAAATAGACCCCTTCTCTGGTGATTTGGCAGTAGTTTCAGTTATTGAGTTTGTGGTTTAATAATCTATACTTTTTCGCGAATTTTCGTAGAAAAAAATCGTTATTACGAAGACCGCCACTTTAAAATATTTCTTCAAAGGAGTGCGAACTAGGCGCCTCATTTCAATTTTTACATGTTTAGATATATACAGAGTGAAGAAATGCGTCTATTACCAAAAGTTGGTAGAATAATTGACAAGCTGACTCTGATAAAGTTGGTAAGGATCCATGCTAAGGCTTCATCAGAGGTAGCAATATAATTACAGCTTTACGTCCAAAACTGTTGTTTTTTTTTAGGCAATTAGTACCAGACAAATGCATCTGATATTAGAATATTGTAGAGAAAATCATAGTCAACCAGTTGAATTAACAACACTACCAGATAACCTTTAAAAGGCTACCAGAAAGAGAGCAACAAAAATTACATATGTAAGTCTATCCGGACTGGAAATTTTTTGTGATGCCATAAGTATAAGTAAAGGACAAAGAAATATAATATTGGAGATTGGTAGGCTGTCATATTCAACAACTCAACTTAGTTAAGCCTACCAGAGATTTATCATTAGGTATCCATAAAGATAGGATGAAACAATAGTGAATCAATACATAGCAATGCTAACAGGAAAGGATTACAAAATATTAAATAAGGTTGACATAGAAAATTACACGAGAAGAAATCCAACAGAACCATTCTATTATTGGTCATATAATACCGAATATAAATTTCAAGATAGAACCTAAAATTACTCTATTTGAGACACATTTAAGTGATCACAGAGCGATCAGATTAGAAATAAAATTACCAGGAAAAATACAAAATAATGAAAGAAAGACATACAAGATAAGAAAGACAGATTACAAAATACTAAACAACAGTTTGAAAACGAAACTAAAGGAGCTGATAGATAGCTTTGAACAGCTTCAAGAATTGATACAGAGTGAGATAAAAAATGCAACCACGGAAGAAACAAAGAAACACACAAATTCATCATATGAAGGGTGGATGACAAGAGAAATTTACAGCAAAATTAAACAGAGAAACAAGGCATATAAAAAATGGTGAAGAATGGTTACAGTGAACAATTAAAACTAGATTTCAAAAATAAACAAAAAATTGTAAAGAAACGAATTGAAGCAAGTAAGAAGCAGTACAATACAAATAAAATAAAGTCGGCTGATGGAGATATTAAAAAAATATGGAGAACAATAAATAATTTGAAAACAGGAACATACACAAAGAAAGTAGATATAAAAGAAATTGCGAAGGGAACTGACGTACTGCAGACAACAACAAGTAGGCAAGATATAGTGAACATTTTGAATAATTACCACACAAATATAGGAAGCACACTGGCGCAGGCAATCAAAGGAAGCTGCCTAGAAGCAGCAGAACAAAAAAAGTATGATACCCAAACGTCTATGTATATGAGACCAGTAAATGAAAAAGAGATAATCTCAGTTATAAAAAACCTTAAAACATATGCGTCACCAGGCTATGATGGAATAAAACCAATCTACATAAAAAAATTAGCCCATATACTGGCACCGACAATAGTAAAATTGGTAAATCAGCACATCAAAGATGGACACTTCCCTGAAGAACTCAAAATAGCTAGAAACACACCAATTTTTAAAGAAGGAAGTAAACTTATGCCAAATAACTACAAGTTATACATACAAGACTAACAGACTACATAGAAAGTATTGGACTCATAACAAACTGTCAACATGGTTTCCAAAAACAAAAATCTACAACAACTGCAATGTTAAACTTAATGAACTATCTGCAGAGTGCTTTGGACAGAGGGGAATGCATAACAGGTCTGATCCTGGATTATCGTAAAGCCTTTGACACTATAGACATCGAAATAATGAATGCTAAACTTGAAAATATGGGAATAACAGGGAATATGTTGAAGCTGCTAAAAAGTTATCTACAAAATAGAAAGCACTACACACAAATAGGAGATGTGAAAAGTGAACGAACTCACATGACCTGTGGCGTTCCTCAAGGGTCCATTCTAGGACCATACCTGTATATACTATACATAAACGAACTGAGCCCATACAAATTGAATGGGAAACAAATGATGTATGCAGATGACTTGGCAATTTTCTATGAAAATGTGGACGACAAGAAAACCAAAGCTGAGATAAATGAAGATCTAGAACTACTAATGAGATGGACAAACACAAATCTTCTAACTATAAATGAAAAGAAATGCTACTTAATCCACATACAGAAAACCACTAAACGACACCAAATGAATATTACAATTAAAGGAAGAAGCATAAAAGTAGACAGTGTAAAATATCTAGGCCTAAACATTGATAAAAACTTAAAATGAACTAAACACATAAATGAACTAAAATTGGAGATATCATCATATATAGCAATGGCTTATAAAATCAAAAACTGTGTCCAAAAATCACAGAAGATAATGTTGTACGAGGCATATATAAAGAGTAAAATGATGTATATGATTCCTTTCTGGGGAACTGGCAATAAAACAGATATATCTAGTATACAAAGGATACAAAATAAAATCCTAAAATTAATATATGATCTGAATTATTGATCCCCAACAAATGAAGTTTTCAGAAAAACCAAACAATTAGACATTGCAGAACTAACAAATTATGAAACAATGAAAATCATTCACAAACTTAGACAGGGAGAAATAAATGAACCAGAACTGCAAATGAGACACAGCAACGAAGTACATAGTTATGGTGCAAGGAGACGTTTAGACATAAGAACAGAGGCTGCAACAACAAACACAGGACAAAAAAGGATACTATTTAATGGTGTAAAACTATACAATTAAATACCTGAAGAAATGAAAAGATTAAAAACAAACAAATGGAAAAGTGAGATAAAAAAGTACTTGCTGAACAAGAGAACACTATGATAATAGAGACATTAATGTAGTATTGAAAACTAGTTCCCAATTACACATGTTAAATTTATGTTTTTTTATTATGTTGTCAGACATAACCCTTAAAGGGTTTTTATGATGTATTATTGAACTCAATAAAAAAAAATAGAAACAAAGATACAACTGTAAGTTGAAAAACTGTACACTTTTTTATGAAACTATAAGTACCGGACAAATGCAACTAATGCGAAAAGTTTGTAGAATCTGCCATAGTTAGCAAGTTGACTTAGACCTGCTAGTGATCCATGGGAAGACATCCAGCGATAACAACAATTACAACCATACGTCCAAAAAATAGCATTTTTCTTTGTGACGCCATAAGTACTGGAGAAATGCATCTAATATCAGAAGATGGTCGAATATGTTATAGTCAACAAGTAAACACGTTTACAGGAGCCATAATAGGACATTAAAAAGGCATCCAGAGAGGTAGCAACAGAATTACTCCTGTACGCCTATAAACTGGGATTTTTTGTAATAAATGCCAGACAAAAGCACCTAATACCAAAAGATGGTAGCATATCTTAAAATCAGCAATTTGACGCCATTACAGGTACCACAGGAGCTTGAAAAGGCCCTCAGAGAGATATCAACAAAATTACTCCTGTATGCCTGGAAACTGTTATTATAATTTTTTTTTTTTTTTGTAATGTCATAAGCACTGGAAAATGCATCTAATACCAGAAGATTATAGATCATAGTCAACAAATTTACACAACTAAGTCCTGCAAGACCTTGTAAATACCTCCAGAAAGATATCAACAAAATTAAACATATACTCCTAGAAACTGTAAAATTATTTTGGTATTTATACTGGCAGTTTATAGGTTATAAATTCGTTATTGTTGTCAGAGAGTCATCTTAAGGCTTCCACAGAGATAGCAAAGAAACTACAATTGTTCGTCGAGAAACTGTGCATTTTTTTGATGCTATAACTAATAGACAAATGCATCAAATACCAGAAGATGGTAGAATATGTTATTACATTACATTAGCCACAGGACATGTAATTTTGTTCATATCTTTCTGGAGGCCTTTCAAGGAGCTCTGACCCCTGTGATTACGTCAACTCATTGTTTATGGCATATTCTATCACCTATTAGTATTAGATGCATTTGTCCGGTACTTAGGTCCTCATAAAAAAATTCTTAGTTTTTGGTGATATAGTTGTAATGTAGTTGCTATCTCTCTGGAAACCTTAGCGTAGATCACTTGCAACCTTATCTTCTGAGTCAAGTTATTATGACATAATCTAGCCACTTTTTTTATTACATGCATTTGTCTGGTGCTTATGTTCTCACAAAAAATGTTTAGGGGCTGAACATATAATAATCATTTTGCTCCAATATTTCTGGGGGGTTTGCCAGAGACTTTTGTTTATGTCAAGTTGTTGATAAGAAACCAATTTAATATCTATATTTATCTTATTTGCATATAAAAATTATATTGTTGCTTTTTTGGAGACCTTATCATGTCTGACTGTCACTTGCTATAGGGTCAGGTATTTAAAAGTGACCACTTCTGTGATGTCTCATTAGCAGGAACGCTAGTCCGGAATAAATGGCATGTCTGTGTCATTTGAATCTCATTTTACTTCAAAACTTCTCAACCTCTTCCAAAGCTAATTTTGTAAAAGTTTAGAGCCCTTCAGATGGTAAGTGATGAACATATACTTTAAAAATAGTCAAAGATTGCAATTTTGTATGTATTTAGGCTAGTGGTAAAATTTAATAAATTTTTGTTGATAACATGACTAAGTAAAATGTAAGACAAAAGCCAATTATAAGCTAAGGAGGTCTTTACTTTGAGGCAGCTAGGCAGATCCCATTTCTCTGGAATGCGGAGGACACAGAACAAATACCTTACGATTACATGTATAAATTTGAAGCACGTGAAAATCTCAGAGCAGAAATGTTTTAGACAAGAATGCTTCGAAAGAATGAGCTGAGCTCAGTTTAATAGAAAACTATCATAGCTTTCATTTAAAGCTTCAGTCATATTTAGGGATAGAACAGAGGATAAGGAAAGCATGATTGTTGGATGTAGGGGTTACCAAGCAGGTCTCTTATGACTGACATGCCATCTTAGCTTCTTCATTACTACTATCACCACTACTACCGCAAATTAATCTTTTTAACATACTGTGTAACTAGAAGTCTGTAGCCAATAGACATAGCACCTAAGGTCATTCATGGATTCACACACAGTGACACACATACAAACACACAGCCACACTACTGTGATTTAGAACAAAGCAGCTGCGCTGCAATGGTTAACACAGCAAAAAAATCTGAAACTCAAGTTATGACAAATATGTGACCTATAAGCTATCTTAAAAATTACTTTCACAACTTCATTTAATTGCTCTAGGTTAACCCTAGTTTTGTAACAACTAAAAATGATATATCGACTAGATAAATGGGTAATTCTGCAGTTGAATCCGGTGAACCGGCAGAGTCGTCGCGCACTAGAATTTCGTCGGTGGAGTTCACGCGCTGTTGCCACATCCTTCTCTTTATCGACTTTGTAAGGAAATAATATTTACTACAAAGTTAAAAAGTCGTGACGCAGCAAGTGCGCTAAGGTAGCGAATTTCCATAGAACTATGTATTTTGAATGTTAAATTATGCTTTTTTCATGAGACTTAAAATGTAGGTCAAAGGTCGAGACGCAGAAAGTGCGCTATGGTAGCGAATGTTCCTAGAACTATTTGTAATGTGAAATATAATGGTTTTTTTTTCATGAGACAACATTTAGTACAAAGTTAAAAAGTCGTGACGCAGCAAGTGCGCTATGGTAGTCAATGTTCATCAAAATGTTTTTAATGATGAATATGTCTTTTTAATGAGTTATAATATTCAGTTCAAAGTTAAAATGTCGGGACGCAGCAAGTGCGCTATGGTAGCGAATGTTCCTAGAACTATTTTTAATGTTAAATATGTTTTTTATGAGACATAAAATTTACTACAAAGTTAAAAAGTCGTGACGCAGCAAGTGCGCTAAGGTAGCGAATTTCCATAGAACTATTTTGAATGTTAAATATGCTTTTTTCATGAGATTTAAAATGTAGTACAAACTTCAAAGGTCGGGACGCAGAAAGTGCGCTATGGTAGTAAATGTTCCTAGAACTATTTGTAATGTGAAATATGTTTTTTTTCATAAGACAACATTTAGACAAATCAAAAAAGTCGGGACGCAGCATGTGCGCTATGGTAGCGAATTTTCATAGCAATGTTTTGAATGTTAAATATATTGTTTTAATCACACATCAAATTTAGACAAATTTAGACAATCTCGCCCACAGGAGAAAGGTTGGACTGTAAAATAACCCACTTTTATTAAACGGTTCGGTACAAATTCTCGTACGTTTGCAGATAGGCACATGGGCTTTACCCATCATGAAGTATTTTGGCAAATGAAATACAGAAATTAAGTTTATTGTGACGGGCAAGAATAATTTCTTTTATACCTATAATGAAATAGAAAGGAAAGGTGAGTAAAAATATGTATTAAAATGTCATAAAAATTAGATTGTTTGGCGCTATATTTGCCCGCTTAACTGAGAATAAGTATCACGCCTCAAGATGCTGTAAGAGGCGAATCCGGTTGCAAAAACTATCAGTGTCTCATCCAGTAGCCCACAATTTTCAGCAGACCCTGCCTTTCTGTAAAGAGGGTAGGGATCTTTAACGTGCCCAACATCGCATGGTCACGGGACCGACGGCTTTACGCCCCCTCCGAAGGGCGGAACGTGCAGATATTCAACTTGCTGAAATACAATGGCAGAACCCCGTAGATGTTAATGTTACACTTCGTACTGAAAAAGTGAAAGGAGTACCCTAGGAACGAACTCAGTACCCTTATGTCCAAAGGCACACGTTCTTACCCCTCAACCACTGAGGTTCTAAATGCACACAGAATATTATAAATAATGGTGATAAAGAAATGGAAAGTAAATTGCGCGCCAAAACTATGTATTCGGAAAGTTCATTTAGCCCAATCGAATTAAAGTCGCTTACTAATACAATAGAACAATAGACACCCATCAAATTTTATAAAATTTTGCGTATTTATTGTCAAAAATGACTTGTCCATATATATATATATATATATATATATATATATATATATATATATATATATATATATATATATATATATATATATATATATATATATATATATATATTTATATATGTATGTATATATGTATACTTTCATTCTTCTGATTATTTAAAAGGCAGAGCCTATCTTGTATCATAAAGCTTTTGTACAGTGCAGTCGGTTGCACTGTACATATAGTCATGTCAGCTTTCATAGCGAATTTCTAAGGTTTCCTAAGTCTTTTCATAAGCTATTATTTTATGGATGTTCATTACCATAACGCAATTGCTGCCTTAATATAGGTGATTTTGAAAATTTTCCATTTTACTTGATAAATTATATCATACTCCCTACCATAATGCACATGTATTTATTATATTCGTGTTCATTAGCGTAAAACACTTGCTGCGTCAATATAGGTATATTTTAACATTTTTCCGTTCACCTTGATAAATTATATCATACTCCCTACCATAATGCACATGTATTTATTATATTCGTGTTCATTAGCGTAAAACACTTGCTGCGTCTATATAGGTATATTTTTAATTTATTCTGTTTTTCTAGCTGAATTGTATCATACTCCCTACGATAACGCACCTGTATTTTATTCGTATTCGCTACCGTAAAACACTTGCTGCGTCAATATAGATATATTTTAAAATTTTCCGTTTTACTTGCATACCTATATCATACTCCCTACCATAACGCACATGTATTTATTATATTCGTATTCATTACCGTAAAACACTTGGTGCGTCAATATAGGTCTATTTTTAAAAAATTTCCGTTTTACTTGCATAATTATATCATACTCCTACCATAACGCACATGGATTTATTATATTCGTATTCATTACCGTAAAACACTTGCTGTGTCACTAAAGGTCTATTTTATTTATTTTTTCCGTTTTACTTGCATAATTATATCATACCCCCTACCATTACGCACATGGATTTATAATATTCGTGTTCATTACCGTAAAACACGCATTATTATACCATACGCTACCATAACGCACTTACTGCGTGCATATTTATTTTTATGAATTCTGGGATCTTTTAATTTATTTCTACTACTAGAAGGATGTGGCAACAGCGCGTGAACTGCAACGACGAAATTCTAGTGCGCGACGACTCTGCCGGTTCACCGGATTCAACTGCAGAATTACCGATAAATGATATATCTACTAGATAAATGATATATCTACTAGATAAATGATATATCTACTAGATAAATGATATATCGTAAAGCAAGCTGTAAATATTACCTTTATCCGACTCAATTTCTTTTAAGTTTGCATAAGTTCGGTGTGTAAGTGCACGTTTTATTAATCTTTGATCAAAATCTTCACTTAATCTTTTACCAAAAGAATACAATTCAGCATCATAGTTCCATTCAAGATATGTTGATCTTGGCTGTTCGGGTAAAGGATCTGCATTTGACTTTCTGCGTTGAAGTTCTACTAGCGTTGGTGCTACCCATCTTTTTATGTTCCTCCTCTCTGTATAAAGAACAAATGAGACAACAGTCGGAGAATTGTAAATATTAGTGAATTGATTTTAATGCTCACCAACTATATCAAACTTTTGCGCAAGGTTTCTAATATGCTTTAAAACAAACAGTCCAGACTGTCTACAATGAAACATCTCAATTAACAGTTAACAATAATAATTATGTTTAGGAAAATGAAATTAAGTAAATTTGAATAAAATGTTAGGTTAGAACCATAGATAAAGTAGTTTATAGTTTACTTTTACTTTTTATCTATGATGAAATATTATTTATTATTATTTTAATACTCAAGGAGCAGCTAAATCTGTACCTTCGGAACGCAATGTTCCCAAAATTAGCGCAGATAGAACCGACAAACGTCATAAAAAAAGAAGAACAACAATCCTTAAAATTTGTTTTGGCGCGAATGCTATTGTGTAAACATATATATATATATATATATATATATATATATATATATATATATATATATATATATATATATATATATATATATATATATATATATATATTGCGAGAACATTTGTGGTAATGCTTTGTTCTAAGTGTTTCTTGTAGTTATTGTTTGAGGCAATTTTGCGTAAATTGTGATAATAGAAACCAATTAAAATGCCAGTGATTTGTGAAATCTGTTTAAAAACATTTTCGACTCAAAATGGTATTAACAGACGTTTGAGAAATGCCCATAAACAGGAATGAAAGAATATTATCTCCTATGAGTACAATAGTTTTGATAGTAACTGCTTAAAGGAAGGCTGTATATTTTCTTGGGGATTGTTAATAAATAACAAATACATAAGTTATAGCATATCGCTGTTATTACTATTGGCATTTAACCGTCTGTATGTCTACTAACAACTAAACTTAATTAATATTAGAGCCATTATTTTATTATGTCATTCCTTTGGTAAAATAATATATTCTGTTTTTTTTTTTTGTAAATAGTCTAACTTTCTAACCTTAAGGAAACGCCCAAACGCTCAGAAGGGACACAAACTTTAGAGTCGGAAGGGACACAAATTTTATAGGACATTCTAGATGTATCCCCATAGACATATAAAGAATTCATAACATAATTACATAAGCGCTAAAAGGTCAAGTAAAAAAAAACAGTTTTTGGGTGAAATTAATTTCACCTTACAGCAGAACCATGAAATTATTTTCACGTTACCATAGAAACTTGAAATTAATTTCACGTTGGATGTTGAAATTAATTTCCAGGTATCAGCTTAACTTGAAATTAATTTCAACTTCCGAAAGTAGAACTTATTTTCAATTCGCTTGTGTAACGTGAAAGAATATTCACGTTATCACAGGAAGTTGAAATTAATCTCTCCTTTTTCCGGGCGCGTAACGAGCATATTCGCACATCCCACTAAGTAGGGCTAAGGCAAATTCATGACTAGATATTATATTGGTTCCCAGTTCGGCGCGAAAATTGTATGCCGCCACTAACCGTACCTGGCATTTGTATATGTTTTTTACTTTATACTTCTAGGTTAGAAGATATAGAATACATTTGAAATTTTGATTCTGAAGGTGCTTAAAATATTTTATCAGGTACTTAGTCGATAAAACTGGAAGTTCCATTATTGAATAATTTCACAGTCTGCCAATAACTAAGTGATTCCCTGTAATTTAACTACTCATTTTAAAATGTCAAAACAAAAAGCTGGAGTACATTTTATTGAAGGTAAGAAGAAACTATAATCGAGGTCTACATGTAAATATGAATGTTTTACCAACTAAGGACGACCACATTCAATAAATTTAATTATTTATACCTATCTAATACCTACCACCCTACGGGGCACATACTTCTCTTTGTGGTGAAGAAATCAGTCTTTGTCAAATTTCTATATCTAACAGCATGGTTAGAAAATATAAAGAGCATAATAAAGAATTGAGTATTATTTATCCAAAAGCTGTTGACTAACATTGGTAAGATTCAAGAAATAATAAAACATATTTTTTCAATATAAACGAACTTACATGAAAGCTAATGTACATATAAGTATAGTATAGTTTATATCAACATAATAATGAATATTCTGCTTTTATGCTAATGCCCTTCCTAATAATTTTTGTAAGCCCACGAACACATTTTCACCACTCATATTTCCATATGAATTTTTAAGGTCGTTACCGAATAACTTATTGATTAAGACAGGCCCGAAACATAATACACGTCTTATGCAACTTCATAATAGTTATCAGCATATGGCGACATTAAATCAATTTTATGTGAATGTATCGCTAATGATGGGCTGTGCGGCTATTACGAAATAGCAAGCAGGGCTTTTCCTTCACTTGTGGTATAAGTTCGGTACTTTAGAACTACAGGTTAGAACTTCTGGTTATCGTTATGCATGTTTAATCTTAGATCTTGACTTTCGGTTATATCTGATAAATAATGATTGTTTTTACTTGACCACAATTGTAAGCTCAGCACGATAGTTTGTGTTTTTGATCTTTCACCCTTACTTTTTTCCTCAACTGAATAGGTTGACAGTGCAAATAAGGTTGGTATATATTTTCATTCCCATAAGTAGGAAACCTTCTTAAAACTTTCCAAGTAACTTTAGTACACGAAGAGAGCTTTTCTAACCATACATGTGAGAGATCATTCATTCAATTAAGAGTTTAAGGTTGTATAAAGCAATATGGTTCTACCTACTCTCGCCGAAATTTCATAACTTACTTCCTAATCCGGAAAACAACATATTCATTTATTTCTTCTGGATTGGTGTGTATGTGCCATTTTCTTGCAGATTATATTGTGTACAATACATCACCGTTTGTCATAATGGATAATAGTGTAGCAGTATAGCAATTAATACGAAGAAATCAGGTGGCAAACGAACAACCAACTTATCTGTCGACATATCACTTATTCTTACAAATGTTTCTTATTTTACATTTTAAATAATTACAAATTACAATCATTTGGATTCAAATGTCAACTCAACATTTAACATCGACATCCGATACCCATCGTATTTACTCTTTATTCGCATCCACACGAAATTTGCCAATCATGAACCCTCAAAATCCAGGATATGCAGTACTGAGTGGGATGTGTGAATATTCCTGAACCGAACGACGTTTCACTTTCACGCCTTTATTTACCATTATGTTTATCCTTTATCAAAAAAGAGTCTAAGGAAGACTCAAAAATATAGCAGTAGCAGTGCAATCTTATCCTATTATAAATTACGTGTTAATGAACACCTGAATTTAGTATCTAAATCGCCCATGTTAACACTAATCGCCAACGTGAAATTAATTTCAACTTTCTGTGATAACGTGAAAATAATTGCATGTCTCCACTGGAAGGTGAAATTAATTTAACTCAAAAACTTTTTTTCCACTTGATCTTTCAGCGCTTCCGTACATAATACTTTCTGCTATACTGTGGTTTAATTATGTCATAATGCCATGTCATTCTTACATCTTGGCAACGTCGCGGTACGGAGGTACAAGGAGAGACTAATCCTATCATTAAAATCCGACGTTGCTACATGTGACAATGACATATAAACGTCATTGACATGTGACTATTCGTATTCGTCCATGCCTTTAAATGGCGACAAGTTGAAATAACTCTTTATAACTGTACGCAATGACACAGAATCAAATTCGTTAATTTCTTCATAACATGCAAATGGATTGGTGAGGTGGGTTAAATTAAAAGAAACTGAACTGCATTTGGTTGAATTAAATCGCGATTCTCGTCAGATTAATCACTTTTTCATAAATTGCAAAGGGGTTTGTGGTGTAACTATTCATGCATGTGTGTCCCGAAAGGCGACAAGTTTGAATTACTCTTCATAACTGTCGCCGTCTTAAAAAGTTACTTTTAATATGACACGAGATATATTTCTACCTTTATTACATTTTCTAGGCCTGTACCTACTTTTACTTATGCTCTTACTTTCCATATAGAAGAAAATTCGCATTCATCTTATTCCACCAGGAAATGCTGCTCATTTTAATTTTAAAAAAATCTCTGGACGCAGCAAGTGCGTTATGGTAGTAAATTTTCATAGAAATGATCTGGCACCAAATATTTTATTATAACTTTTTTTCTTCAAACATAGAAATCTAAATTTTTGTGTATAGTTTACTTTTTATATCGTAAACCTACCTACCAAATTTGGTTATCATAGCTTTTTTATTTTTTGAGATAAAAATTTTTTTAGAATGAAAACTCAAAAATTTCCCGGAAAACCTTGTCCGATTTTCCTGACTAACGAACCTATCCAAGCCACTTACAAAAGGAAGGTACATGCCAAATTTTATCAAAATCGGCCCATTATTTCTTGAGTTATCGGTGTGATACATACATAACATATATATATATATATATATATATATATATATATATATATATATATATATATATATATATATATATATATATATATATATATATATATAAACATATAAAAATTGAAACTAACACCGGATGTGGGTTCTAGGGGTCCTAGTTCGCGCTCATTTGTAAAATTTTTTTCAAAATTCAAAAGTCGGGATCTCCCCATTAGTTAATTTTTTTACGAAAATTCACTAAAAAATCACTAATAGAGAGGTATCGATGGTGAGGCAAATTTTTTTCAAATGATCGCCAAACCCATATCCGGGGTCACTTTCAATTTTTATAAGTTTATATATATATATATATATATATATATATATATATATATATATATATATATATATATATATATATATATATATATATCCGTGTGTGTGTGTGTGTGTGTGTAGGAACCTCGGTGGCCCAGGGGTAAGAACGCGTGCCTCCAAGCCGAAAGGGTACTGGGTTCGATTCCCAGGGGCTCCCTTTCACTTTTTCAGTACAAACTGTAATAAATTAACATCACCCGAGATTCTGGCATTGTATTTGAGCAAGTTGAATGTCTGCGCGTTCCGCCCTTCGGAGGGGGCGTAAAGTCGCCGGTCTCGTGTCCATGTGATGTTGGGCATGTTAAAGATTTCTACCCTCCTTACAGAAAGGCAGGGGTTCGGCAAAATTTCCAGGATAGCGAGGTGAAACTGCTCACTAGCGTCGTTGATTTGCCATAGTCCCGGAAATATAGACCGACGTTATGGTACAAAAAATGTATATGTGTGTATGCATGTATGTATCCACAAGTTAACTCAAAAAATGATTAACCGATTTTGATGAAACTCCGCAAAATCTTTATTTTATTAATAGCTTGGATGAGTTCGTTACCCAAGAAAATCGGACAAGGTTTTCCGAAAAATTTTGAGATTCCTTTCGAAAAAAAATTTTATCTCCGAAAATTACAAAGCTATTTTAATGAAATTTGGGGGATATATTGCCTTGAGACCTTACTACATACCAAAATTCAAATTTGAAGCATTAGATGAAAATTCGCTACCATAACGCACTTGTTGCGTCCTGAACATTTATTTTTAAATGTAGGTACTAATTCAGCATGTTATGCAAATTAATATTACACTACACTAAGCATTTGAACGACTTCACATTTATATCGTAAGCAATCACCTTGTAGCTTAATGCATGATGTTCTTTAAGGTGACGATTCCCAGACAGCACAGACACATTCTGAGAATATACCAGGAATGTTTCGAAAGAATATTCAAACATCCCCAGAACATTTTCACAAGGTACAATATATATTCATAGAATATTCTATGAACATGACAATGGGACAGATTCTGTCATACTAATAAGGTTCTTAGAATGTTATTTATAATATTCTTAGGAGCTCCCAGTATCTTCTGAAAATGTTCCACGAACATTCAATGAATCTTCTCAAAATGTTCATACATATACTCATGGGAACTTGCGTTTTAAAAAAATCTCGGGACGCAGCAAGTGCGTTATGGTAGTGAATTTTCATAAAACTATTTTTTAATAGCAATAATGTGTGTTTTTTTAAGAAAGCAGGCATCAAATTTGGTTACCAGTATAATCTATATAGTAAAAACAATGTGCCATGTTTCATCAAAATAACTTTATTGTTTGAAAATGAAAAAAAAATTCCGAAAGTAAACTTAAAGTGTTCCCGAAAAAACTCGTTTTTTGGTCAACCTTATAGGTTAATAGCAAATTGAGCAATTCAAATATTAAGCATTTGATCAAAATTGGCTACCATAACGCACTTACTGCGTCCAGAATTTTTGTTCTTACAAACATGCATTATATTTCGATGGAAAATACAAAAATGCAATAACATAAGGCGTGTTTGATTAAAAAAATTTTCATTAAAATGTTTTTAATAACAAATATGTGTGTTTTTTTAAGAAAGCAGGCATCAAATTTGGTTACCAGTATAACCTATATAGTAAAAACAATGTGGCATGTTTCATCAAAATAACTTTATTGTGTGAAAATGTACAAACATTTCCAAAAGTAAACTAAAAGTGTTCCTAAAAAAACACGTTTCTTGGTCAACCTTATAGGTTAATAGCAAATTGAGCTGTTCAAATATCAAACATTTGATAAAAATTCGCTACCATAACGCACTTGCTGCGTCCAGAATTTCTTTTCTTACAAACATGCATTATATTTCGATGGAAAATGCAAAAATGCAATAACATAAGGCATGTTTGATTAAAAAAAAAGGAAATTTGTATCACCAACGACTTATGGGCCATCCTGTGATTGTACAAATATTATTTTAAGATGTAGCTCAAGACACCCTATAATTAATATATACAATTTTTTTTCATATCTTATATAATAACGGATATATTGAGCTTTATTGATTTTCTACGAAAATTCGACAAAAATTATATACCATTAAACGGTAAACTCTATAGCTAAGGCTACTGCCAAGCATCAGCGAAAGGGTCTATTTGAAATGAATTTTCTGCAAACATTTTAGTAAAATTAAGGACAATGACGGTTGAAACTAAGACTTTAGGGTTTGTAAAACATCCTTCTTGAGACATTTTATTTCTATAGCCCGTATTAGATTCAAGTTACTTGCCTAAATGTTGCCAATTTTGACATTTTAAATCGCCACTTTGACGTTTTGAGGAAAACCCCAATTTATTTTTCTTTAAATGCTCATAACTTTTTTGTCTTTTGAGATACATAGCTAAATTTTGGTAGGTAACTTACTTATAAGGATATAAACCTGTGTACCAAATTTAGTTGTCCTTACTTTGTTAATTCCGGAGATATAAATTTTTTTCGAAAGGAAATACAAAATTTTCCGGGAAAACCTAGGCAGATTTTCCTGGCTAACGAACTTATCCAAGCCATTTGCAAAAGGAATTTTTTCACCAAATTTAATCAAAATCGGCCCATTATTTTTTGAGTTATCGGTGTGATACATATATATATATAAATATATATATATATATATATATATATATATATATATATATATATATATATATATATATATATATATATATATATATATATAATATATATATATATATATATATATATATATATATATATATATATATATATATATATATATATATATATATATATATATATATATATATATATATAAACATATAAAAATTGAAACTGACCCCGGATATGTTTTCTGGGCGGCCTAATTAGCGCTCATTTGAAGAAATTTTTTCAAAATTCAAAAGTCGAGATCTCCTCATTAGTGAATTTTTTTAAAGAAAATTCACTAAAAAGATATACAGCGTGTTTCGCATCAGAAACGACACAGAGTAGGGGAACCTAAGATATGGGGATGTAACGCAAACTCCTATACTAAGGAGCATCCCTAAGAAGTTATAGGCCTTCAAAGTGGCGTTTTAAATTTCAAAAAAAATAATTAATATCTCAGTAATACTTCAACTTAGAAAAACCAAATTTGGTACACGTGTTGGGTGTACCAAGAGCATTAATCGTTGGTGAGTAGAGTTCAATTGAAGCATTTCAAAGCGTTTAATAGTGGTGATGCACACATAAAATGTGAAAGAATTTCTTAACCTATTGGCAGATCTAAAAAATTATTATTTCATTTTATGGGGAAGTAAATTATAAAACTTTTTACTCTTGTTATTTTTCAAAAAGCTTTTGTCGTTTTCAAGAAAAACCCGAATAACTAAAAACACATATATTATTACTGTTACTTAAAATCATCAAAAACACAATAGATGCCTGTGAAATTATCATGTTGAAGCATTTCTATAACTTATCAATAGCAATTTTTTTATTTATGTTGTTTGAGTTGTCTGTTTTCTACTAAACTATACTTATTCACACTTTTTTCCTAATTGTCAAATTTGACCTATACATAAGTTTATTGGCAAATATTTAATTTTCCATGATTTTTAGTAAGATTGATAAATATGTTTCTTTACTTATTCGTGTTTTTTAAAACAACAAAGTCTTTGAAAATAACAGGAGTAACGAGTTAAATTCCTCATAAAATGAAATATTTTCTTAAATCCACCAATCTGTTAAAAAATTGTGACATTTTAAGGGTGCATCACCCCTAATCAACCCTTTCAAATGCCTTAATTGAACTCTACTTACCATTGATAGGTGCTCTTGGTACACTCAAAACGGGTACTAAACTTGGTTTTTCTAAGTTAAAGTATTACAGAGATATTGATTTTTTTTCTAAATTTGAAACCCCACTTTGAAGGTCTATAACTTCTCAGGGTGCAACTTAGTATAACGGTAAGTTGCGTTAAATCGCCATATTTTACGTTTACCTACATGCCCCTGTCCTATGTTGGTTCTTATACGAAACAAAAACAAAACCCTGTATACATTTCTTGAATGATACCGAAATTAAGAGAATGCAAAGATATGAAATATTGGATTTCTCTTCAAAATTTACTGATTTTCCACCATTTAACTGATCTTTTATATATTTTCGTATAGGCGCAAGCCCAACAGGATAGAATTTGAACTTCAATCACTCACCCTTATGTAGGTTACCATATTGTTCCAGTGGCTACACACACACACACACACACACACCTGTAAACTCAAGTTCAGATACGTAATAAGTCAACAGTTTAAGTATTGCACATTTATTCAGATTAAGTATGTACTAACAAATACAAAGAAATGTCTGAATAAAATATTAATAAAATAATCAAAATTTCAATAACATAAAAATCAAATGAATAAAGATACAGTTCTTGGACTTGTCAGAAAATGTAATAGCCACATATAAAGTTTCCGAGATGAATAATCACGGTTATCCCCACTGAAGTAACTTGAAATTTGGCTAGACTATTATTGATCCTACAGGCTTTCGGTGTGGCATTAAAGGAATTGCATTACGCAATATTACTTACACCTTTATAGAATACAACTAAATTGGACAGAACATGCCACAAAATCACACTCACTTGCACTTACACAAAACTACAACTGAAAGTCGTCTAAAAGACCTTTTGATCTTTCCCTTGTATGGTTGCTTTCTGTTCTGCTTCCGCGAACTTGGTTTTGACTTCTAAAGCTATTTTAGTATCCCAATGCCCAATGTTTGTCACCAACAACATGGATATTCTGGTTATAAAGGCATACTTTGGCAAAGTGATTCCGTATCTGATAAATTGCAAGTTTTGTTGTACATTCATCTTCCTACTATATGTTCAGGTTCACATTTTCTGCACTTTATAGTGGTACAGCATTAACTTCTTCCACAGGGTTAAAAAGCCTGAGATGTTGCTTAGACAATTCTATAGATTTGCAGTATTCTTGCATTTTTCCAGTCCATCCACATCAAACTGTGGTGGTGGTTTATATTGCATCACTTAGGTACTATTGAACATAACACAATTTTTAAATTATATATTATACAATGTCGGTGTACCTAATTCGTAAGATGATCCAGTCTCAAGCAAAATTGGCGAACCCATCGTCAGTGTGAACTACAGAAGATGCTTTAAAACTTGTTCCTTTACTGGGTGCGTCTTAGTTCTTGATAACCTCACACCATGTTTTAGTTGCTTCTGTACTCTGGATCTATGTTTGCAATTACACACTGTTCTCCGTGCTCACGTCACATTATTATTTTTAATTAATTATGTTAGAATATAAACTTAAACAACATTGACCACAGACCCTTCATTTTGACATTACTTTTTATTTACGTCTAGCGGCCATCTTGCCATCTTCCCTTCCCGGCGACATGGACATGAGCTCTATCCCTAAAGAATGGATTGCCTAAATATACAATTTCGGATGTGTTTACCCATAGACAGGTAACAGAATCAAACATGCAAAACAGTTACTATTATAATTCTCACCACTATACCGGAATCATCATCTATCTTTTTCATTAAATTCGAAAGTTATATAATATTATAAGGACATCTCAAGCACATTCTGAGAGAATATTCGGTATAATAATCTATTCAAATATTCTCAGTATATTGATGAAGAATTTTCTCAGAATTTTCTAAGGATATGATTGAATGAATGTACTCCGAATATTCAAGATTGAAGTGTGAAATTCCATAAATGTTATTAGAACATTCCAAAACAAATATTCTGAAAAAAGAATGTTCTCACATTGTGAGAACATTCTGAGAATATCTTGTGCTGTATGGGTTGAGAATACTTTGGCTGGAATAGTTTTAGTAACATTATGTTTACATGAAACATAAAACGGGCATTTTCTTCCTTTTTATTTTGAGTCTTACCAAAAACAGTGCATGCAGACTACAATACAAACAAAATGCAAAATTTATTCTTAAATTGAAGAGTTAAAAAGATATAATAGAGTATATGTATAGATTAATAAAATTTTGCGTTAAAATGGCATGCCATGATAACTGGCAACGTCGAATTTTAATGCTACGATTAGTCGCTCCTGAGGTGCAGATACAAGGTTAGGTGACAGCTGACAGGTGACATTCGGCTTCGGCTGTGGAGTTTAGTGTGGAGTGGAGGCTGTGGACAGTTATTTTTAAAGGACGTTTTAGCATTTTGTAATTTTATATCGAAGTTTTACCAAAGCTATCAACAATTATTAAAGAATCTATCTTATTTGTCATTTGACCTCTAACACAACCCAAATTAATCTATAATATATAACTAGGGTTTCAAACCTTAAAGTGCACTTTTTTCAGTATTAGTCATGTCACACTTTGGCCGATGTTGACATAACCTTTATTTGTGTGGTTCCAATAGTGAGTTTTATGTTAATTTGCATTTTTGTTTATGTTTATTTCTGCTGAAGTGCGGTGTAGTCTATCTGAATATTTTATAACATCTAAGAAGTTCTAAAGTTAATTTTGTGACTTGGTGAATTCAAATATATATATCGAGACTGCATAAAATGGGTGACACCAGTGATTTAGATCGCCAAATTGAACAACTAAAACGCTGTGAGATTATAAAAGAAGGTGAAGTTAAGGCCTTGTGTGCGAAAGCGAGAGAAATTTTAGTCGAAGAAAGCAATGTACAAAGAGTAGACTCACCTGTTACAGTAAGTTTAAGTTTTCCTGTATTCTTTTGTTGCCATTTAGGTAATGTTTGAATATTTTTATATGTCATAATTTAAATTCAGAAGCTTTGGAATATTAACATAGCATATTTATTTAGTATAAGCTGTAGTGTCTTTTGTTAGAATATCAACTGTAATTCAATTCACTAATTAAAATTACATTTTATCTAAGCTAAATAATTTAAAAAAAAGTCCGGAGGTAGCAAATGCATTATGGTAGTAAATTTTCGCAACCCATTCCACAAAAATTGTTAAATAGTTAATAAAAGTTAAAAGAGATAAAAAGTTTATGGTGAAAAAGTAAAGATACATCTTGACTTATGTGCACTCTAAGGTAGGGATGGGCACATTTCTTAAAACATCGAGGTTAACATCGATGTTTAACATCGAAACCTACTATCGATGGTAGGAAAAACATCGGCTGGAAAACATCGATGTTGGGAAACATCAATGTTTTCAAAATAATAGTAAATTTACTAATTCTATGTTCTTTCGGAAAAAAAAATAGTTTGTAGTTTTGTAGGCATTAGAAAATGGAAACATATTCCGATGCATATTATAGCAGGTGCAGGTTAAAAAACGGCTATTACTGGTTCTGTGTTACTGTCAGAGCCCAGCGCCATCAGTCTCCGAGCCTTAAACGTTCCTGTTTATGATGTTACTACGTCAATTGATCGGACAGGAGTGCCCATTTATGCCAGGTAGCCGGAATTTAATACTTACTGCGTTCACGTACAGATGTCGCTTAAGTCACAATGTGCAAAGAGTAAAGAATCAATTAGTATATTGTTCAGTAAATTGATGTATTTTTGAGCTACTTAAAGACTTTCTAACAAAAAAATTACAGGACATTTGTGGGATACGCAACGATGTTTCGATGATTACAAATAACATCGATGTTAAAAATATAACATCGAAATTACAACATCGATGTTTTAAACATTGATGTTCAATGGAAAACATCGATATTCCAAAAACATCGATGTTAGGTGCCCATCCCTACTCCAAGGACCCCCAGCACCACTCTACACTACGCTACACTACACTATTTTTTTCTCTCTCAGGGCTTGTCCGCGGCCTTGCCGCCCAGATAGCACACTACACTATGGTTTTCTCTTCCATACTTTTTCATTTAGACAAACTGATGATGAGGAGTAGAGACAACCAAGGGGGGAGTTGGACTGTTGAGTTTAAATGAACTGGTGTGCTTCAAGTGCACATTTACCTAAATTGTGTATAATGAAGAGCCTGATATTCAGTATATGTAAGAAATTCTTAGGTATATCAATAACATCTGGTATTATTGGTCAATAATAGACTGTAAATTTCCAGATGAGCTAATACACAATCAATGTAACCATCAATTTAAAGTTTACTATACCTTAGGTTCCGTCTTTTTTTGGCACAAAACCTAATTTTAATTTTTGTGAATCTTTCAGTAGGTGCCCTAACCTGGAATATATAATATAATATTGAAAATTAAATCCTTTTGGTCTTGAAGTTAACAGCCAAATTCCAGGGGCTAATTCACAATATACTTGTTATTAAACTGTAGGGATAATGATAATAATTTCAACCCAAAACACTTCAGGTGTATAATTTGCCACATAGATGGTTAAAAATCACAACAAAAATAATAATTTCCCCATATACAAAAATAAAGAACTAACATGTTGACTGCCACGGCAGTTGTATATGCCCGCCAGGTGAAATTCTCTACATGCAATGGGGGTTGTATATGACTGTATCCTTGGACTATGAATCCAGCTCCACTCAATGTTGTCATAAGTTTATCAACAAGTGACCACAGCAAAGGTCCTTGAGGACAACCTTTTGCTGTTGTCCTGTTGCATTGGTTCCATTTGTGTTGACTGTGATAACACAGCTTTTTAGCATTGACTCAATTCATCTTACAATGGAATTCCACTACCCTTTCACATTAAAGTATTAAGAAAAAAAGACATTATATTACAATTACTTAAAGTAGTCCCACTTCTAAATAGAAATTCCAAATTGTCCATGAACAACAAGTTGCTCATGTACAAAGTCATCATCCGGCCAGCATTGGCCTATGCATCACCTGCATGGGCCACCGCGGCTGCAACACACATCAAGACCCTTCAAGTCATCCAGAATAAAATTCTGAGAATGGTTACCGGAGCGCCATGGTTTGTCAGAAACAGTCAGATTCACTCTGATCTGGAAATGCCTTTGATACTTGAGTTTATAACTCAACTATCCACAACTCAGTTCGCAAAAGCCGCTTCTCACCCAAATGCTCTTCTCCTTAGTGCCACCGACTACGATGAGCAACTTCCACATAAGCATAAGCGTCCAAAGCTTATGCTTACCCGCTAACGCCCCCGTGACAAAAACAGAATGGAAAAATGGAAACATTCAAACCCAAACGTCATTGTGTGAAATCTTTCCGACAGAGGTATGGACTAAGGTCCGGTACTCCTAGGGAGGCAGTTTTAGTGAGTACAGTCTCACAGTACCTCGATATCCCATGGCACTACGGTGCTGTGGATGGGGTCTGCATGAGCATTTCTTCCTCCTGTATCAAAAAAAAAAAAACTTAAAGTAAGAAAATACAACATTTTTGGTTTCATTTCTTTATTACAAAAGAAAATTAACAGTTACACTGACTAGGAAAGAAATAGAAATTACAGTATATAAGAATCTTAGTAACTAAGTACTTTGAATATAAGTTATAACATTCTAAACAAAGATGAGGGCGGCTCTAGGATGTATTACAATAAGTTATAACCTTTTTTTTAACAACCCTTGCAGTATTTTCCAGCTTTGTCAAATGTGCCTTATTTTCTAAGCAATTTGTTGACTTGTGCTGGCTTTCTTGTTGGGGTTTGTATTTGCAGTGTTAAATTTTCATGGTATGGTTCTTTACAAGTTGTATATTACTTAATAGGGCTTATAGTCCTCTCCTCACTGTGACCCCAAAGGGTCTTTTGCGCATGACTTTTTCCTAATAGTTGCTCAAAAAGTTCAGACTTTTCATGTAGTCCACTATCTTCTTGGGGGCTATTTTACCTATTTCCTGGGGTGTTAGGTTCACCCCTCCAAGGTATTTTAGCCTTTTGCAGAACTGAGCCATGCAGTCGCCTAGCAAGTGTTCTGTTGTTTCTGCTGCTTCAGTGCAGTATCTGCAGTTTTCACTGTCTGCCTTATCCATCTTCATAAGGTGATACCTTACTGGGGAAGTGTGCTGTGAAAAGTTCTCAAGTCGTTCCTGTTCAATCCAAGAACCAGTTCAGACTTCTCTGTTGATATGGTGAGGAACCATTTTTCCTACTTTAAACCTGGCATTTTCCTCCAGTATGAAAGCATTTGGTTCTTCTCCCAAGTATCAAGTTCATTTCGTACGTGGCTTTTTGTTAGTACCAATAGGGGTCTGGACCATAGAATGGTCTTGGCTGGGCAGAATGAGGTGACCCTCATCTGGGTGCCGGGTCACTCGGGGGTCAAAGGCAATGAAGAAGCTGACAGTCTCGTAAAGCGAGGGTCAGCAGAACCATTTATGGGACCAGAACCGGCTCTGGGCGTGTCAAAGAGCACTGCCAGGGGAGCCATTAAGTTCTGGGTCAGAAACCAACACAAGGTGTACTGGGCGGACTGTCCAGGGCTCAGGCATGGGAAGTCAATAATTGACGGACCCAGTTTAAAGAGAGCTGTAGAGCTGCTAAATCTTAGTAGAGGACAGCTCAGAAACACAACAGGTCTCTTGACGGGACACATGGCCGTCAAGAAACACCTGCATAAAATGGGGCGGTTCGAAGGGGACCTCGCATGTAGACTCTGCGGCGAGGGGGAGGAATCAGCCCAGCACATCTTGTGCGAGTGTAAAGCTCTGAACCGCAAAAGACAACTGATCTATGGTCAGTCTAGACCGGAGACAGAGCAATATAAAACTTCACCCTACCAATCGCTGTGCAGACTAGTTCAAGGCACAGTGATTTTGGAATGGGTGGAGTAAGACTAAGGGTACGCACAATCAGCCAAAGGTTGCAGTGCTATCAGGGCGGCAAGGCCGCGGACAAGCCCTGAGGGAACAAAAAAAAAAGAATGGTCTGGCCTTTTTGCAAGGCTATCTACTTCTTTATTTCCTTCAATGCCTTGATGCGCTAGTACCCACATAAAAGTTACTTTGTTGTTCATAGCCAGTTGCTTCAAGGATTTTTTGCAGTTTATGTGGCATAAGTAGGTACAGCATTACCCGCATAGACCATTGTTATTCTAGGAATAGAGATTACAGAGTCCTTTGAATAACAGGACAACCCCTCTATCGGATGCAGGGAGTTTTAGGTGTGTATATTTTTTAGTAAGAATTGTGTAGGCACAGTTTTTGTATCGGAGCTCGGAACTGAATAAATACTTTAAAGTTAACCCACATCGTTTTTAATTATAGCTTCCACCGAAACATGACATGGTGCTGCGAACAAACTCGCATGAATAACAGTGAAGTGAAATTAAATAAGTAAATTAAAAGTGGAATATTGAAAATTAATTAATAAGTAGTGAATGTATAGTGTAAAGTAACAGTGCAAGCGAAAATGTTCACCTCTGTGTTACCACTCTGTTAATGGTGTCTGGTTCGTGGCTTGAAGTTATTGCGGTTACATATTAAAGGGGACTGTATCGTGTTATGAAAATTAAATTACTTGAAAACACTTAGGTATAGAATAGAATAACTGTATTAGCCACAAGATCACACAAAAAATGAAATTGGCCAGTCAAGATAAAAAATTATACACAAAGTACATGTAAATGTGAAACTAAAAATTAACAAAAATACATACACATCTAAAACACACAATATCTGCTTATCACTAAAACAGTGGATCACCTGGCCATCGAGAATCTCAACTGCGGCACTACATTAAAATATTCATCTGTTCTGTATAGACAAGCCTGTATTAAAAAATCTCTCATAATTTTTCGGAATTTATTAATAGGTTCATTTCTCAACCACCTTGGGAGTGCATTGAAAAAGTCGACCCTAACCCTTTTAGTTTTATTTATCCGATGCCTCGGTTGGATTAAATTATCTTTATGTCTGGTGTTATAACTATGCACTTCAGCATGTGTGTCAAAACTTCTCCTGTTCTCTCTCACCACCAACAATTGTCTGTAAACCACCAGTGAGTATAGTGACATTATGTTATGTTCCTGAAAGATGGGTTTACAGTGAGCACAGCAACCGGCCCAGACAATACATCTGACAGCTGCTTTCTGCAACACAAGTGCACACTCGCTGCATTTCCCCATGCAAGCAAACAGTAATTCAGACGTGAGTAAAACAATCCATAATAGGTGATCAAAGCTGCCTGAGGTCCAGCCATTGCAGAAATCTTACGCACTGCATACACTGATGGGGCTAGTCTACCAACGAGTCTATTTGGCTCCTCCATACAAGAGCAGGGTCGATGTTGAGACCAAGAAAACTCCTAGCAGTGTTCGACTCATTAGAAGTGACCCTGGCATGAAAACTGATTAAAGCTGTCTTATCCTCATTGAGGAATAGTTCATTATCATTAAACCAAGCTCTCGCCTCACGAAGAACACTGTCCACAGTCTTATTGACACCACTACCAGCATTACCAGTGATAATAAAAGTTGTGTCATCTGCAAAGAGGGCTGTTGCTATCCTGCTCTGTTGGATGCCATCAGGAATGTTAGGGGGAAGATCATTTATATATATGAGAAAGAGAAGTGGCCCTACTACAGAACCCTGAGGCACCCCTCTACGAATGTATCCCACTTCACTGTATTTTCCACCATGAAAAACTCTCTGTGTTCTATTATTAAGGTATGACCGCAGCAACTCCAGACAGGCCCTAATACCATAATGACTCAACTTTGTCAAACATATTTCGTGCAAGACACAATCAAATGCCTTTGTTAAGTCTGCAAAAACTGCACAGCACTGTTTTCTCTGTTCAAAAGCACAATTTACGATCTCTAGAAGATACGATATCGCATCCATGGCGCTGCATCTCTTGCGGAAACCATACTGATGTTCATAGAATAGATGGTTATCTTCAAAGTAGCTATAAAGTTGTTGGAAAATAAGGAATTCGAAGATTTTTGAGAGTATTGGCAAAACCGAAGCCTGCCTAAAATTGCCAGGATCGTTGCAGTCCCCCCTCTTGAAAAACGCAAGTACCTTCGAACACTTCATCAACACAGGGAAACAACCCTGCATGATGCAGAGATTAAAGATGTGTGTCAGTGGCAGAGCAATAGAATCTCCAGACCTCTTAATGACATACGAGTCCATACCAAATATATCCTTTGATTTTGTATTTTTGAGTTTATTGATATCATTCCTGACATCCTCCTCAACAACTGGTTTCATGAAAAAACAGTTCGCTGGACTTTGAATCCCAGAGAAATAAGATTCTGGGGAATTTAATTTATTTCCCACTGCATTATTTACCAACCTCTCTGCATAGGATGTAAAAAATTCATTGAATGTATTTGCTGATATATTATTTATAATTTGCCAAATTGTTTTTGATTTATTGTCAGACTTTTGGATAGCTTCAGTTGCCGCCTTAGCTCTCGACTGCCTCAAAAACAAATTATATTTGGTCCTTATTTCTCCATAAAGTTGTTTATTCGATGGTGTAGGATGCATCTTATAAAGATCATGTAAGAACAATACTTGCGCATTTAACTCCCAGTGCTCGGATGCGTTACTATCCTCAATACTCAATTGTTTCACCACCCACCTACGACGCATCAACGGGAAACTGTTCTCAAAATGATACTGAAAGATATCAAAAAATGAGCTATAAGCATCCTCTGCAGAATCAGTGGTAAGTACCCCCTGCCAATTCTCGGAAGCCAGTGATTGTTCAAAATCATTGAAACTATGCTGGCCATATGACCACCTCCACTCTACATCCTGGAGCTGTGCAACATCAATTCTGTATTCTAAAAACTGTGCTTCATGATCAGAGGCAATTACCGGGAGAACTCTGGCACTCATAAAATCAAAATCAACAAAAATGTTATCGATGCAGCCGCTGCACCCATTAAACTGTCTAGTAGGAGAGAACACAGTCTGCTGAAGGCTGAAAGACTGTATTAAGTTGTTCTTATTATCATTGTCTATCAACAGCTGTGTATTAAAATCTCATCCTAGGGCAATTTTGCAATTATTATACTTATTGTTACAATACTGAAGTGCTTGATTAAGAATATCCAAAAATTGCCCATACAAGCCACCGGGTGGTCTGTACACCACAATTGAAATGAGCCTCAACTTTTTTGTATAAACTGCTGTTAACTCACATACTTTCTCAACGCTAAGATCTCTAATATACTTTATCTACTGACCAAAAAGTGAATTATAAATGTAAATTCCCACACCTAAGTGTATATGTATATATTTCAAGTAATATAAACTAGTTACAATTTATGTACATTAATAGTAGGTGGCACGTGTATTGCTAAAACATATGATCGAATATGAATTGTTATTGTTATACTCGGTGCAACTACTTTGAAAAGAATAAACGAATAACGAGTAATAAATACGAAGTGAAGCTCTTCAGAGCTGATGAATGAATAGGCTGAGCCCTGGTCTTGATTTCTGCAGGTCTCATTTTTCGAAGGTTAGGACATGTGCACAATACGCGTCGCTATGTTAAGACATTTGTGACAACCAGAACTACACTCTTAAATTTCAAATTGCGCAGTAAAATTAAACGTACCGGCCGCCTTGAAGTGGGAACTTCAAAAACTAACCTAAATGTAAGCATGCTTAAAAACTACACATAAAAATACATACAAATTATACAAACAGGTAAAAAAAATGTCTATAAAATGTTTCTGTCACTGCATGGCAAAATATGGCGAAACGATTCACTGCATGCCAAATTACTACTCCCTTGTTAGTTTTAAGGGTAGCGACTCTAGATACACCATCGTCACCTGGGTGAAGTTCAATAACATGGCCAAGTGACTACTTGCATTGAGCTAAATTATTGTTGTCATGTATTAACACTAAATCCCCCATACGAATGTCACAGTGAGAATCAGTTTGCCACTTTCGTCGCCGCTGAAGACTACTGATGTACTCCTGGGACCAGTGTTTCCAAAACTGCTGGGCCCTCTGCTATACTTGAGTGAAACTGGGTAGCCTATTTGGATTTTGATCCAAAACCAGTCTCTCAAGGGGCACTTTTAGTGAGCCACCTACGAGGAAGTGGCCAGGAGTTAGGGATGTTAGGTTATTGGGATCATTTGACACTTGGGTAACAGGACGGGAATTCATGCAAGCCTCAACCTGAACTAGGATGGTGTATAACTGCTCGAATGTGAATTTATTGTCATTTATATTGTGATTGTCCCCAAAAATTTGAGGTCGCTTCTGATATTGTAATTTCTTCCAAAATTAATTTTAGTTCGTGTGATGCACCTACGAAGTTTGTAGCAATGTCTGAATAAAAAATACTTGGAAGTCCGCGTCCAGAAGTAAAGCGATATAAAGCTTCCAAAAAACCCTTGGTTGTCAGATCATCAACCAGCTCAAAATGTACAGCGTTCGTTGTAAAACAAACAAAAATACAAAAGTTGCCATTTAACCTTTGATTTTGAGTTTCATGTTAAAATATTGTCTGTAAATGCCTACTATTGTCTTTCACTCGAATTTGCACATACATTTTTTTTTATATCAGCCGAAAAGGCAAACGTATGAATTCTAAAACTCGTCAAAATTGAGAATATATCGGTCTGTATATTAGGACCAATCTTCAAAACATCTTTTCAAGCTAATCCCCTGTTAGAGGGGCCGCGACCATCAAGACGAGACGAACACGTTTCACTATCCTTTTTTGAAACTGGATGATGCAGGAAGTAATATACAGTGGCTGTCTTGTAACTTGACTCATCTATAAGGTTCATGTGACCCCATTCAATATATTCCCGCATAAATTTTATGTATTCAGCATAAAGCTCTGGTTAACCAGCTAATTTGTGTTCGAGCCAATCAAATCGTTTTAAAGCTACAGGGCGAGTGTCCCCAATGTTGATATGGTTTTGTTTCAGCGGTAAAGCAACTGTAAATCAACCGTCAACAAACAAACATTTATTGTTAAAATGAATTTCGTATGAGTTTAGGAAAGTAACATCTGGGAACTTTGTTTTATGCGAGACTTCCTCAAGTTCCCAGAATCAGCTATGTCTGGTAACAGTATTGGAAGTGACGAAAGAAGGCATAACGACTGTTTGCAAAGTTTTAAATTTTAATATGGCACATGACCTGAGATAACCTATCTAAAACGTGTCAGTTGAATAATCGATTGAGAATTTATTCTACCCCTTAATTAACAGATAATCCAACAGTTTGGCGCCGTCAAGCAAATCCATGTCTCCAGGTAAATAAAATTTCGGAATGGCAAGTAAATTTACCTGATTAAGGAAAGATTAAAAGGTTTTCACTACCAGACAACTGTTTTATTCTTAACTCTACGCGTTTCGGCCCATTATTGAGCCATCCTCAGGGGTTTAGACTGTGTCCTGTCTCTGTTACAGAAAAGTGCTATATGAAATGTTGCCAAAGTTTGGTTTTTCATCCATTGTCTTGAGGATTTCAAACAAAAACTGCTTAAAACAAGAAAACAGGAACATCACAAGACTCGAAGAAATCAGAGGATGAATGCAAATAACGCTTATTTCCTAGTTTTTAATTTTATCAGACGAACAAAATGGAGTCTCTAACATTGATCTTCAGAGACCTAACATGTTAGGAACATCACAAGACTCGAAGGAAGAGCAGCGGAGGCCTTTGCAGTCAGCAATTCTTTAGCCAATATGGTTCAGCAACCTACTTACTTTCCTCGCATCCCAACACACAGCTCAAATCCCTTGGATCTCCTTCTTACTACAAATCCTGACTCATATATCAGTCACCGCCCCCCATGGGTCGCTCAGACCACGGCATTGTCACTGCTTCCTGTGCAATGCAACCCGACGTCACACAGTCATCACACCCACGTATCGTTTGGAACTACAATTCCGCGAACTGGGACGAAATGCGAGATTACTTTTCCTCATTTCCATGGGCGTCTGTCTGCTTCTTTCATCCTAACTCCTCTGATATCTCACAAAACGTCACCAAAATTATCCAAGCTGGCATGGAATTATTTATTCCACGTACACAGAAAACCTCTGCAGCCACTCAAAAGCCCTGGTTCTCTAAATCCTGTGACAAGGCCAGACTTGAAAAGGTCAAAG
Organism: Tillus elongatus; assembly: GCA_964006375.1. Taxonomy (NCBI): domain Eukaryota; kingdom Metazoa; phylum Arthropoda; class Insecta; order Coleoptera; family Cleridae; genus Tillus; species Tillus elongatus. The sequence goes on from OZ023270.1 coordinate 52,735,700, forward strand.
CTCACAAAAAGCTTCTACACAATCCCAGTCAAGAAAACCGTCAAGCATTTAACGACGCAAGAAACCGCTATGTCCGCATTCTTTCTGGGGCAAAAAACTCGTTTAATAAGCACATCAAAAACAAAGTCCTCTTAAGCTCCAGCGGCAGCAAACCCTTCTGGACTCTTGCTAAATCTATTGGGAATAATTTCTGCAAGAGCACGTTCCCACCTCTTGTCTCAGGGGATGAAATTGTTTCAACCGCCCTGGGCAAGGCTGAACTTTTTGCCTCGTTGTTCGCCGGCAATTCTACTCTCAACCCACCTCCAAATGTTCAACCACCAACAGTCCCCAATGTCGCGCATAAAATGACGGATATCATTTTCAAAACTAGAAAGGTACGAAAGATGCTCTCTTCTCTTAATACCAGGAAAGCCTCTGGCCTTGACGAGATCCCAGCAATTGTTCTCAAAAAATGCGCACCAGAACTTGCTCCTGTCCTGACTCGTCTGTTTCAGACATCTTACAATAGAGGCATATTCCCTAGTAACTGGAAAACTGCTAGAGTACAACCCGTCCCCAAGAAAGGATCGAAAGCGCTTCCTAGCAACTACAGGCCTATTTCTCTCCTTTCAGTCATCTCTAAAGTGATGGAAAAGTACATAAACACCGAATTACTAAAATTTCTTGAAAAACAGTCTAATCCACGACAGGCATTATGGATTCCGTCAGCGCAGATCAACTGCCGAACTCCTTTCCTTTGTCATCCATTCTTGGAAGAAGTTTATGGAACTACACGGTGAATCCCAGATTGTCGCTCTAGACATATCCAAAGCATTCTACCAGGTCTGGCACGCAGCGCTGCTTAATAAACTACCGGCCTATGGCCTACCACCAAAACTCTGTATGTGGACAGCAAATTTCCTCTCCAACCGGAACATTTCTGTTGTCGTGGATGGACATTCCTCTAAACTGTATCCAATAAATGCAGGAGTTCCTCAAGGGTCAGCTTTAGCCCCTACTTTGTTTCTTCTCCACATCAATGACCTCCTCTCTAGCACATCCAACCCAGTTCACAGTTACGCGGACGACAGCACCCTCCACTCCAATATACAATATTCTAAGCCTGTCTCTTTAGCCCAACTAGATGAGGATCGCAGACTCATGGAGGGTTCTATCTCCGTGGATCTCCAAAAATATTAGACTGGGGAAGTAGAAATCTTGTACAGTTCAACCCCACCAAATCACAGTCTTGCTTTCTTTCTCATAAGAGATACACCAGCCCTAGACCCATCACAATAAACAACCAAGTTATTCAAAGTAATGAGTCCTTTTCACTTGTTGGCATCTCTGTGGATCGAAATCTCAATTGGCACCAACATGTCACATCAATTGCAGAAGCGGCTGCTAAGAAATTAGGTTTCCTCTTCCGGGCCCGCAAATACTTTTCACCAGCTAATCTCTATACTTTATATACTTCACAAATAAGACCAAACCTCGAATACTGCTCCTACATCTGTGCTGCTGCCGCTTCTACACTCCCTATCCTGGACTCCATTCAGAAGAGAGCTATACTTCTCATCGGTGACCCTACCCTCACCCAAAGGCTTCCATCCCTTGCCCACCGACGTGCCGTTGGTGACCTCTCTCTCTTTTATAGATATCTGCACGGGCACTGCTCAGGGGAGCTTTCTTCCATAGTTCCCACACTGCTGCCCCCAACAGATCTACCAGGGGAACAGAGCGAATGCACCCTTTTACTGTCCAGGTCACCAGACATAGAACATCTTGTTATGCCCGCTCTTTTGTCCCGAGGACTTCAAAGTTGTGGAATTCCTTGCCGGCACATGTTTTTCCTTCTCCCCGAACCTCCAAACCTACAAGTCCAGAATTAACAAGTTGCCTCTTTCCTCCTTGTCGACACCCACGGTACGATATTATTTAGGCTGTAAGCCCTCGTGGTGTGTTGTTTAAATAAATAAAATAAAAAAGAAATCAGAGGATGAATGCACATAATGCTTATTTCCTAGTTTTTAATTTTATCAGACGAACAAAATGGAGTCTCTAACATGGATCTTCAGAGACCTAACATGTTAGGTCTCTGGTTTAAGAATAAAACAGTTGTCTGGTAGTGAAATCCTTTTAATTTTTCATCAATCATGTCAAACCCAGACGATATGACGTTAAGAAATAAACTTACCTTTCTTGTGTCTACAGGCATGGATGGTATCCTATCAGTAATCCTTTCGAGAATAAGGCAATTGAATTGAGTATTGTAATTGGACATTCTTGGCATAATTACTATGTTTGCTGCTTCTGTTGCATTCATTCCAGTTTGAACAATGCCATTAACGGACGTATTAATGTGAATTCTTTGCAGGCTTATTGTTCAACTATAGTTTTTCTAAAAATTGACACCTACTTGCGATTAAATTAAGCAAAATTTCGATATGTATTATTAGAAATTGATAAATTTTCCCATTCTCGTCAAGTCGTTTTATCTAACTTAGTGTACAATAAGTAAATAATTAAGGTATCCCAATGATTAGTGGGTTCACCCAGCGCTAGGAAGGCTCTGAAGTGTATTTTCGTTTCGTTGGCTAAATTTACCAAACCCACGTGAGATTCCTTTGTAACTGATGTCCAATTAAATAGGGCGCTTACATGAATATGTACAATTATGCCTTCGTTTTCAAACCGTTTGGCGAGTAAATTCCAAGCGATTTTATAATTTGCATCAGTAGATTCAAGATTTGATATGACCTGCATGGTTGAACCACTAAGGCACGATTTTAAATAAAGAAATTTTTGTACGTTGTGTTTCAGGCATGGTCTTTTGAGTTTATTAAGATTTGAAAGAATATAGTTTGAAATGAATGATACGAAAAAATGTTATTAAAAAACGATTACACTACTCGGTACAGATAAACTCTTACAATAAACAAGAATGTATAACAAAAAACGTGGTTTTGAGGATGAGGAAAATGTGACTCACCATGTGCAGTATTTTCTGAGTGCTGGTATCGGCTTTCCAATCAAATTTTCTGATTAACTAACTTCATCTTCTGCTTGGGGTTGTCGTTATCAGTGATAACTACAATTGTGTTGAATAATTGACCAAAATGTTAATGGTGTCTGATTCGTGGATTGTAGTTATTGCGGTTACATATTAAACTATATCGTGTCATGAAAATTAAATCACTTGGAAACACTTAACTTAGGTATATATTTAACCTAACATAAACTAGTTACAATTTATGTACATTAATAGTAGGCGACATGTGTATTGCTAAAACCCATGATCGAATATGAATTGTTATTGTTGCACTCAGTGCAACTACTTGGAAACGAGTAACGAATATGAAGTGAAGTTCTTCGGGGGTGATTAATGAATACGCTGAGTCCTGGTCTTGTTTTCTGCAGGTCCCATTTATCGAAGTTTAAGACATGCGCACAACACACTGTCGCTATGTCAAGACATTTGTGACATCCAGGACTAAACACACGCCTTAATTTAAATAATGGCAACCAAGAGGAAGAATGATGCCAGTGACTCAGTAGTTTCCAAATATATTTAATCGCCACAGAAGCTAATCAAAAAGAAGAAAAAATACAAATCGCCAACTCATAGTCAATTAAATGGTTTAAGTGAACGTAACATTCAAATGGTAAAGAAAATGGTAAAGAAAGTAATAGAGGATAACAAGGATATGTATCTAGCTTTGCTGCAGTTAAGAAACACACCGATATTTGGTAATGTTTCTCCAAATCGATGTAGTGCCGTGGGATATCGAGGTACTGTGAGACTCGTACTCTTAGTACACCTACTCACTAAAACTCCCTCCCTGGGAGTATCCGACCTTAGTATATACCTCCGTCGGAAAGAATACACACAATGACTTTTTGGGTATGAATGTTTCCATTCTGTTTTTGCCGCGGGGGCTTTAGCGGGTAAGTATAAGCCTTGGACGCTTATGCTTATGTGGAAGTTGCTCGTCGTAGTTGGTGGCACTACGGAGAAGAGCATTTGGGTGAGAAGCGGCTTTTGCGAACTGAGTTGTGGATAGTTGAGTTATAAACTCAAGTATCGAAGGCATTTCCAGATCAGAGTGAATCTGACTGTTTCGGACAAACCATGGCTCTCCGGTAACGATTCTCAGAATTTTGTTCTGGATGATTTGAAGGGTCTCGATGTGTGTTGCGGCCGCGGTGGCCCATGCAGGTGATGCATAGGTCAAGGCTGGCCGGATAATGACTTTGTACATGAGCAACTTATTGTTCATGGACAATTTGGAATTTCTATTTAGAAGTGGGACCAGCTTCGAGATGAACATCGAGGCTTTTTTTCGGGCGTGATCGACATGGGGGCTCCATGTTAAGTGTTTGTCGAGGAAAACCCCGAGGTATTTGGAGGAATCTTAGGCGGTTGTCTAATGAAACGTGTTCGTGAGGTGTGTGTCTCCTCTTGGAAAATAGGACGGCTGAACATTTATCGGGGTTTATGGCTAGAAGGGATTTCCTATACCATGATTGCAGCTCAACTACGGCGGTCTGAAGTCGTTCGGTTATTATCCTCGGCTGAGTGGAGCTGCTGAGGATGGTAGTGTCGTCTGCGTACAGTGCGTATGTCACGTTTAGGGGGGCTGTCGGAATATCTGCGACAAATATATTGTACAGCAGAGGGGAGATAGCAGAACCCTGCGGGAGATCAGCCGTGGCTGGGTACGTTCTAGATCTGGCTCCAAGGTGTTTGACCTGGTACTTCCTCTGTTGCAGCTATGACCTGATTAGCAGAATCAGAGGGAAAGGATAATTGAATGATAGAAGTTTGTTTAGGAGGCCCGCATGCCACAACGTTTTAGTGCAGTTAAAACCAAAATCAGTTTGGTAGTCAGACATAATTTTAGCTAGATTAGGAGAAAGGCGGTACAAAATTAAAGTGCACAATAAAGGAATTTATGTTTGAAGTAGACAGTTTCTTAAACCGTCTTTGTTCAAAAATCCATTAATTTTAAAAAACACGTCTAAAGACAAGAAAATTAGTTTCTCTGATAATAATTTTACAGGGAGGGGGAAAAGAAAAGTAAATAATAATAATACTCCTGTAATGTTAGATCATTTAGATTCACGTAGTTTAGGTTTAGGTAACCAGTGTTTTAAAAGTGCAGAAAGTAATAGTGATAGTGTCCTAGAAAAATCTAACATTATAACTAAGTGTGATAACAAAGAAAGTGCAAGTTCAACTACTAATCAAAAAGTGGAAAAGATAATCTCAAATCAAACTAATAACATTATAACAAGAAGTGGCAGAGAAATAAAACGACCTACATTTTACGGCTCGACGCCCTCGTGGCGCAGGTGGTACCAGCCTGCAAAGCGAGAGGTCTCGGGTTCGATTCCCAGGCGAGCCAAGTTAACTTTGTCTGGAAAATTTGTAAAAAATATTAAATGATGGGAAAGAATGTGCTAATGGCCTGAGATGCCGCAGCCAATAATATTAAATAAAAAAAATAAAAAATTTACGGCTCACAATATTAACTAAAATATATAATTATAGCTTTGTATATTTCATGTAAATAATAAGTAGTAAGTAGACGCCCTCGTGGCGCAGGTGGATAGGTGCCAGCCTGCTAAGCGAGAGGTCCCGGGTTCGATTCCCGGGCGAGCCAATTTGACTTTGTCTGGAAAATTAAAAAAAAAAAATTGAATGATGGGAAAAATGTGCTAATGGCCTGAAATGCCGCAGCCAATAATAAAAAACAAAAAAAAAAAGTAGTAAGTAGTCTGTCTATAGGTATGATTTAATATTGTCAATAAATGTAATAATTCAAATTTTATAATCTTGTTTTCAATTAATTTAAAAGGGGAAAGATGTACTTCTTAGGGAATTTTCATTAAGAAAAATTCGGTAGTGGAAAGGTCACGATAAAATGCTTTTGAAAAAATTTCTTTAGATCAGTCCGAATTTGGGAACCTAAAACCAAGGTGCGTTAAAATGTTTATATATATATATATATATATATATATATATATATATATATATATATATATATATATATATACATATATCCGAGCGATAACTCAAAAAATACTCAGCTGATTTGAACAAAACCTGGCACATATCTTCATTGTATTAAGACCGCGGACGAGTTCGTATATCAGCTAAGACGTACATCTTTCCCCCAAAAATATACAAAAGTATTTTTGAAGATGCTATACTTTTGTATCAGAGTAACTGGAATGAGACTTTACATGTGGCTAGAAATGGTGTAAATAAACATATGTTGTGAATTTTAGGCATTGCTGCACAATATTTAGAGTTTTTTCCAAATTTAAAATAAAATCTGAAAGACATGCGTTGAAACGACTTAGTGGTTAAAGTCCAATGCCTGACAGACAGAGTAGTTAACTGCCACACGTAGATTGATTCATACAACAGGTATAAACCATACATCAACGGTAACCAAACTAAATAAAGAATTGGCATTAAACATACTACCCGAACTAACAATCGTGAAATCTCGGCCACAAATATCGTAAATGATAGACGACATGAAATTAAAAATTTGCCAAGTGATTGCTATTTAACTGGGGGATTCAATAAATTTTTAGAATACACTATATTTGTAGCTTGATGAACAGTCCCAAATACAATTTAGCACAGCATAGATATTATGCTGTGGTTTTAGACTGAAAGTGTAGCATAATATAGTAGAAATGTAAACAAAATCAAGTCGAGTCTCTGTAAAAATCATTCTAAAATACTCTCTTTTATCTTTAAACGTAAACATAAGACGTCATATAAGACCGAAACAGTCGTTGAATGTGTTTCAATGGCAATTCTACTAATTCTGTAATTAATTGTTACATTTACTTTTAATATAATATCCCGGGCATGAAGCCCTTGTCAAGTATCATGTAAACGTTGGTTAACGTTTCCTTAGATAGCTCAGTGGTAGTGTACTTGTCTTCTACGCATAAGGGTGCGTAATTGATCGCAGCTCAATGAATGTATGTTTTTTTTGACATTTGGAGAAAACAAGATATCATTTTTGCTTAAAACGCCTGAAATAAGTTTCAGTCCACATTTTGTTATTGTTGATATTGAAAAAACCGGTTTGATTAGGTTTACTGAAACAAAATCATTCTGACGATTAATAAGGAAAAATAACTGCTACGTTTATAATTTGGCAGATACTTTACTTTTCTAAATATGAAGTAAGTTTCCTTCTGGAAATCTTTTGTAACCTTAATGAAATTAGTAATACAAGTTTCTTTTAAAGAGACTTACACTATATATATAGATATAGCAAAATTAAATTTTTTGGCCTCATAGAAAATTGAATTTTGGGGATTTTCCTCAAAATGAGTTTGAGAAAGAGATTTTTTTGATAATAGAGAGATATCGATGGTAATATTTTCGAAAGAATTCTTCAAATGTGCGCGTACTAGGACCTCTAAAATCGATCTCCAAGGTCTGTGTAAGTTTAAAGTATTAATTTTAGTAATATGTCCTATAACAATAGTGTAAAATTCTTATGAAAATTCACTACTATAGAGCACTTGCTGCGTCCCAAAATTTTTTTCAATTCATTTTAAAGGGGAAAGATGTAGTATAAATAGGTAAGACATTACCCGCATATACCATTGTTATTCTATGAATACAGATTACAGAGTCCCCTGAATAAGGGTACAACCCCTCTATCGGACCCAGGTAGTTTTAGGTCTATATATCGTTAAGTAAGAATTATATAGGCATAGTTTTTCGTAGCTCCGAACTGAATAAATACTTTAAAATTAACCCACACAGTTTTTAAAGCTGCTGTATTGGAGTTGTGATACAAACTTTGGGTGCTCCATGGGCTGTCATATGCTTATCCATGTCTGTTGCAGTTTTGTTTGGTTTGTGTTGATTTTGAGTGTTTGATTTTTATATGTATGTGGTATTATATTGTATGTATTCTGTGGAACTTTTGTAAATGACTTACCATCTGTTTTTTTCCCTCAGGCCTCGTCCGAGGCCTTGCTGCCCCGATAGCACTGCAACCTTTGGTTGATTGTGCATACCCTTAGTCTTACTCCACCCATTCCAAAATCACTGTGCCTTGAACTAGTCTGCACAGTGATTGGTAGGGTGAAGTTTTATATTGCTTTGTCTCCAGTCTAGGCTGTCCATAGATCAGTTATCTTTTGCGGTCCAGAGCTTTACCCTCGCACAAGATGTGCTGGGCTGATTCCTCCCCCTCGCCGCAGAGTCTGCATGCGAGGTCCCCTTCGAACCGCCCCATTTTATGCAGGTGTTTCTTGACAGCCATGTGTTCTGTCACGGGACCTACTGTGTTTCTGAGCTGTCCTCTGCTAAGATTTAGCAGCTCCACAGCTGTCTTTGAACTGAGTTCGTCAATTATTGACTCTCATGTCTCAGCCCTGGACAGTCTGCCCAGTACACCTTGTGTTGGTTTCTGACACAGGACTTAATGGCTTCCCTGGCAGTGCTCTTTGTCACGCCCAGGGCCGGTTTTGGCCATAAATGGTCCTGCTGACCCTCTCTTCGCGAGACTGTCAGCTTCTTCATTGCCTTTGACCCCCAAGTTACCAGGCACCCAGATGAGGGTCACCTCTTCTGCCCAGCCAGGTCGCTTGTCTCGTCTCGGCACTCACTCACCAGCCAGGAATTTAACCGTGGGCTACTTAGTGCCTTAAGGGCTGTCTGTGGCTATTAGGATCCGCTTGTTGGTGTAGCCCCTCCTCTTGTTCTCCCGCACACAGTGCAGGATGGCGTACATTTCGGCCTGAAACACCGTTGCATGGGCTCCGAGGGAAATACTATGACTTACCCTCGGTCCTTCCGAGTAAACACTTGCCCCCGTCCTACGCTCCCCGCCGGAAAACCCCAAGCCACTTGCAAAAGGAAGCTTTTCAGAACATTTGATCAAAATGGGCCCATTATTTTCTGAGTTATCAGTGTGATATATATATATATATATATATATATATATATATATATATATATATATATATATATATATATATATATATATATATATATATATATATATATATATATATATATATATATATATATATATACACTTTATTTGTTTGCTGTACGTTTGTGATTTCTTATTGGTTTGCGTGGACTGCAGTTTCGAACCGTCCCGGTTCATCATCAGCACGCTACTGGCTGCTATCGCTCCTGTCTGGTCTACGTCGGAGATTGTAGGTGGCGCATGCGCCGTGAGCTTCTATTGGTCGGTTTCCTGTTCTCTGATTGGTTGTGCCTTCGGACTGTGTCGTGTGTATCGGTCTCCTGTCTTGATCACTGTGGTTTAATAATTTGTCTATTTGTATGGCCTTTATTAAGTTTTGTTTAAATGTTTGTACCTGGATTTGTTCTGGCATTAATTGTTTTCTATTGTTTGTTTGTTGAATGTAGTATTGTTCCCAGATTTCCATTTTTTTGTGGTCTTTAACATGTTTCATTAGTTTTAATTGGGTGATGTCTGGTTTTTGGTGTTTTGTGTCGTGAATGTGTGTAGCTACGTTTGATTTGTAGCTAGGTATGTGGATTTTATCCAATGCTGTTATATGTTCTTTGAATCTTGTTTCTATTGATTTCTTTGTCATTCCTATATATTTTTTATTGCATGTGTTACATTCTATTTGATATATTCCGTTTAATTCATGTGGGTTGTGTTCTTGTTTTTTATTTATTTTGTTTATTATTTTGTTATTGGTTTTGTAGCTCATTTTTAAGTCATATTGTTTGAGTGTTTGTGTTATTTTTTTGATGTGGTGGTTATAAGTGAATGTTGTGTATTTTGTGTTTGTTTCTGGTGTTTTGTTTTCAGTTTTGTTGATTTGTTTGTTTTTGATTTGTTTTACTAGCTTTTCTATTGTTTTTTTGTTGTATCCATTTCTTTCTGCTATTTGTATTATGATGTTGTACTCCTTTTCTCGTTCGTCGTTATGAAGTGGTATATTTAGCATTCTGTTTATTAAGTATCTGTATGCGGCCATTTTGTGTGTATGTGGGTGTAGTGAGTGTTTAGGTATAGTGATGTCTGTTTGTGTGGTGTTTTCTGTATATTTTGTATTCAATCTGGTTTTCTTTTCTGATTAGTGTTAAGTCTAGGAAGTTTATGGTGTTGTTTGATTCTTTTTCTATTGTAAATTTTATGTTTCTGTTAATTTGGTTTATTTTTTCGAGGATATTGTCTATGTTGGTTTTTTGATTGTCGTATATTATTAATATATCATCGACGTATCTTATCCATTTGATGTTTCGGTCTGTCTCTTTTATGATGGTGTTGATTTTATCTTCTAACTGTTGTATGTATATTTCTGCCATGATGCTTGATAGTGGAGATCCCATTGGTAGTCCATCTTCTTGGATGTAGTATTCTCTATTTTTTCGAGGATATTGTCTATGTTGGTTTTTTGATTGTCGTATATTATTAATATATCATCGACGTATCTTATCCATTTGATGTTTCGGTCTGTCTCTTTTATGATGGTGTTGATTTTATCTTCTAACTGTTGTATGTATATTTCTGCCATGATGCTTGATAGTGGAGATCCCATTGGTAGTCCATCTTCTTGGATGTAGTATTCTCAAGTATTCTCTGAGAATACTACATCCAAGAAGATGGACTACCAATGGGATCTCCACTATCAAGCATCATGGCAGAAATATACATACAACAGTTAGAAGATAAAATCAACACCATCATAAAAGAGACAGACCGAAACATCAAATGGATAAGATACGTCGATGATATATTAATAATATACGACAATCAAAAAACCAACATAGACAATATCCTCGAAAAAATAAACCAAATTAACAGAAACATAAAATTTACAATAGAAAAAGAATCAAACAACACCATAAACTTCCTAGACTTAACACTAATCAGAAAAGAAAACCAGATTGAATACAAAATATACAGAAAACCCACACAAACAGACATCACTATACCTAAACACTCACTACACCCACATACACACAAAATGGCCGCATACAGATACTTAATAAACAGAATGCTAAATATACCACTTCATAACGACGAACGAGAAAAGGAGTACAACATCATAATACAAATAGCAGAAAGAAATGGATACAACAAAAAAACAATAGAAAAGCTAGTAAAACAAATCAAAAACAAACAAATCAACAAAACCGAAAACAAAACACCAGAAACAAACACAAAATACACAACATTCACTTATAACCACCACATCAAAAAAATAACACAAACACTCAAACAATATGACTTAAAAATGAGCTACAAAACCAATAACAAAATAATAAACAAAATAAATAAAAAACAAGAACACAACCCACATGAATTAAACGGAATATATCAAATAGAATGTAACACATGCAATAAAAAATATATAGGAATGACAAAGAAATCAATAGAAACAAGATTCAAAGAACATATAACAGCATTGGATAAAATCCACATACCTAGCTACAAATCAAACGTAGCTACACACATTCACGACACAAAACACCAAAAACCAGACATCACCCAATTAAAACTAATGAAACATGTTAAAGACCACAAAAAAATGGAAATCTGGGAACAATACTACATTCAACAAACAAACAATAGAAAACAATTAATGCCAGAACAAATCCAGGTACAAACATTTAAACAAAACTTAATAAAGGCCATACAAATAGACAAATTATTAAACCACAGTGATCAAGACAGGAGACCGATACACACGACACAGTCCGAAGGCACAACCAATCAGAGAACAGGAAACCGACCAATAGAAGCTCACGGCACATGCGCCACCTACAATCTCCGACGTAGACCAGACAGGAGCGATAGCAGCCAGTAGCGTGCTGATGATGAACCGGGACGGTTCGAAACTGCAGTCCACGCAAACCAATAAGAAATCACAAACGTACAGCAAACAAATAAAGTGTATATTTAAAAGTGATTACAGTGTAGTGCAATATTCCTAAAGATATATATATATATATATATATATATATATATATATATATATATATATATATATATATATATATATATATATATATATATATATTGAAACTGGCCCTGGATATTAGTTCTAGGGGGCCTAGTTCCCGCTAATTTAAAGAAATTTTTTCAAAACTCAAAAGTCGGGATCTCCTTATCAGTGTGAACTTTTTTTTTTTAATTCACTAAAACTAAAAGCAAACTCAACATTTTTAGGTCATCTCATGTTCTATAATGAACCTATTAATTCATATATCCTATTAAAATATATATATATATATATATATATATATATATATATATATATATATATATATATATATATATATATATATATATTCGACCCCCAGAGTTTTGTCCGTTAAAGGGTTAAATAATTTTTGTAGGGTTTTCCAGCAAATGACATAACCATTTATGTCTTATTGGACCTGAAATAATTTCACTTTGAAAACTACATAATTTAGAAATACTTTGCTACATATTTATTAAACTTATTGCTTTATTGTCTAGTCTTGTGAGTTTTTTTCCTTAAAAATGTATCATTGTGACTTTTTAGGTTTGTGGTGATATTCATGGGCAGTTTTATGATCTTAAAGAGTTGTTTAAAGTTGGTGGTGATGTTCCTGAAACAAATTACTTATTTATGGGAGACTTTGTTGACAGAGGATTTTACAGTGTAGAAACTTTCTTGTTGCTGCTAGCATTAAAAGTAAGTATGTAATATAGTTTGTATGATACGTTTGTCATTATTTGTTTTAGACAGCACATGCCTATTATCCTTTAATAGCTGTAAACAATGTTTTATCATAAAATCTGATTATGTCATCTATTCAGATAACTAATACAAAAACATTTAGGTACAAAATATTAGTCAATCAAAATTTTTTGCATTGAAAAAAAAAACTACAGGATTATGAGTAAAAGTTGGATATTCAAACTCAATTTTTTTATGCTAAGGTTTAATTTTTGTAAATAATGATTAGTCAGTGTGCCACTAACTTGTTTTGATTTATCTACATTTGGTGAAGTTATAATAATACATTTACAGTTCTAAATAACCAGTAACGCTAAGCAGGGCTTAAGCGAAAGTTTGGCAGTATGTATGTTTATGTCAAGCAGGTTAGGTTAGGGTTAGGTTTGAATGTGAATGGGTCATACCGGTCCCTCCACCGCGACCATAAGGTCTATTGTGGCTCACGCCTAATAGTCTATATTTCGCCCAACAAAGCCAGCCTTCTGCAGAGGTCGATAATCTTTGTGGGCGAAAGTTGGTCCAGATCTTCTGGAGCAAGCTTTGTCTTGCCAAAGAGCAGGTATCTAGTCCTGTCCGCCGCCGGACAGGAACACAGTACATGCTCTGCTGTCTCGTCACTCTCCATGCTCAGCCGGCACTCAGTCTCCTGACCGACCCCAATACTGTGCATGTGGTGACGCAAGCGGCAGTGTCCTGTATACAGGCCGACTAGAGTACTCAGTTGTTGTCTGTTTAACTCTAGAAGTTTTTTAGCCCTTGACTCAGACAGGCCATTTATGAAGGCCTTAGAGTGAGCTAATCCTGGCAGATTTTGCCATTGCTGGCTTGTCATTCTTTCTGTCCAGGTGTTTAAGGTGTGTTTTGCTGTGCATGATGTTATCCCCAGCACCAGTTCTGGTCCGATAAAGTCCCTCTGGGCACCACTCCTGGCAAGCGCGTCGGCCGCAACATTGCCATCACGGTCCGAGTGACCCGGTATCCAGACCAGTGACACCTCATTACAGTAACCCAGTTCGCTGAGGGCAGATTTACAACTCCATACCGTTTTTGAGTTGCAACGGTAGGAACCAAGAGCATTTATTGCAGCTTGGCTATCTGTATATATCTTTTATCGATTTGTGTGTGCACTGGTTTTCTATGCTTTCCCTTGCACACATCTCGATGGCATACACTTCTGCCTGGTGTATGGTTGCGTACTTGCCGAGGCTAGTTGAAAGTCTAGCATCGGTATGTCAAGCAATGTTTTAAAAATTTTCCCTCAATTGGTAATTTAGATTTTCCTGAATAGCAAAGAGCAAAAATAATCATTCAATGCAGAAAGTGTACTAAATGATTTTTGAACTTCGAGATCTAAAGGCACTGAATGGGGTTGACAATGGGTGGGCGTACTAGGGAAGCAAAATTAAGTATTTTGGTACCTATGTCAAAATTTTAGCAGTCAATCCTACAAGTTTTGATTATACTACCTACTTTGGATAAACCTATCGAACTGGTTACTTGCATAAGCACAAGTTGTCAATTTATTTGTCATATGTTACAATGTATAATATATCTCAATAAATATTAAATAAACAAATAAAAATAAATAAAATTTACTTACTAAATACAGATGTAGAGTTACACAGAAGAAAACATAATCTTGTGAAGCCAAAGAAGTCTACATCTGTATTTAGTATGGCACGGCTTCACGAAATAATGGCAACAATAATTAATGAAAATTTGCTTAATCTCTGAACTGTGTCTGCTTATTATATACTTACAGACTAAGCATATTATGACCCAAGAAAATATCACTTCTTTATCTATTGGACAGTCAAAAGTTATGCGATCGATTACCTTTCTTATAAAGTTTTAATAAAATTATGATCTATTTGGTTTTAGGTGCTTAGTGCATTATATACATTCTATTTATCCACTAATTTTTTGAGTTTTTATATGAGTTTGGTCAGTATGATTTGAGAATTGGTGTTGTAAACATTAAATACGACAAATATTCTTAGAAATAGTATGGGCAAGTTCTAAAGCTGGTCAGCTCTTTAATAGTTGGCTGGTGTGGTATACTTGCAATATGGTAGGTGGTAGTGGAATTTTCCTTTACATGATAGTAAAGGATTTTTTTCACGCCCGAGGAGGTACCACCCCATACATCAAGGGGCCGGTGAAGTCCCAAATGACGTTTCCGGTTCTGGTGTATGAGTCGGTTTCCCTTATAAACAAAAATGATGATGGCTCCTCCTTGTACAAAAGATTCCGGAGGCAAAATACTCCTCCATTCGGATCTTTGGGAGAGGGGTGTACAAGGGGCACCAGCATCGAGATTTACAATATCCTTCTCGAATGTATGTGGCCTAAATTCTAACCTGAACTCCGTCCACCATTTCCTTCAGGCTAATAGGCCCCAACTCTTCTTCCTGACCGAAACTCAAATCAGTGCCAAAGCAGCCACTAATCACCTTAATTTCCCGGGGTATGAGATCCTTACTTCTTTTAGATTGCATGGAGGCGTGTGCGCGTACGTCCGTAGCAATCTACCCTGCACCAGAATCCCCAATTTAGAAGCTGGAAGAAAAGACATACTATGGATAAAACTGTCTCTCAGGGCTGCAACTAAATTCATCTGTTGCATTTACCGGTCACCTTCTGACAACAACTTTGTCCAGCTCTTTGACTACCTTTCTGAAAAAACCGACCATCTGATTTCTGAATATCCTTCCTCCGAGGTCACTATTCTTGGTGACTTCAATGTCCATAATAAGGAATGGCTAGGATCTTCAAAAACCGATCCACAAGGAAGAGCAGCGGAGGCCTTTGCAGTCAGCAATTCTTTAGCCAATATGGTTCAGCAACCTACTTTCCTCGCATCCCAACACACAGCTCATATCTCTTGGATCTTCTTCTTACTACAAATCCTGACTGCTATAAGATATCAGTCACCGCCCCCCTTGGTCGCTCAGCCCAGGGCTAGGTCACTGCTTCCTGTGCAATGCAACCCGAGGTCACACAGTCATCACACCCACGTATCGTTTTGCACTACAATTCCGCGAACTGGGACGAAATGCGAGATTACTTTTCCTCATTTCCATCGGTGTCTGTCTGCTTCTCTCATCCTGACCCCTCTGATAAATCACAAAACGTCACCGAAATTATCCAAGCTGGCATGGAATTATTTATTCCACGTACACAAAAAACCTCTGCAGCCACTCAAAAGCCATGGTTCTCTAAATCCTGTGACAAGGCCAGACTTGAAAAGGTCAAAGCTCACAAAAAACTTCTACACAATCCCAGTCAAGAAAACCGTCCAGCATTTAACGACGCAAGAAACCGCTATGTCCGCATTCTTTCTGAGACAAAAAACTCGTTTCATAACCACATCAAAAACAAAGTACTCTTAAGCTCCAGCGGCAGCCAGCCCTTCTGGACTCTTGCTAAATCTATTGGGAATAATTTCTGCAAGAGCACGTTCCCACCTCTTGTCTCAGGGGATAAAATTGTTTCTACCGCCCTGGGCAAGGCTGAACTTTTTGCCTCGTTGCTCGCCGGCAATTCTACTCTCAACCCACCTCCAAATGTTCAACCACCAACAGTCCCCAATGTCGCGCATAAAATGACGGATATCATTTTCAAAACTAGAAAGGTGTGAAAGATACTCTCTTCTCTTAATACCAGGAAAGCCTCTGGCCTTGACGAGATCCCAGCAATTGTTCTCAAAAAATGCGCGCCAGAACTTGCTCCTGTCCTGACTCGTCTGTTTCAGACATCTTACAATAGAGGCATATTCCCTAGTAACTGGAAAACTGCTCGAGTACAACCCGTCCCCAAGAAAGGATCGAAAGCGCTTCCTAGCAACTACAGGCCTATTTCTCTCCTTTCAGTCATCTCTAAAGTGATGGAAAAGTATATAAACACCGAATTACTAAAATTTATTGAAAAACACAGTCTAATCCACGACAGGCAGTATGGATTCCGTCAGCGCAGATCAACTGCCGACCTCCTTTCCTTTGTCACCCATTCTTGGAACAAGTCTATGGAACTACACGGTGAATCCCAGATTGTCGCTCTAGACATATCCAAAGCATTCGACCAGGTCTGGCACGCAGCGCTGCTTAATAAACTACCGGCGTTTGGCCTACCACCAAAACTCTGTACATGGACAGCAAATTTCCTCTCCAGCCGGAGCATTTTTGTTGTCGTGGATGGACATTCCTCTAAACTGTATCCAATTAATGCAGGAGTTCCTCAAGGTTCAGCTTTAGCCCCTACTCTGTTTCTTCTCCACATCAATGACCTCCTCTCTAGCACATCCAACCCAGTTCACAGTTACGCGGACGACAGCACCCTCAATTGCAATATACAATATTCTAAGCCTGTCTCTTTAGCCCAACTAGATGAGGATCGCAGACTCATGGGGGGTTCTATCTCCGTGGATCTCCAAAAATATATTAGACTGGGGAAGTAGAAATCTTGTACAATTCAACCCCACCAAATCACAGTCTTGCTTTCTTTCTCATAAGAGATACACCAGCCCTAGGCCCATCACAATAAACAACCAAGTTATTCAAAGTATTAAGTCCTTTTCACTTGTTGGCATCTCTGTGGATTAAAATCTCAATTGGCACCAACATGTCACATCCATTGCAGAAGCGGCTGCTAAGAAATTAGGTTTCCTCTTCCGGGCTCGCAAATACTTTTCACCAGCTAATCTCTATACTTTATATACTTCACAAATAATACCAAACCTCGAATACTGCTCCCACATCTGGGGTGCTGCTGCCGCTTCTACACTCGCTATCCTGGACTCCATTCAGAAGAGAGCTACATGTCTCATCGGTGACCCTACCCTCACCCAAAGGCTGCCATCGTTTGCCCACCGACGTGCCGTTGGTGACCTCTCTCTCTCTTTTATAGATATCTACACGGGCACTGCTCAGAGGAGCTTTCTTCCATAGTTCCTCCACCTGCTGCCCCCAACAGATCTACCAGGGGAACAGAGCGAATGCAACCTTTTACTGCCCACGTCACCAGACATAGAACATCTTGTTATGCCCGCTCTTTTGTCCCGAGGACTTCCAAGTTGTGGAATTCCTTGCCGGCACATGTTTTTCCTTCTCCCCCGAACCTCCAAACCTTCAAGTTCAGAATTAACAAGTTGCCTCTTTCCTCCTTGTCGACACCCACGGTACGGTAGTATTTAGGCTGTAAGCCCTCGTGGTGTGTTGTTGAAATTTAAAAAAAAAGTACTTTACTTTTTTCAAAGGTTTTTTTTTAACTCCAATTTTCCTCTCATCTTTTGGAATCTAATTTCAATAAAGTTAATTTTTTAATGCTTCATTACTGAAATTTGCATGCTGACTTAATTTCATTTATTTCAGGTTAGATATCCAGATCGCATTACCTTAATTCGTGGTAACCATGAGTCCCGTCAAATTACCCAGGTGTATGGTTTCTATGATGAGTGCTTACGCAAGTATGGCTCCATAACTGTTTGGAGGTATTGCACAGAGATATTTGATTATCTCTCGCTTTCTGCCATTATCGACGGAAAAATCTTCTGCGTTCATGGTGGCCTGTCTCCATCGATTCAAACCCTAGACCAAATAAGGACTATCGATAGGAAACAGGAGGTGCCCCATGATGGACCCATGTGTGATCTGTTATGGAGTGATCCTGAAGGTGAGTCAGTGTTTGTTACATAGTTTTTCTTAATTTTTAAGAGCGGAACAGTTTGGTGGCTGGTCACCAGATAATTGGTTGGATGAAGCACCAGCCTTCACAACCTGATTCTATTTTAGAACTCTGCCCACAGAGGGACCCCTTTCCACGGCTCCCCAAAGAGGCTATTTTAGTGTGTAAGTCATATTGCAGGGCCCCTGATCCACATAGCGCTCTTCTGAAAAGTGAATTTAAGGTGACAGGTTGTTAGGCATCGTCAGCTGAAACGTTGTAGAGATAAGTTTCTTATATTATGTAGTTGAGAGCCCCATACTGTGTTAGTTTGGAAATGTGGCCAGCGAACATATTCAGATCGCACTGCAAGTGGATCACTGTTGGATATGTCACAAACTAATTTGTTTAAAAAAAATTGTGGATTACATCATACCCCTTACATTCTAACCACTAAAACAATTATTTTAATGCCGCACACATGTATGTAGCTCTAAAAACAAGATCAAATAAGGTTAGAGTTTGAGTCTGATTTGAACCTAGGAACGGCGCTCTCTGCAACTCATTTAAAATAAGGACACATACTACACAAACCATTCTGACCTGAGAACAACACATTTAACAAATATAAGACTTGACTCTCAAATTACACTATATAGACTCTAACCTGAACACAACAAATCACTATTACAATTATAGCTTAGACTTCAAACCGGATTTGCACGTAGGAACCGCACGCTCGTCGACTTATTTAAGATAGGAAACTGTCAAAGTAACACGTAAGATTAGGCTACCAAGTAGTGGCTAGTCCGATCTAAACGCAAAACGTTGTGGTTTCTTTTTAACTCTAATTCATATCCTCATTTTTTTATTCTCCATCTCTCTCCCTCCTCCCCCCTCTTTTTTTACGTTCTTTTTTATCTGTCGTAGTTGATAGATTCGAACCTGAAAAGTATGGTAATCAAACAAGGTAACATATCATAGTTGATGATGTATAAAGGTATATAACATTTTTATAAACTTTTTAGCATAATCATCTATACGTTCTATCTATTAAATATTTGGGATAATTCTAAAACTTATTAAATCACCAATGAAGGCTATGTGCATGGTATAAGTAAATATGCTAGTGGAATGAGTGAAGATTGCACAACCCTTGAGCATTGATAAGTACATTTTGAAAAACCCAATTCACCACAACACGTTTTTAAAACCTGACTATTGTTTTGCTAACAACGTTAGCATCATCAGAGGAATGAATAATCGTTTAATAGAGATTCAATTCCATGGACCTGGCATTGAGTGAAGATTAGAACCTGTGCTGTGCACTGAGAAGTTCACTTTGGAGGACCCAATTCAACGCAACACATTTTTGGGACCTGATGATCGTTTCGCTAACAACGTTAGCATCATCATAGGTATGAATAATCTTTCGATTAAGATTCAGTTCCGTGTGGATTTGGGAATAATAATTCATCAAGTAAATATTGTAACCTGTGACCACTCAGTCAATTGTGGGGTGGGGGTGAGGGTGGAGGGGGGGTGCTGTTCAATGAAATCTAGCAACTAAATTGGTTTAATACATAGTTGATAATATCCATTCAAACCCCGAAACATGAAAACAAGATAAATTCTGATATGATGATGCCATGGAGGGCACTAGGTGATAGCTTACTGAAGAAATCGCCACCAAATAAATCCAAGGGAGCTGGAGGTGATCTACTGTTTTCGGCTCGGAAAGCTTACGATGTGTACCATCAGCATCACAATCAGTTCCTGGTGTCCATGAGGCCAACAGTATTGAAAGTGTTAAGGCATAGTGGAGACTTGTACAGAAATATTTAAGGTGCAGGCTGCTATTGGTCGCTGGCCAATCTGAAGAAGAAGGCCATATGATTCGAAAAAAATATTGATGAGAAGAAATTCACTATGAAAATAATATTCAAGACTGATGCACCTTTATCTGAAGTTGCTTGCTGCTCACTAACTGTGGCAGCTGGGTATACTTTGGATGATTGCGAAATCGTTTATGCGGAACTAAATGATTTTTATCAAGTTGAGGCAAAGTTAAGACCTGAGTTGATAGTTTGTGTGATGTTCTACAATAATGTTCATATACTACTGTTATCATGTCACCTGTACCCTATACATTTAATAATAATTATAATAATAATATGTTTATTAAACCATATTTAGAAGGAAAAAATAGAAGTTGATAGAAAATAGATAATAAGGCAATAAACATTAAATATAGCACTTAGGAAATATCCTATCTGCGAATAAATTACAAATATATCACACAAATCATTGTATAGCAATTCTCACTACTATACATACACACACGCACGCACGCACGCGCACACACACGCGCAAACACACGCGCGCACACACACGCGCACACACACATTATATTAGTAATGCCTCCCGTATATGTTGTAATCAAAAAAACTAATTAAAAAACCCTGTTTGTTTTGTTTGTACACAAAATTGCAGCAAAATATATGTATTTAATTTGAGAAAACTTTTTCTCCCTATTGATGTTGAGTTTCAAATTGTTGGACGCCACTACATTTTCTGAATGTTTCCTATTTCCATCTAAACTTTACCTGCTTTTTCTAAAATCTTTTTTTTTTAATAATTATTACCCAAAGCAGCTCTCTTTTAATATTTATGTATATGAATTAAATAATTTACCTGTCTCAAATTTAATTTCTTACGAGCACAAAAAACTCTTTATCACTGGTTGAGTTCAGTAAAAAATAGGCCTTCAATTTTTTTATTATTTTTTAACTTGATTTCAAATATATTGTTTAAAATATTTTTATCGTATGACTGTGGTACTAACTAATGAACCATGTTAATTTTGTCAAACAAACGATATTACACACACACACATATTCATATTCATCAATTAAAATCCCAATATAATGAACAGTGAAAATACCTACATACAATTTACGTTATACTAGTTGTTTATCAGTGTGCTACTTTCTAATTTTTAGCGAATTAAAAAAAATTCGCTAAGGGGAAGGTCAGTGTTTATATATATATATATATATATATATATATATATATATATATATATATATATATATATATATATATATATATATATATATCCGATAGATAACTCAAAAAATAATGGACCGATCTTGATCAAATTTGGTGAGTACCTTCCTTTCGCAAGTGGCTTGGTTAAGTTCGGAAATAACAAAGTAAGGCAACCAAATTTGGTACGCGTGTTTGTATTATAAAGAGTGAACTCTGTATCAAAACTTGGGTCTCCAGCTTAAAAGACAAAGAAGTTATGGGCAGTTAAAGAAACAAATTTTGGAGCATTCCTCAAAACGTCAAACTTGCAATTTGAAACGTCAAAATCGGCAATGTCTAGGCAAAGAATGTGAAACAAATGCGGACTGTGAAAAGAAAATGTTGCAAGAAGAGTGTTCTGTGAACCGCTAAGTTTCAGATTCAACCGTCATTGCCCTTCATTTTACTAAAATATTTACAGAAAATTCATTTCTAATATACCCTTTCTCTGATGCTTTGGCTGTCGGTTTAATTAAGTTGATCCTTTTGCTGTAGGTTTAGTGAAGTTTATGGTTTAACGATCTATAAATTTTAGCTAACTTTCATAGAACAAATTCGTTAACGCATTTTTGCATTTTTTATCGAAATATGATGCGTTAGTAAAAAAAAATCTGGACGCAGTATATGCGTTTTGGTAGCGAATTTTCATTAAATCCTTTAAATTTCAATAACTCAATTTGCTCTTAACGTAAGCTTTGTTGGTTAGGAAACCAACATTTAAGTTTATTTTCGGAAATTTTGTGTATATTTTCAAACCATAAGTAATTTTGATAAAATATAGTACATTGTTTCTACTACATGGGCTATACCGGTAATCAGATTGATGCCTGCTCGCATTTGCTATCAAAAACATTTGTATGGAAATTCACTTCCACAACACACTTGCTGCATCCAGACTTTTGAAAAATGTTTATATATTTTCCAAACAATAAAGTTATTTCGATGAAATATGGTACATTGTTTCTACTATATAGGCAGCGAAGTTTGATGCCTGCTTTCATCAAAGAATTTGCTATTAAAAACATTTTAAAGAAAATTCGCTACCATAACGCACTTGCTGCATCCAGAGTTTTATATAACTAAAATATTCTTAAACTTTAATATATATTTCCCTTACTTTTTATGTCCTGGTGGTTTAAAATGCCTTCTGAGGCACTAGGTTGGTTGACGGTGTTTCAAACAGGCGTGTTTCAGCTTGAAAGACCGTTGCATGAGCCCCGAGGGAAATACTGTGACTTACCCTCGGTCCTTCCGAATAAACACCCGTCCTCATCCCACGCTCTCCACCGGATCCGTTCGTGAACCAGACGAGGGCGTCCCGTGGTAGGCCCGGCTTCCCCCTGCCATTCCTCGCGGTCGGGTATTACCACTCTAAACTTATTTTTCCTGCAGATTCGCGGGCTCGCGAAGTTTGACCTCATTTCAAGCAGGTGCTCCTTCACGATCTCCTGAATCTTGCAGTGGCTCCTGTAGCCTGGGTTGGCCTTCAATCTATCATTGTAGGCTAGTCTGTATAGTCCTAACCGAGCCTTCCCCATGATAACTAAGTTTGGGGGGAGGGGGCAGATCCAGCAACACCTCCATGGTGGCTGTTGGGGTTGAGGTCATGGCCCCTGTGATGCCAAGGCAAGCCATCCTTTGGATCTTGCCCAGTTTTTGTTTGGCACTGGATTGTGTCACCTTAGGCCACCAAACCAGTGCCGCATATGTTGAAGATGGTCTGACCACCCTTGTGTACAGCTAATGGGCCATACTAGGTTTCAGTCCCCACGTTTTTCCATGTAGTCACCTAGTGACGGCTAGTGTCATAACTGCATTGTGCCCTATTTTTTCAACGTGGACATTACCAGTTAGCTTAGAGTCCAATACGACCCCAAGATATGTTACCTCTCTGACCATCGGGATGTTTCTACCATATAGAGTGAGAATTTTGTGGCCCTTCCACCTCCTCCTCATAAATGGTATGACAGTGGCTTCCTCGGGACTCACCTCGAGCCCTTGGTTAACCGTCCACCTTTCCACCATTTTCAGTGCTGTCTGCATGCGCTCCCACACTGACTGTGTAACGTTTCCTCGGACTATGATGACAATGTCGTTGGCATAGCCCTGTACCTCGTACCCCCCTCCCGAGAGCCTCCTTAGCTGCCGTCCATGACGGCACCAGAGCAGGGGAGACAAAATGCTCCACCGCGGGCACCCCGCCGCGACTCCTGCCAGCAGAGTACCCCCCACCAGTGAGGTAAACACCGCCCTGTCTATGAGCATGGAACTGATCCATCTGCAACAGGTCTCCTCTATTCCCCGCTCCGTGACAGCTGCCAGTACCGATCCGAATGAGGTGTTGCTGAAGGCCCCGAGCGCCACCTCCCTGTTCTGCAGTTTCAGCACCAGTTGGTGCAGTGCTGTTTCTGCTGAGACTCCTGCTCTGTGTGCGTATTGTCCGTAGTGTAGAGGATATCCTTCCAGTACACCACCCCTAATGTGCCGGTCAAGCAGTTTTTTCCATTGTTTTTAGCAAGAAGGTCATGAGACTTATTGGCCTCAGCGACTTTGTCTTGTCTGTTGGATGCCCAGCTTTAGGAATGAATACAACCTTGGCCGCCAGTCCGCCTTGCGAAGGTCCCGGTACCATACTGTTTTTCTTTTGACTTTGGCAATTTCAAACCGGATGTATCTGTGGTCTGAGCTACTCACTTCCCCAGACACAGCCCAGTTCTTAACAAAGTCACCCAGAAACTGGGTGGAAACTGTTAGATCTAAAACTTCTTCATGCCGCATTGTGACGAAGGTCAGTTTATTGCCTTTATTCAATATGTCTAAATTAATAATTTAAAACATAATTTAAGATTTCATGAAAAATTGTATTTTCTACTAAATGGAAAGAGTCTAAAGCGACTTCCGTTCCAAGCCTCAACTTTAGACAGATTGTGATCTGCAGGCTGTCAGAACGATCTTCACCTAGTTGTATTTTAGAAAATTATCGGAATACGTTTACAAAATTTTGTATACCCAAGTATTCTATAGTGCTCTATTTAATTTAACTATTTTTGTTTTTTCTGTCGCTTCTGATTATACCTACCACTCCTTCACTTCATTGTTTGTCAAAAAACTTTCACCTCCGAAAGTTTACCTCCCAAGTGTTTTTTGAGCTTTGGTAATAAATAATAGTCTGATAGTGATAAATCCAGAGAATAGGGGGGTCAACTATTTAATCAACTTTATTGCTTTACAGTGCAATCAACTATTTGTGAGCAGTGGCATTGTCTTGCAAAAAGAGCACACGTTTGGCCAGTTTTTCCACAATCTTCTCACATAATTTAATTTGTTACTATCAAATAATTAAAAACCTATAATTGGAAAGGTCAGTGTTAGAAATTGGAACGTAAATGTTTGGACCAAAATTAAGAATACATTGCATTATTTGCAAGAACAAGTGTCAAACTTATTTGTAAAACCTGTAAGATTAGTTTACAGAATAAATAATACTTATATTTATACTGTAGTATGCTCACAGGATGGTTTTACTTTGTTCCAGAAAATTTAGCAGAATGTGCCCATCTTTATCCCATAAAACTGAAGCAAGGAAGGAGCTTGCCAGCCGACTTTTGAACACAGAATTTTTTGTATTGTGCGGAATCAGGATGCTTCATCTCTTTTGGTTGCTTTTTAGTCTCTAGATCATTCTGATAATAATAATATAATGGTAACACCAATCGACCAATGTTTTGTCCATAGTGACAAGGTGATCCAAAAAGTTTCAGGAATCTTCCTTATAACAGTGGCATATTTCTTGAGTGAGCAGTGGTATTATCTTGCAAAAAGAGCAGACGTTTAGCCAGTTTTCCCCCAATCTTCTCGCGTAATTTAACTTGTTAGCATGAAATAATTTAGAAACTTAAAATTGAAATGTCAGTGTTAGTAGTGGTGGCATATTTCCTTCAACATTGTCAAACAAGCACGCTTCTGATCACAATTCAAACATTTTGGAATCCATTTTGCCTAGAGCTTTCACATTCCCAAGTCGCGATGAACAATATGAAACACTTGTTCACAGGAAATGTCCGATGTTTCTGCTATACGTTTCACCACAATTCGTCGATTTTGTAAGATCATTTCATGGACAATCAAGGTTTTCTTGAGAGGTCACAGAAATTGGACTTTTAACGATTCAATGGTCTTGTATGAAAGTTGGTTTTCAATTATCTGCATAGAATCGGTATAGCCTCCTTATCAACAATGGCTGTAGCGTGCTTTAGGACAGAATCTGTTAGTTGGGACACATCAATTTGTTATTACCCTGTTTTAAAATTTTGGCTTTAGTTAGGTAGGTTGAAGAATGGTTCACTGAACATGTCCGTTTGTACTGTGTGTACATGTAGTAAATGATATTATTAATAATAATATAATTTGCCTATCCCTCCAATATAATCCATAAAAAAAAAAGATTTCCGAGAAATATAAAGTGCAGGTTCTTTATTTGTTATTTGTGTATAGTTGCTTTTTAGTGTTAAAAAGGTGGATAATATTCAGGGGGTTTATATCAAGGTGTAGATGAAAATTTACACTATGTAGTGTGATAAGAGTTTGGTTTGCACTATTAGTAGATTGCATAAGAACCGTTATTTTCTCTAAGCAACTGCCTTGATTAAAGTAAATTGTTTATCTTCTGTACAGATAAACGTCCAGGTAAAAAACACTAGAGATGACTGAGGAAATGATAAGTGCAAAAAAAAGCCGCAGTAAATGTGATACTGTAGCAGGGACATATAAATGTGTTGGCTGTGATATACCTTTTTGTGAGGAGTGTACTGAATTAACGCTACAGAAATGCGTTGTATACAAATGAAAAAATGTAAACTATTGTTTTTGTGTGGAGACTGTAAAAAGGGTTTTAAGATAATACCTACATTGCTGAATAAAATTGATACACTGCAGACACAAATGAATGATTTGAAAAACCAGTTTAATAATTCTGACAGGGGTGATATACAATCGACGGGAAGTGTTAATGATGAGTTGCTTCTTGCTGAAATGTGCGAAAGGCAGAAGAGGGCTTCAAACTTGATCGTTTTTGGCGTTAGGGAATCTCTGAAGAAGTCTGGTTTGGAGAGACAAAGTGAGGATAAGGATGCCATAGGAGAGATATTTAGAAGGGTGGATGGCGTTGGGAGAGATTATAGGGTTTTTCGATTGGGAAAGTTCACAGAAAATAAGATTAGACCTATAAAGTTAGCAATGTCAAACTCAAATGATGTCATGCATGTTTTGAAAAAGAGGTCATTGATTCATACACCAGGTGTGAGGGTGTATTCGGATCAGACAAAGATGCAGCAGGAGTTCTTTAGATCAATTAAAGCAAGGGTGAGGGAACTAAATGATAAGGGTGAGAATAAGAAAACTAAATTTTATAACATGTATCTACCATTGTTGATGTGAGGGTAATGTCAAAAAACGAGTGAATTTTCTTAATACAGGTTTTCAAGCTGATGCTGTATATTTGAATCATGAAGTTTTCTGGCTCACAAGGATCAACTTATAGAACGTGTGTTTTGCTCTGCCCCATCGATTGTTATGTTGAGTGAAGCTAGATGTACTAGTGATGTCGAAGACTTTGAGCTCCAAGTGCATAACTACAGTGTGGTCAGGTGTGATTCTGCAAGTCGACACAGGAGTGTTCGTGTATGTGAGACAGGGTATAGAGTTTAAAGTGAAATAGAAATATGTGATGGATGGAAACTACTGGTGTCAGTTTCTCGAGATCAAAGTACACAATACAAGATGGAATGTGGGGGTAGTTTATCACTCTCCAAGTTCTAGCTATCCGATGTTCATAGAAGCGTTTGAGGACTGGTGTGAGTCTCATTTTGCTGGGCGTACAAGGTGTATGTTGATTGGTGATGTTAATTTGGATTGTTTCTATTGTAATTATTTCTACAGTAATAGGTTCAAGGATGTCATCCAAACATTTGGTATAGAACAACTAGTGAATGAGGCAACTAGATGTACAGATAGAAGTTGTACTTTAGTAGACTATGTTTTGACAAATAGTAAAGATATTTCTGTGAATGTACACCATGTACCAAAAATTACTGATCATTCGATTGTTACTTTAAACTTTGCTTCGGTTTCAAGAGTGGAGTGTGATCATACGGAAATTGTAACCAGAAGGATGAATGATGACTCTGTCCGTAATATATGTTTAGAGTTGATTGATAGTTCTTGGAATTTCGACAGCATAGATGTAGATGTTACTTTTAGGGATATTGTAGATAGATGTAGGATAGTTTTAGACAGATTTGCTCCTCTTGTTACATATAGGGTTGCTAATAAACAGGTTCCTTGGTATGATCAAGAGCTTAAGCGCAAAGCAAAAGAGAGGGACTGCACTTATAAAATTTTTAAGACATCTATGGGAGATACACATGAGCATTTGTGAACTGTATACAAGTTGTATAGGAACGAGTTTGTAAATCTACTAAAGGAAAAAAAAAAGGAAATATTTTGAAAGGAAAACTGACTCAAATAGAGGTAATTCGAAGGACATGTGGAAAACACTAAAAACCCTGTACAAAGCTAAAGGTAATGCGGTGAACTTTCTAGATTTCAACTTCGGCTGTGATGGTAGAGTTTCTTTTGCAGCAACGAGAAAGGAGGCATGTGCAAAATTCAATGTATATTTTGTAAATAGTATTAATGTGATTGTAGATTCAATTCCAGTGGGTTGTCCTTGGTCTCATGAAGGTTATCCCTTGGTCGCATGTTCTGTTGTTGACTTTAAGCCTGTGACTCTTGCTGATCTGAATGTGTGTGTGTGTGTTCTTGTTTTTTTAACGTCGGCCTATTTCCGCGACTATGGCCAATCACCGACGCCAGGGAGCAGCTTCACCTCACTATATTGGAAATTTTGCCGAACCTCTGCCTTTCTGTAAGGAGGGTAGGGGTCTTTAACGTGCCCAACATCGCATGGACACGGGACCGACGGCTTTACGCCCCCTCCGAAGGGCGGAACGTGCAGACATTCAACTTGCTTAAATACAATGCCAGAACCTCGGTTGATGTTAATTATACAGTTTGTACTGAAAAAGTGAAAGGAGTACTCTGGGATCGAACCCAGTACCCTTCGGTTCAGAGGCACACGTTCTTACTCCTGAACCACCGTGGTTCTTGGCTGATCTGAATAAATATGTAAACATGATGAAAAAAGGTAGCATCACAGAGATCCTCAGCACGGAGTTTTTGAGAGTAACCTTTGGAGTGATTGGTCATGTAATTTTGAATTTTATTAATGTCTCCCTTAAATATGGTGCTTTTCCGGAGGCCCTTAAGTGCAGTTCAATTGTGCCAGTTCCAAAGGGAGAGAAGGATGTTCGCCCTGTGAATACTCTGCCGAGTATTGAGAAGCTATTGGAGCATTTTGTATATTGTCAGTTAACGGATTATTTTCAGAAAAACAAACTGTTTGTTGGTTATCAGTCTGGGTTTAGAAAGCATCATTCTTGCGACTGTGCTTTGCAGCGGACTATTTCTAAGTGGAACGAAGCAATAGATCAGGGGAAATATGTACTAGCTGTGTTTGTTGACCTTAGGGGAGCTTTCGAAACAATCGACAGGGATATTCTTCTGCGGAAGCTGGCATATTATGGTATTGTTGGAAAAATCATGTGTCGTCAGTAAACAAACTTATATATTCAAAATCTCGACTAAAATTAATATCATTCATGTAAATCATAAAAAGTAGGGATCCGAGTACACTCCCCTGAGGAACTTCAGTGCAGCTTACCACCTCATCTGATATTTCTTTCTCTAATCTGGTCCTTTGCGTTCTGCCCGTCATGTATTGCTTCAGTCATCCTAACACATTTCCAACAATACCATAATATGCCAGCTTCCGTAGAAGAATATCCCTGTCGATTGTTTCGAAAGCTCTCCTAAGATCAACATACACAGCTAGTACACATTTCCCCTGATCTATTGCTTCCTTCCACTTAGAAATAGTCAGCTGCAAAGCAGTTAAAATGGACGGTATCAACAATTAATAATCTAACAAAACAACAAAAGAATCAGGTCGATGGGCCAAATGTAAATAGCACGTGCATTTATTTTACACTGAATGACAAAAAAAAATTGCACACTAACAATAAGTAAAGTCACCTATCTTTCTTTTGCTTCAATGGTGCAGCAACAAAGCTTTGATTTTCTGTCTTCACACACTAAACCTCTAGAGACCTCTTGTCTCCACCAGGACTGCGAAACACAATGGATGTTTAGAGACCTCGTGTCTCTTCAACGTGTTGAAAGCGATTAGATTTCTCGAGACCTCTTGCCTCTTAAACAACAAAAAACCAAGTGGCAGAGAGATAAAACTTCTCTATTTTCCCTCCAATGCCTCTGGCGGGAATCATTGGCAAACCTAGCTTATGTCAGTGTAGCGTGCGACATTTGAATTTAAAAGAGTGAGAACAAAAGGTATGAACAGTTAATTTAGTAATATTTTTTGACCACCTGTATCATTATTTGCTGTCATTCTATTAAATAGCTCTGCTTTGCCATTTCACTTAATCACCATCTCTCTGATATGTATTTATCGTTTAGTGAATTACTGCCTAAATCGTCGACACTCTGATGCAAAAACTATACGATGGGTGGAACAAAGATTATTGAAGACATGTTATTTAGCTCCCCCATAAAGGAGAACTCCATCGCACACCAACCATCAATCAAGAAGAGCAAATTCGTAAATATGTTGAGAGAGAACCAAGCACAAGCATTCGAATTACATCATCCCCAAACCCATTTTGAAAAGAATAAAATTCATAGATTAAGTGAAAATGGTATGTATCCATTTAGGCCTGAAAAGGTTCATATTTTGCATAATGGTGATCGCCAACATCGGGTAAATTTTGGTAGATGGTTGGTGCAGAGCGTAAATTCTGATCCACATTTTATTACGAAGATTCTCTGGAGTGGTGAATCCACATTTACTAAAACAGGTATCATAAACACCGATAACTTACATGAATGGGGACTTGAAAACTCTCACTTCACATGCAAAAGATGATGGTCTATAAACATTTGGGCTAGATTGTTACATAACAATGTAATTGGTCCATGCATTCTATCTGACCGACTTAATTCAGCTAGGGACTTTTAATTTTTAAATGGGAATTTACCTCTACTACCATTACTCGATAAAGTTCCTTTATCCCATAGGTTAAATTATTGATTCCAACATGATGGTGCCCCGGCCCATTATGGAATATAAGTGAGGAATCCTGAATAACAATTTCTCTGAGTGGTGGCTTGGACAAGGTGGAACCATAGCATGGCCTCCTATAAGTCCCATTCTTAACCCATTGGATTTTTTCTGTGGCTTTTTGAAGAAAAACGTTTACATCGAACCTGTTGTGAATAAAGAAGAGGTAGTAGTACATATATAGCATGGCCTCCTATAAGTCCCAATCTTAATCCATTGGATTTTTTTCTGTGGCTTTTTGAAGAAAAACGTTTACATCGAACCTGTTGTGAATAAAGAAGAGGTAGTAGCACATATATAGCATGGCCTCCTATAAGTCCCAATCTTAATCCATTGGATTTTTTTCTGTGGCTTTTTGAAGAAAAACGTTTACATCGAACCTGTTGTGAATAAAGAAGAGGTAGTAGCACATATTCATCCTGCTGTGCCATTCGTAGATAAAAAGATGCTCCAAAGAGTTTCTGCTTCCATGATAAATCACGTAAATGTCTGCCTTAAGGTAGAAGGCGATTTGTTTGAACATCCGTTGTAACCACAGGATATTGCTTTGTTTAGTATCCATTTGTTTGTAATAAAGTTGAAATTATGAAATGTTGAATGTGGGTTTTTTTTAATCAGTAACTCTACAATGAATGGAAATCGGTAATTTTTCCACTCATTTTCTATTTGTTTTAGTCCCCTGAATAAAGTCCCAAAAGCACGGGCGTCAATTTTGAGACACCTATATATCCCTAAAGTAGGTCGTGTTATGTTTGGAGAGTCACCTGGTTAAAAATATAATAAATACTAGGTTCTCGGGGTTGAACCACATTCAAGATTGTTTATATTTCTGTTAGGTTTATGTCTATGCATACTGCATTGATTCTTTTGTTATACACTGCTGTATATGTACAGAGTGATCCAAATTGGACACTTTTGATAAAAAGTACCAATTTATAGAAAAAAAAACTAACCCACACGTTACAAGCTCGATTTTTGTGAGAAAGAGAATGCCGAAAGCCACACATCAATATATTGAACTGTTTAGAAGATATAGGACTGTTTTCAATTTTCTGCATTTTTGACCCACCCCCGTAACTTATTTATTTATGAATATGTTTTGTTCCTGTAAAAACATTCTTAAGGCACTTTTTTTAGGGTATCCAATGGCGCCCCAATTTTTATTTTTTATAAAAAGAATGGTTTGAAACTATGACATAAACTTGTATATTTTCTTATGAACCAGCTGTATATTTATGTATATTCTTTTTCTAAATGAAATTATCTTTTCAAATATATATAATACTTGCTACTTTTTTTTAAACATTTATTTTATTGCTAATTTTAAAATACTATAGTAAAATTTTCAAATTTAGGGTGCCATGCTTAAAAAAGAAAACGAAATATTGCCAATTTTTTTTAGTCATTTATTGATTCCATCAAACAACACAAAATAACAAGAGCAGGTGGTAGTGGAATTTGCAGGTGGTAGTGGAATTTTCCTTTATGTAATAGTAAAGGATTTTTTCACGCCCGAGGAGGTACCACCCCATACATCAAGGGGCCGGTGAAGTCCCAACGGACGTTTCCGGTTCTGGTGTATGAGTCGGTTTCCCTTATAAGCAAAAATGATGATGGCTCCTCCTTGTATAAAATATTCCGGAGGCAAAATACCCCTCCATTCGGATCTCCGGGAGAGGGGTGTACAGGGGGCGCAAACATCAAGATTTAACATATCCTTTTCGAATATATGTGGCCTAAATTCTAACCTGAACTCCGTCCACCATTTCCTCCAGGCTAACAGGCCCCAACTCCTCTTCCTCACTGAAACCCAAATCAGTGCCAAGACAGCCACTAATCACCTTAATTTCCCGGGGTTGAGCTCCTTACTGCCTTTAGATTGCAAGGAGGCGTGTGCGCATACGTCCGTAGCAATATACCCTGCACCAGACTTCCCAATTTAGAAGCTGGAAGAAAAGAC
Source organism: Tillus elongatus (assembly GCA_964006375.1). Classification (NCBI taxonomy): domain Eukaryota; kingdom Metazoa; phylum Arthropoda; class Insecta; order Coleoptera; family Cleridae; genus Tillus; species Tillus elongatus. The sequence goes on from OZ023270.1 coordinate 52,768,399, forward strand.
ATACTATGGATAAAACTCTCTCTCAGGGCTGCAACTAAATTCATCTGTTGCATTTACCGGTCACCTTCTGACAACAACTTTGTCCAGCTCTTTGACTACCTTTCTGAAAAAACCGACTATCTGATTTCTGAATATCCTTCCTCCGAGGTCACTATCCTTGGCGACTTCAATGTCCATAATAAGGAATGGCTAGGATCTTCAAAAACCGATCCACAAGGGAGAGCAGCGGAGGCCTTTGCAGTCAGCAATTCTTTGGCCAATATGGTTCAGCAACCTACTTACTTTCCTCGTATCCCAACACACAGCTCAAATCCCTTGGATCTTCTTCTTACTACAAATCCTGAATGCTATAAGATATCAGTCACCGCCCCCCTTGGTCGCTTAGACCACGGCATGGTCACTGCTTCCTGTGCAATGCAACCCGAGGTCACACAGTCATCACACCCACGTATCGTTTGGCACTACAACTCCGCAAACTGGGACGAAATGCGGGATTACTTTTCCTCATTTCCATGGGCGTCTGTCTGCTTCTCTCATCCTGACCCCTCTGATATCTCACAAAACGTCACCGAAATTATCCAAGCTGGCATGGAATTATTTATTCCACGTACACAGAAAACCTCTTCAGCAACTCAAAAGCCCTGGTTCTCTAAATCCTGTGACAAGGCCAGACTCGAAAAGGTCAAAGCTCACAAAACGCTTCTACACAATCCCAGTCAAGAAAATCGTCAAGCATTCAACGACGCAAGAAACCGCTATGTCCGCATTCTTTCTGAGGCAAAAAACTCGTTTAATAACCACATCAAAAACAAAGTCCTCTCAAGCTCCAACGGCGGCAAACCCTTCTGGACTCTTGCTAAGTCTATTGGGAATAATTTCTGCAAGAGTACGTTCCCACCTCTTGTCTCAGGTGATGAAATTGTTTCTACCGCCCTGGGCAAGGTTGAACTTTTTGCTTCGTTATTCGCCGGAAATTCCACTCTCAACCCACCTCCAAATGTTCAACCACCAACAGTCCCCAATGTCGCGCATAAAATGACTGATATCATTTTCAAAACTAAAAAGGTACGAAAGATGCTCTCATCTCTTAATACCAGGAAAGCCTCTGGCCTTGACGAGATCCCAGCAATTGTTCTCAAAAAATGCGCACCAGAACTTGCTCCTGTCCTGACTCGTCTGTTTCAGATATCTTACAATAAAGGCATATTCCCTAGTAACTGGAAAACTGCTCGAGTACAACCCATCCCCAAGAAAGGATCCAAAGCGCTTCCTAGCAACTACAGGCCTATTTCTCTCCTTTCAGTCATCTCTAAAGTGATGGAAAAGTATATAAACACCGAACTACTAAAATTCCTTGAAAAACACAGTCTATTCCACGACAGGCAGTATGGATTCCGTCAGCGCAGATCGACTGCCGACCTCCTTTCCTTTGTCACCCATTCTTGGAACAAGTCTATGGAACAACACGGTGAATCCCAGATTGTTTGTCTAGACATATCCAAAGCATTCGACCAGGTCTGGCACGCAGCGCTGCTTAATAAACTTCCGGCCTATGGCCTACCACCAAAACTTTGTACCTGGACAGCAAATTTCCTCTCCAACAGGAGCATATCTGTTGTTGTGGATGGCCATTCCTCTAAACTGTATCCAATTAATGCAGGAGTTCCTCAAGGTTCAGCTTTAGCCCCTACTTTGTTTCTTCTCCACATCAATGACCTCCTCTCTAGCACATCCAACCCAGTTCACAGTTACGCGGACGACAGCACCCTCCACTCAAAGATACAATATTCTAAGCCTGTCTCTTTAGCCCAATTAGATGAGGATCGCAGACTCATGGAGGGTTCTGTCTCCGTAGACCTCCAAAAAATATTAGACTGGGGAAGTAGAAATCTTGTACAATTCAACCCCACCAAAACTAAGTCTTGCTTTCTTTCTCACAAGAGATACAGCAGCCCTAGACCCATCACAATGAACAACCAAGTTATTCAAAGTAATGAGTCCTTTTCTCTTGTTGGCATTTCTGTGGATCGAAATCTTAATTGGCGCCAACATGTTACATCAATTGCAGAAGCGGCTGCTAAGAAATTGGGTTTCCTCTTCCGGGCTCGCAAATACTTTTCACCAACTAATCTCTATACCTTATACACTTCACAAATAAGGCCAAACCTCGAATACTGCTCCCACATCTGGGGTGCAGCCGCCGCTTCTACACTCGCTATCCTGGACTCCATTCAAAAGAGAGCTATACGTCTCATCGGTGACCCTACCCTCACCCAAAGGCTTCCATCCCTTGCCCACCGACGTGCCGTTGGTGACCTCTCTCTCTTTTATAGATATCTGCACGGGCACTGCTCAGAGGAGCTTTCCTCCATAATTCCCCCACCTGCTGCCCCCAGCAGATCTACCAAGGGAACAGAGCGAATGCACCCTTTTAATGTCCAGGTCACCAGACATAGAACATCTTGTTATGCCCGCTCTTTTGTCCCGAGGACTTCCAAGTTGTGGAATTCCTTGCCGGCACATGTTTTTCCTTCTCCTCCGAACCTCCAAACCTTCAAGTCCAGAATTAACAAGCTGCCTCTTTCCTCCTTGTCAACACCCACGGTACGATAGTATTTAGGCTGTAAGCCCTCGTGGTGTGTTGTTGACATAAAAAAAAAAAAAAAACAGTATGACATTGAAACTCCATTATTATTAGCTATTTTCCTAACTAGTTCTGAAATCTTTTTCGCAACTGTTAGGAACATTACTTCTACAAGCAAGCGGAAAATAGGATTTTTCTTTCTCTACACTAAAATCACTGCGGAAAATTGGATTTTTCTTTTTCTGCACTAAAATCAGTGCAGAAAATAAGATTTTTCACACGCTTGCAGCAAAAATTATTTAAAACGTGTTCAAATTAAGCACTATTTGAATTGAGGAATAATTACGTCCTTTCCTGACATTATCAACAGCATTAATTAATTCTATCGGATTCTCTGAGGGCTTGCTTGGCTTGTTCAGATCTTACCTGGATGGAAGGAGGCAGTTTGTTGAGGTTGGGGGGCTTCAAGTCTGACACATATCACATAGCTTCGGGAGTACCGCAGGGTTCCATACTCGGTCCATTGCTGTTTAATATGTTTATTGACCCAGTTAAACATGTTTTGCATGTTCCTTTTTTAATGTATGCAGATGATATTAAGATTTTCGCAAATATTTCGAGTGTTGGTGACTGTTTGCAGCTCCAGAACAGTCTTCAGATCCTTGATGAATGGTGTTGTCGGAGTGGTCTTTCTAAGAATGTTTCCAAGTGTTGTGTAATGTCCTTTACTCGAAATAAGCATGTAATTACTTTCGGGTACAATATAAGAGGGCTTCCACTTGATCGCCCCGGGACAGTTGGGGACCTTGGAATTGTTTTTGATGGTATTTTATCTTTTAAACCACACTACGAGCAGACTGTCAGTTCTGCTTACAAAACTCTTGAGTTTCTGATAAGAAACAGCAAAATTTTTTCACAGACTGACACCCTCCTCCTGCTCTTTCGTTGTTTGGTTAGGTCCCGACTTGAATATGGCTCAGTTGTGTGGGCTTCTACTTATGAGATACATGTGGCAAGTCTAGAATCAGTGCAAAGGAAATTTCTCAAATTTCTTAGCTTTCGTGAGGATGGTCGATATCCTTCTATTGGTTTTTCTCAGGAAGGTTTACTTCTTCGCTTTGGTCTGCAGAGTCTGTCGATGCGCAGGCAGTGCAGTTTCGTTACATTTTTATACAAACTGATTAATTTTGTGTTCGATTGCCCTAATCTGCTTCAGCAACTTAATTTCGATGTGCCTTGTATTGCAGCACGTTTTCCAGACACATTCTTTCTCCCGACTGCTCGTACGCGATTGCTGCAATCGTCTCCAATTTACCAGATGTGCAATGATTACTCTGTATTGCAGGACAGCCTAGATATCTTCTCATGTAATATATCAGAGATAAAAATGTTTTTCAAAGCGATCTAATTTGTGACTCTCTTTTGTGTAGTTTGTTTGATTATTGTTTGTTATTATGTTTTATGTATCGGCCCGTCCTTAGTTTGGCTTTAAGCTGTTGGATGGTGTATGAATAAATAAATTCTACTGCTGGGATTGATTCAAAAGCATATCTTACTGCTGCTTCCAATCCTTCTCGAGAATCAGGATGGCGTTTAAAAATGAGGTCTCTTATTCTTCCCCAGAGGTAAAAATCTAGTGTCGTGAGATTGGGGATCTTGGCGGCCAATGAACGGGGCCCAGGTTACCAAGCCAATTATCCCCAAATTGTTGGTTCAAGAACGTCGTTATGTGTGGATTATGACACGTAGACGGTTTTAGTTTGCGATGATGGCAAATCACCCATAACTGATTCAATAAATTCTCGTATTATTTCTAGATATCGTGCTGCTGTAAGGCTACCCTCAAGTATATAGGGGCTAATAAATCTTCCTCTAGAAATACCGACCCAAACATTAAAACTGTCGGCCTTACTTTTGTTTCTCTTTCCGTAATGTGTTTTTCCAAAGCCCAATTGTAGGAATTATATCATACCAGTGCTCCTAATGCACGCTTCATCAGTTCATATGATGTTCTGCGCCAAGCTTGGATTTCAGCACATTTTCTTAAATACCATTGGCAATAGTCGAGCCTAAATTGTAGGTTATTTGGTAGCAACTTGTGAACTTTTCTTATTCTATACGGTTTAATTTTTTTTTTTTACAATTCGCATAGCCGTAGTTTTTGGAATGCCTGTAATCAACTGCATTTTACGGAACGAAAGATTGGATTGGTATTGAATCTCTCCCAAAACAGTTATTTCTTCTAATTCTCTTTCTCTACTTCTGGCTTCGTATATTCTCGGTCTCGGTTTTTTAAATGAAGCGTAGGTAACTAGGTTTTGCTCCAATCTAGAAAACATATCACGAAAAGGTCTAAGTGAAGACTGATGGCGACCTGAGCATCATCATGTGATTACCAATAACACTTTAACATGTCACATTTGTCGTAGTTTTCATACATATTAAAATAAACAGGAGAAACTTCTTACAACTTCAAAACTCAGTTTGAAAAAGCACACTCAGAAGCAAACTTTATTTGATTAAAAAATAATGATTGTTTGACAGTTGTTGCCAAGTTATTTTTTTTGTATTTCAAGCATGACACGCAAGATTTAGTTACTTAATCTTACAGAATTCATCTATAGTATTTTAAAATCAGCAAAAAAATGAATGTTTAAAAACTAAGTAGCAAATATTACAGTCCCCTGTGGTCCGGGGACTAACTAAAAGAGTAGGCCCATGGTAACTTATGCCTGTCGTACGAGGCGACTAATCGGAGTAAAGCAGGTGATAGTGGAATTTTCCTTTATGTAAAGGATTTTTTCACGTCCGAAGACGTACCACCCCATACATCAAGAGTGAAGTCCCAACGGACGTTTCCGGTTCTGATGTATGAGTCGGTTTCCCTTATAAACAAAATTGATGATGGCTCCTCCTTGTACAAAATATTCCGGAGGCAAAATACCCCTCCATTCGGATCTCCGGGAGAGGGGTGTACAGGGGGGCCAACATCAAGATTTAACATATCCTTCTCGAATATATGTGGCCTAAATTCTAACCTGAACTCCGTCCATCATTTCCTTCAAGCTAATAGGCCCCAACTTATCTTCCTCACCGAAACCCAAATCAGTGCCAAAACAGCCACTAATCACCTTAATTTCCCGGGGTATGAGCTCCTTACTTCCTTTAGATTGCATGGAGGTGTGTGTGCATACGTCCGTAGCAATTTACCCTGCACCAGACTCCCCAATTTAGAAGCTGGAAGAAAAGATATACTATGGATAAAACTCTCTCTCAGGGCTGCAACTAAGTTCATGTGTTGCATTTACTGGTCACCTTCTGACAACAACTTTGTCCAGCTCTTTGACTACCTTTCTGAAAAAACCGACCATCTGATTTCTGAATATCCTTCCTCCGAGGTCACTATTCTTGGTGACTTCAATGTCCATAATAAGGAATGGCTAGGATCTTCAAAAACCGATTCACAAGGGAGAGCAGCGGAGGCCTTTGCAGTCAGCAATTCTTTAGCCAATATGGTTCCGCAACCTACTTACGTTCCTCGCATCGCAACACACAGCTCAAATCCATTGGATCTCCTTCTTACTACAAAACCTGTATGCTATAAGATATCAGTCACCCCCCCCCCCCCCCCTTGGTCGCTCAGACCACGGCATGGTCACTGCTTCCTCCGCAATGCAACCCGAGGTCACACAATCATCACACACGTATCGTTTAGCACTACAACTCCGCAAACTGGGACGAAATGCGGGATTACTTTTCCTCATTTCCATGGGCGTCTCTCTGCTTCTCTCATCCTGACCCCTCTGATATCACACAAAACGTCACCGAAATTATCCAAGCTGGCATGGAATTATTTATTCCACGTACACAGAAAACCTCTTTAGGCACTCAAAAGCCCTGGTTTTCTAAATCCTGTGACAAGGCCAGACTTGAAAAGGTCAAAGCTCACAAAACGCTTCTACACAATCCCAGTCAAGAAAACCGTCTAACATTTAACGACGCAAGAAACCGCTATGTCCGCATTCTTTCTGAGGCAAAAAACTCGTTTAATAACCACATCAAAAACAAAGTCCTCTTAAGCTCCAACGGCGGCAAACCCTTCTGGACTCTTGCTAAATCTATTGGGAGTAATTTCTGCAAGAGCACGTTCCCACCTCTTGTCTCAGGGGATGAAATTGTTTCTACCGCCCTGGGCAAGGCTGAACTTTTTGCCTCGTTGTTCGCCGGCAGTTCTACTCTCAACCCACCTCCAAATGTTCAACTACCAACAGTCCCCAATGTCGCACACAAAATGACGGATATCACTTTCAAAACTAAAAAGGTACGAAAGATGCTCTCTTCTCTTAATACCAGGAAAGCTTCTGGCCTTGACGAGATCCCAGCAATTGTTCTCAAAAAATGCGCACCAGAACTTGCTCTTGCCTTGACTCGTCTGTTTCAGATGTCTTACAATAGAGGCATATTCCCTAGTAACTGGAAAACTGCTCGAGTACAACCCGTCCTCAAGAAAGGATCCAAAGCGCTTCCTAGCAACTACAGGCCCATTTCTCTCCTTTCAGTCGTCTCTAAAGTGATGGAAAAGTGTACAAACACCGATTTACTAAAATTTCTTGAAAAACAGTCTAATCCACGACAGGCAATATGGATTCCGTCAGCGCAGATCGACTGCCGACTTCCTTTCATTTGTCACCCATTCTTGGAACAAGTCCATGGAACTACACGGTGAATCCCAGATTGTCGCTCTAGACATATCCAAAGCATTCTACCACGGCATGGTCACTGCTTCCTCCGCAATGCAACCCGAGGTCACACAATCATCACACACGTATCGTTTAGCACTACAACTCCGCAAACTGGGACGAAATGCGGGATTACTTTTCCTCATTTCCGTGGGCGTCTGTCTGCTTCTCTCATCCTGACCCCTCTGATATCACACAAAACGTCACCGAAATTATCCAAGCTGGCATGGAATTATTTATTCCACGTACACAGAAAACCTCTTTAGGCACTCAAAAGCCCTGGTTTTCTAAATCCTGTGACAAGGCCAGACTTGAAAAGGTCAGGTCAGGTCAGTGCAGCACTGCCTAATAAACTTTCGGCCTATGGCCTACCACGACAACTCTGTACCTGGACAGCAAATTTCCTCTCCAACCGGAGCATTTCTGTTGTCGTGAAAGGCCATTCCTCTTTCAGCTTTAGCCCCTACTTTGTTTCTTCTCCACATCAATGACCTCCTCTCTAGCACATCCAACCCAGTTCACAGTTACGCGGACGGCAGCACCCTCTACTCAAATGTACATTATTCTAAGCCTGTCTCTTTAGCCCAATTAGATGAAGATCGCAGACCCATGGACGGTTCTGTCTCCGTGGATCTCCAAAAATATTAGACTGGGGAAGTAGAAATCTTGTACAATTCAACCCCACCAAATCTCAGTCTTGCTTTCTTTCTCATAAGAGATACACCAGCCCTAGACCCATCACAATGAACAACCAAGTTATTCAAAGTAATGAGTCCTTTTCACTTGGCATTTCTGTGGATCGAAATATCAATTGGCACCAACAATTGCTGAAACGGCTGCTAAGAAACTAGGTCTCCTCTTCCAGGCTCGCAAATACTTTTCACCAGCTAATCTCTATACCTTATATACTTCACAAATAAGGCCAAACCTCGAATACTGCTCCCACATCTGAGGTGCAGCTACCGCTTCTACACTCGCTGTCCTGGACTCCATTCAGAAGAGACCTATACGTCTCATTGGTGACCCTACCCTCACTTAAAGGCTGCCATCCCTTGCCCACCCACGTGCCGTTGGTGACCTCTCTCTCTTTTATAGATATCTGCACGGGCACTGCTCAGAGGAGCTTTCTTCCATAGTTCCTCTACCTGCTGCCCCCAACAGATCTACCAGGGGAACAGAGCGAATGCACCCTTTTACTGTCCAGGTCACCAGACATAGAACATCTTGTTATGCCAGCTCTTTTGTCTCGAGGACTTCCAAGTTGTGGAATTCCTTGCCGGCACATGTTTTTCCTTCTCCTCCAAACCTCCAAACCTTCAAATCCAGAATTAACAAGTTGCCTCTTTCCTCCTTGTCGACACTCACGGTACGATAGTATTTAGGCTGTAAACCTTCGTGGTGTGTTGTTGAAATAAACATATTTGGAAAGAGAATTTGATTTAGAAAAAGAATATGCATAAATATATAGGCTGGTCCATAAGAAAAAATACAAGTTTATGTTATAGCTTCAAAACCATTCTTTTTACAAAAAATTTGGGACGCCATTGGATACCTTAAAAAAATGCTTTAAGAATATTTGCACAGAAACAAAAAATGGGTCAAAAATGCACAAAATTTAAAACCAATTGAAGATATCGATGTGCGGTTTTCGGCATTCTCTTTCTTACAAAAATAGTGCTCGTAACGTATGGGTTAGTTTTTCTAGCTCCTCTAGAAATTGGTATTTCCTATCAAAAGTGTCCCATTTGAACCGTACATACGTACACATAACCATTATAGTCATGTATGTATATCTACATATAATGAACTGCTGTTTGGAAACCACATTGGGAACAAAAAGAAATCCAACAAATCTTGAGAAATGATGCAGATGCAAAGATGAGAGATTGGGCTTGAATGATACTACTGTAAACTATTATTATTACTTTATTGGCCTAAATTTTACAGTATGTCCATATACAATAAGAATCCTACTTGCCCTGTATATTATAATTAATTATTTTTTTAGCAATGCAATTACTGTTTTGATATCCAAAGTTTCATACAATGTAAACAATTCAAACATTTTTCTACATTAATAAATGAAATTATCAAATAGATCACAATTAACTATTCAAGTAACAGCAAATGATTTTTAACTGGACAAAGAAAGTAAAGTACATAGTTGTAAAGGAATACTTAATAAACACAATACAGTTTAATGCAGCGAACGACATTGATATGATTTGTCTTGCACACCAACTGGTAATGGAAGGTTATAAATTACATTTTAATTAAACTGTTCTTACAATATGGTCAGCACCCAATTATTGTCAAAGGTACATAAATAGTTTTTGTTTTCCATTTCTTCACTGTTTTAACAAAAATATTTTTTCAATGATTGTATATTATGTGTCTTTGTGCAAATATGGGTGTGCTTATAATATTCCACGCTCGAGTTATAATAATTAACCATTTAATTGTAATGAAGTTCAAATTTATTAGGGTTATTTGAATAGCGAACAATTCATTTAGGCGGTTTAAATAACGAATATTTGCTAGGTGATAAATCCGACTCATTTTAAAAACACTTCAGAGTATGAAAAGTCGCCACAAGTGGAACGTGAAGCGTGTATGGTGAAACGCATAGCGCCTGTGTGTCTCACGCAATGAGATTCATTCTTGGTGCGTCACGGAGCGCATGGCAAATAGACGACCGAGAGTTAGAACTAGTGATGGGAAAAACTGTTATATTGCTTTAACAGGTCGCACCTGTTACTGCTATTTAGAAATAACAGTTAAATATAACAGGTTGAAAATAACAGTATGAACTATGAATTATTAAGAATTCCACGTAGACGTAGTAACAGTAGCAGAACCCGTCCGGTGGTGTAGTTGGGTAATGTTTAAAATAAAAAATATTCTTGTATTATGTTTAAAACAATTAATAACTTTTTTATTAAAAAAATGATGGAGGTTTTTTTTGGGTATTCATCACTAATAATAATTTGGTAAAAAATTCAACAATACAGAATTTCTTTCGAATTTTCTTAACTAATTAAGTATTAGTTAAGCATTGAGCTTGAAAACCTCTATAGCCATTTTTTCCTTGAAAATGAGAGTTATATGAATACATGAATTATTGTAAGCAAAAAATAAAATAAATAATTTTAAAAAAAATTAAAACTAATTTTTTTCTCTCTACCTATAGGACGAAGTGTGTCTGGTTTCAACTATACCGGGTACAGGGAATATTTTTATAATTTCATTAAAATTGGTACTGTTTCTGAGATTTTTTAAGTTTCAGGGATTTTTTATTTTGCAGTAGTAATAAAAAAAAGATGTTTAAAATCGGACCTATTTCTTAGATTTCCAAAGTGAAAAGTAAAAAGGAATATTGATTTATTAGTTACATAAGACAAAGAAGAATGAGCAAAAAACTACCTAATATAATATAATACCTATTAAGGACTCACGTTAAAGCATAACTGTACGTTTGTATACATATCAGTTTTTTCTTAAAACAAAAATGCCATCAGCATATCGAGTTATCTAATGAAGATTGAGTTTACGTCAACGCCTATGTGATTATTTTTTTATATACGCGGTGACCTGATTTTATTTTTACAGTGATATAGTTCATTTTTAATAATTTTCACTTGCTACATATACAGCCTTTTTATTTACATTTTTCATATTTTGTGTTTGTTTATAAATTGTAAATATATGTGTGTCTTGTGTGAATCAACAATCTGTCAAAATTTAAGAGTTTCATTGTACCAACGACCCTACGTTCCCAAAGCTGTGAGCACACTAGTATAAAGTAGTATGTTATGAAGTAAAGTCCGCTCTATACTCTATACCCCATTCCCAGTCTCATGTCCATTCATCCTGTTATAACAGTTGCAGATGAAAACAGTATTATGTTATGAAGTAAAGTCCGCTCTATACCCCATTCCCAGTCTCATGCCCATTCATCCTGTTATAACAGTTGCGAATGACAACAGAAGCTGCTTCATCGTAGCAGTGCAACAGAAACAGATACGACAACAGAAACAGATACGACTCACTGCGCAACAGCATCCACTCCACTGTACCTGTTATTTGTATAAATCCATAACAGGTTGTTACTGCTGCGGCTCGACAACAGTTAAAATATAACAGACTGTTAAATAACAACCCATCACTAGTTAGAACGCCGTCAAGCGGATGCCTTCAGCACGCGGCGGAGACAAGAGGTTCCGGTGGTCGTACGTTAGTTTTAAAAGCGTCAGTTAGGTGTATTAACTGGGAAGTTCCTTTCGCTGTACTACGTAGTAGTGAAAAGCAGCGTGTTATTTGTTTGATGGTAAAGAACGAGAGTCCATAACGACTGTGTTCTGCTATCGTGGTTTGCAAGGTTAGTTATACTTCGGAAAACTTGGAGAAGTATAATTGCAAACTGGAATAGATAATTGGGTCTTTTATTAATGCTGTTCTATGTGTAATACCAACGGCGTGTTAGGATTTAAAGTGTATACAGGGTGTACTGTATGTAGGAGTGACAAAACTGGTCACGGGTTTACTCATTTAGGGGAAGTCGAAATCAGGTAAATAATTATACCGTATTATAGTGAAATTAGGGTGTTTGGCGAATTATAGTGTGCTATACAGGGTGGACCACGTTTATTTCGAGGGACGTACGTCCTTGAGATACGCATGGAGCTATTCTGAATGGTATGTGCTCGCTAGACAAGGTGGTTGATTAGCTAGAGTGTCCAGCCTAAATAAGTGACAAGCTGGTCACGTTTCTTACCCATATAAGGGGACCGGGAGCACAGACAGTGCTGATAAAAGGGGTAGTATTTAGTGTGTCCGGCATCCTGTGCTGTACTGGGTCGACCACGTTTGTTCCGAGGGACGTACGTCCTTGTGATAAGCATGGAGGTGCTCAGAATGGTACGTAACCGCTGGATGGCACTGTTAGTTATACAGGATGTTTGATAGAAATAGGGGATAAGTTACCCGGTGGTATTAGTTAGCAGGTTAGGGTCATATAAGAGTGGGAACCGTTTGCTTACCCATCTAGCAGAGTAGGACTGCAAGGGAATTGCGGGAATAAAGCCCAGGGGAAGGTAGAACCCCCGACTGAGGCGGAATTTATAGCGGTGACATTTCCCGTTTGATGCATGTATATGTCGCTTTCCGCTTGCCGTTGCTTTAATATACCACGTTTGTTCCGAGGGACGTACGTCCTTGTGATAAGCATGGAGGTGCTCAGAATGGTACGTAACCGCTGGATGGCACTGTTAGTTATACAGGATGTTCGACAGAAATAGGGGATAAGTTACCCGGTGGTATTAGTTAGCAGGTTAGGGTCATATAAGAGTGGGAACCGTTTGCTTACCCACCTAGCAGAGTAGGACTGCAAGGGAATTGCGGGAATAAAGCCCAGGGGAAGGTATAACCCCCGACTGAGGCGGAATTTATAGCAGTGCCATTTCCCGTTTGATGCATGTATATGTCGCTTTCCGCTTGCCGTTGCTTTAATATGCCTTGTTGTTTGCTGTGCTAATGCTAATATCACGCTTTATTTGTTATAAATAGCACAAATATTATTCTAGTCGAATATCATTGTATTTTTAAATATGAACGTATTTCTATCATTTCCACTATGAAAGAATGTCTTATCGGAGATAACGTTATCTGACCTGAGATATGTTTTCTCTTTAATCTCATAAACTGTAGCGAATTTTTAATATTCATAATTTAAGGATTTTTATTGTTGTCATTTTCGATTGTAGATATTCTAAATATTATTAGACACTTTTATGAAATTAGTTGCGTTTCACTGCACTGCCTGTAGATATTTGCACTAGTGTAGGTGTGTTTAAGCTAGAATCCTGTGACGGATTGTAACTAGCTGAGGTATATCGTAATTGATATTTACCTGTTTATAATATTTCTGCTTCCAACTTTGTAAGCTAGGAAAACAGCCATTATTCGGCAGTAAGTAATTAAAGCCTACTTAACTCCCGAGAATTCTACGGGATATAATAACTTTCGACCCCTGGCTATAGTTTTCTTCTCCACTCGAGCTACCCTAGGACAAGGCTGTTATGAAACAGTAACTTTGTGGTGTTCTACGAGGGCCTTAGCAGAAGTCCTCACGGGGATCTGACCTTGTCCTATTTAATAGGGAATAAAGATGGCGCCCGAGGATATGTAACTTAGAATATTTAGGTCACGCCCGAATGACGGATCGGCAACCTATCCGTCGGGCCTCTGCTTAGCCGGGGTATCACATAATAATTAACATTTATATATCTGTAATAGAATTAAATCAGGTTATTAAATAATTTGTCAAATTATGCAAAATGGCCTATAAGGCCTAAAATGTATTTACCTTCTATCTATTTCTATACACATTTTATGCTCAGATTTTTCCATTGTTTGCATTCCTTTGTGAACAATTGTATTGTGTGTATTAAGTATTCTTTGACAACTACTTTACTTTCTTTGCCAAGCTAAAAATCATTTGCTTTTATTCGAATAGTGAATTGTGATCTATTTAATAAATTTCTTTATTAATGTCAAAAAATTTTTGAATTGCTTACATTTTATGAAACTTTGGATATCAAAATCGTAATTGCATTGCTAAAAAAAAACTACTGCAAAAGTCACATAAAATAGTGGAAACGTGTCAGACGTTTGAACTCCCGACGTACCCGGTGGTAGCATTATTGTTAATAACAATGTTGTTTCATCAGAAAAGGTTGAAAGTCAACACACTAGATGACATTCATAACTCTTATATTAATGCATGTGTTAAATTGCCAATGTGCTAATTTTTCTGTGTTTTTTTCCAGACACACAAGGCTGGGGCGTGTCACCTAGAGGAGCAGGGTATCTGTTTGGATCAGATGTAGTGGCTCAGTTTAATGCAGCGAACGATATTGATATGATTTGTCGTGCACACCAACTGGTAATGGAAGGTTATAAATGGCATTTTAATGAAACTGTTCTTACAGTATGGTCAGCACCCAATTATTGTTACAGGTACATAAGTAGTTTTTGTTTTCCGTCTCTCCATTTCCTCACTGTTTTAACAAAAACACTTCTTTTTTTTCAATGATTGTGTCATACCATGAGCTCAGTTTTAGCTGATCTATTTGGATTATGTATTTTTATGGTAGGCCATAATAGTGCGATAAGATCTTGAGTTGGTGAGAGTTTTTGAATAATTTATAGCTCAATAATTATTATTTTTTTAATTAGTTTACTTAGCTAGAAAATTGTCACAACACTTGTAAAATTCAATACAAAAAATTATTGCAACACAATTTTTTTATTCTTAACCATTTAGTTATTGGTTGTAATTGGTATATAAATTAATACAAAAGACAAGTGGTACCAAAGTCATTTTCTAAAAAACAATTAAAACTTGGGACGCATCAAGTATAGAAAGCTGATTTTTTGAACAATTCACCCCAAAGCATTTAATTTTTTTCTATCAATTGGTCAATCAAAGTTTCACTAATGTAGTATAAAGCTCACTAAGGGTTGTTGGGGTGTTTATAAGTGATCTGAATTGCATTTTCAGCAAATCTCATATAGTACAGGCAATAGAGGAGCTCGTTACTCTTGTCCATAATGCATTAAACTACAGGAGTTTTTTTTTTTTTGATACATAGGTTCAGAATGACGTACTGAATGTAAAAACACAAAATCCTTACAAATTAGGAGGGCGGAAGTGCCGCCATTTTGAGAAATAGCGTTTCGGCCTATATCTCCGTAACCGTGCACTTTAGGCCAAAAATGGTAATGACCTTTATTTTAGATAATTGCATTTTTCATCTTTTTTGTTAAATTTTTGTTTGTATCACTCACCGTTTACAACTTATACGACTATGTTATATTGACTTGCAGTATTTTGGTGAGGATGCTGAGGATTCACAGCTCACCTAAATAATCGAGATATATTCATCTTGGTTTGATCCCGATAGGGACGCTGAGGATTCACAGCCTATCTAGGTCACTCCAAGTGATACGTTCCTTTCCCATTAGCCCCGTACACTTCATCTGGCTCCAGGCTTTCCGCCCCATACAGTATAATCTCTTGGGTTATTTTAGTGAGGATACTGAGGATTCACAGCTCGCTTAAGTAGTCAAGATGTTTGTGTCCCAGTTTGGCACTAGCGGAGATGCTGAGGATTCACAGTCCTCATAGGCCTCCCGGGAACTGTCGTCCCGTCTCTCCTTCCGCCCTTATGCGCCTCCAGTGTTCCCCATTTTGACTGAGAGGCTACAGATGTTACTTTGAACTGGTCTATCATTATGTGCCGCCCGTCTACCTTATACGTGATTTAGTAGAACGCTGCTCGTACCGTATATCTCATACGCTTCACCAACACTAGCGCTGGTCGCTTTAGAGAAATCCGAGTTCTGATTAATGTTATTACCCGCATATTTTATTTGGGCATAGTTTGTAAATATTGTTTTGTATATATCTTTTGTAAATATTTTCTAATCTTAAATATAGGGTTGGGTAAATAAAAGATCTCAATTAATTTGTATCTAACCCCTTATACTTGCAAAATCTGCTACACCTTTCGATAAGCCAGAAGTGATCGGAGCACGCCGAGTTAGCAATTAAAGCCAGCTCACTCGGGGATCACTAAATTTAGCCTGCATCATATAAAGGCTACCGAACTCTTCTCCACAGAGTTATCCAGGTACTTTGATCGTTATCTCGGTCAGAGTTTAGTGAACAGATCGCAGACATCCTCAACAGGGAGTAAACCCTTTAAAATCTGGCGCCCGAGATCCTCAGATAGTAACCGTCAATCCGTGTCACCGAAAAACGGTCTGCATATATATATATATATATATATATATATATATATATATATATATATATATATATATATATATATATATATATATATATGTATATATGTATATATGTATATATGTATATATATATATATATATATATATATATATATATATATATATATACATATACATATACACACACACATCTATATTCATCCATACATACAGTGTGTGTGATTTTAAAGGGCAACACCCCATTATGCTACCTTTCCGTAGCTGTATAACAAATTTTGAAATTTCCCTTTTTCAGTGCCTGCTGTGACTCCAAAGGGGTCGAATTTTCAAGATACCCTATTAGGCAATTGTTTTTCAGCATTATGGATAGAAAAGAACATAATCGATTCCGGCGTACCCAGTTTACTCTTGTACCAAATTTGAGTCCTCTACCTCATATAGAGTGTTTGTAAATTAACAGACAATTTTCGATTTTTGACTTGCCTTTTATAGAAAGTGCATCTGTTTACGGCGAATGGTATTTGACTACTCGATTAGGGACTGTATCCATAAACGGAATTTAAACTCCATATCATATACAGGATGTTTTCTGTGATGCCCCGAAAAAACATTAAAATGATTTTCCTTAATGTCACAGAAATCCTAATCATTTTAACCTGATCAATAATTATAGGACAAAAAAGAAATTTAAAACGGATATTTGTACTTTAATAGACTTTTATAATACCAAATAACAATAACTAATAACGGTCAATGACATAGGACAAGAAATGAGAATTAAATAGAAATGGCAAAAAATAAACGAACTTGACACAATGTGAACTAGAAGTAATTATAAAGAAATAATTTTAATAACAAAAATTTATATTTCAAGTCTTACTGTGTTCTACGTAACCACCTTCATTCACTATGCACTTTTCGTACCATCTCCTTAAATTGATTCTCGTGTGTCCAAGATGTTCTGCTGTATGCATCTACAAGCTTATACAATTCCTTGCCCTAATTCATGGGCATTCTGAGGTCTGTTTTGGTATACTTTTTGCTTGAAGTAACCCCAAATGAAGAAATCTAGGGGTGTCAAATCTGGTGCTTGGGGCGGCCAATGTATCAGGGGACTATTTCGCCCTATCCATTTTATAGGAAATCTCTCATCCTCGAACAGCGATAGTGTTGTGAATTGGTGCAGTTGAAAATTCATTGATCTTTTGTCTTCTATTGAAAATTCCTCTTAAATATACAGTGTGACAAATATACAAGATGAAGACACGTCTGTATTTTGTTTATTTTTAGAGATATCGATTTCAATTTTTATACAGATGTAAAACATAATTATGCTGTTTGAATAGCCTACCCACTTAAATGTCAGATGTCAACCCAGCCTACTATGATTTCAGGAATAGGGCCCGTTATCTATATTTCGCGATGCGTTAGAGATGTCAAAACAAGTTACTTTACAAAGTTGTTCAGAATTTAATTCTAACTGCAGATACCGAGTTTTAAGTCAAAATTCGAATTCTTACTTTTTTCTAAATTTTTAGAGTCCAAATTTTCCATCAGATTTTAATAGGTAGATTGCCATGGAACAAATTAGCACCTTGTAAAATATTGCGATATATGTCAAATTGACATTAACTGTGAGTCTGCCAGCAAAATGCCTGTTGAACGTCTCAGTGTAAGAGAAAAAATTGAATCAATAAGATTGTTTGGTGATGGTGTTCGAAATAGCAGAGAAGTTGCTGATGAATTCAATCGGAGACATCCACAGAGAAATCCAATTAGGCGCGGAACTGCAGCAGCACTGAATGCACGATTTTCTCAAACGGGAAGCGTGGGGAACAATAATCTCGACTGTTAGAAATCGAAGAAGTAGTGATGATAGCATAATCTTGGCTTTAACTCAAGCCAATCCTCAGAGGAGTTTACGTCAAAGGGCTGTTGCATTGGATGTATGTAGAGAAAAATCAGAAGATGCCTTGTGCGTCATAAAATAAAGCGCTTCAAGCCAAAGTTTCTGTACTCGTTGAGAGAAGGTGATGAGCTGAAACGATGAGATTATGGCCTTTGGGCGCAAGGTAACTTTCTGAATGATAGAAAATTTTTAAGTATAATTTTATTTACAGACGAGGCAACATTCACTAACAATGGAATAGTATCTGCCCAAAATTCCAGATATTGGTCTACTGAAAACCCTCACTGGGTTATCAATTGTAAAGCCCAGTATTCACAAAAAGTTAATACGTGGTGTGGAATTTTAGGGGATAGAATATTTCGTCCTTTTTTTGCCAACACCTTGAACGCAGATCGATTACTTCATTTTTTTAAATAATGAATTATGGGACTGTATCGAAGGTGTGCCTATCAACGTGCGATAAGATATGTATTTTCAATTAGACGCTGCATCCATTCAGAACGCTCAGTTAGTCAGAAATTGGCTAAATCTACATTTTCCATCAAGATGGATTCGCAGGAATAGTCCTTTTGAACAGTGACCTCTTCGGTCTCCTGACATTACGCCACTAGACTTCTATTTCTGGGGTTCTGTTAAGACTAAGGTGTACAAAGAAAGGCCCCAAAATTGCGAGGAGCTTTGCGAGAAAATAGGACAGGCTTGCTGTGAAATAAATACAGCAGAACTAAGGAAAGTTGCCAGCAAGCATCGTAAACGGATCAAAAAATGCATCAGGCTTGAAGGTGGGCTAGTTGAAGCAGACTACATTTAATAATTTTATATTCAATTTGATTGTACTTTTGTTAGAGTTTATGTTTAAGTTGAGTTGAATAAATCACGTACCATGGTTTTCTTTTGATGTTGACGATGTGTGTTGTTTCCATGGCAATCTGCCTCTTAAAATCTGATGAAAAATGTGGACTCTTGCCTAAAAATTTACAAAAAAGTAAAAAGTTGAATTTGGAATTCAAACTCTGTATCTGCAGTTAAAATTGAATTCTGAATAACTTTTTAAAGTAACTTTTTTTGATATCTCGCGAAATATAGATAACCGGCCCTAACATTTGAAGTGGGTAGGCTATTCAAACAGCCTAATGACGTTTTACATCTGTACAAAAAATGAAATTGCTATCTCTAAAAATAAAGAAAATACAGGCGTGTCTTCATCTTAAGTGTGTCACACTGTGCATGAATTGTTGTCTTAAAAAAATCTAAAGAATTATGTCCATTTAAAGTGCCCTCAAAAGATATGAGGTCTAAAAGACAGTTCTTAAACATCCCAAGCCCAACATTGACTTTTTGTGAATATTGTGAATTTATAAACCAATTAGGGTTATTCTCAGCCCAGTATCGTGAATTTTGAGTGGATACTACGCCAGTTGTAGTGAAAGTTGCTTAGTTGGTGAATGCAATATCATCAAGGAAGTTATCATTCTGCAGATATTCTCATTGACAGAATAAGCAAAATTCCATCCTTTCTGCATCACCTAGTACTAAAGTGTGTAATATTTTTGGTTTGTACGGGTGTATTTTTTTTTTTTTTTCAAGGCCTGTTCTCATTATGAGAGACTGATATCTAAAGCACGAGATGCCTGTCTTAAACTAGTGTACCTATTCTGTTGAAAATGCTCGACTATGATCCTGTCCGTACCTGTATTATCTCTGTGTCCTGTTTCTGAAAACAGTTTTTTGAAAAACGTTCGGGAGCTACACTGCAAATTTACCGAAAATTCGCTATCAAAACGCACTTACTGCGTCCAGATTTTTTTCTTACAAAGGCATCATATTTTGAAAAAAAATGCAAAAATGCATTAACGAATTTGTTCTACGAAAATTAGCTAAAAAAATTATACACCCCTACTCACTCCTGATCCCGTAACTTCCTTGGGAGGTGTGAACAATAAATTTTTCTTGGGGTTTGTGGATTCAGGGGGGCCCTAGGCAGGTTTCTGAAAACAGTTTTTTGAAAAGAGTTCGGGAGCTAAATTGCAAATTTACCGAAAATTCGCTACCAAAACGCACTTACTGCGTCCAGTTTTTTTTCTTACAAACGCATCATATTTCGATAAAAAATGCAAAAATGCATTAACGAATTTGTTCTACAAAAATTAGCTAAAAAAAAATATGCACCCCCACTTACTCCTGGTCCCGTAACTTCCTTGAGGAGTGTGAACAAGAAATTTTTCTTGGGGTTTGTGGATCCAGGGGCGGGGCTAGGCAGGTTTCTGAAAACAGTTTTTTGAAAAGCGTTCGGGAGCTAATCTGCAAATTTACCGAAAATTCGCTACCAAAACGCACTTACTGCGTCCAGATTTTTTTCTTATAAACGCATCATATTTCGATAAAAAAGGCAAAAATGCATTAACAGATTTGTTCTACGATAATTACCTAAAAAAATTATAGACCGTTAAACCATAAACTTCACTAAACCTACAAATAAATATCCAAAAAGCCACAGAGAAAGGGTCTATTTGAAATGGATATTCTGTAAATATTTTAGTGAAATGAAGGGCAATGACGGTTGAATCTGAAACTTAAGGGCTTGCAGAACACTCTTCTTGCAATATTTTCTCTTCACAAACGGTATTTGTTTCACATTCTTTGCCTAAACATTTCCAATTTTGACGTTTAAAATTGCGAGTTTGACGTTTTGAGGAAAACTCTAAAATTTGTTACTTCAACTGCCCCATAACTTCTTTGTTTTTAAAGCTAGGGACTTAAATTTTGGTACAGAGTTCACTCTTTATAATACAAACAGGCGTACCAAATTTGATGCACTTACTTTGTTATTTGCGGAGATGTGAATTTTTTTGCAAAGAAAACACAAAATTTTCCGAGAAAACCTCGTCCGATTTTCCTGGCTAAGAGGGCTCCAATTTGGTACAAGAGTATACTGGGTGCGTCTAAATCGATTTTGCTATCCATAAGGCAGAAAAAAATGCTTAATAGAGTATCTTGAAAATTCGATCCCTCTGAAGAGTCATAGTAGGCGCTGCAAAAGGGAAATTTCTAATTTTTTTATACAGCTAAGGAAAGGTCAACACGTACCAAGATATATATATATATATATATATATATATATATATATATATATATATATATATATATATATATATATATATATATATATATATATATATATATATATATATATATATATATATTGGTACGTATGTATACATAAATATGAAAAATCAAACTGACCTTGGTTTCGGGTTCTAGGGGCCCAAATTCGCGCTCATTTGAAAAAAAATATTTGCAAAGTGTCACCATCGATACCCCTATTAGCGATTTTTTTTATATATACAAATTCATTAATATATGCGCCACATTTTGAATTCCCGGCGAACTGTAGATCAGGTCCACAAAGTTACAGAAGTGTTGCAGTGTTGACAATCCATATAAAACAGATGCACCCTAGTGGTCTCAAAAAGTGTGTTTATGAGCGAGTTGCTATTTATCAATTATTGATGTTCTAGAAGTTTGTTATAAGTTTAAATAATATGCTTTGTCAACTGGATTTTAAATTAAACAATATAAAATAAATGATTTAATTTTGAAAATATATTTAAAATGTGTTTGCAGTAAATAATTGTTAAATTTAAGATTCTCAATCTTTTTCAGATGTGGCAATGTTGCAGCAATTTTAGAATTAAATGAGCATCTACAAAGAGACTTCACAATATTTGAAGCAGCACCTCAGGAAACCAGAGGTATCCCTTCAAAGAAACCACAGGCCGATTATTTCTTGTAATCTCTAAACAAGTCATATTTTTTGTTTACCATTACCTTAACTATTTGTATTTAAACTCTCCCAACATCTTTTTTGTTCTTTGTATTGAGCATAAAAGTTTTTAGTGAAGTATTTGTATTAAAAAAGTCACATGTATGGAAAGCTAAGTAGTATATTAATTTTCAATATCTTTGATTAACTTAATACAATAGACATTAAAATGAACTTATTAATAGTTCTAAGTTGATTGTTATTACGGATATCATATTTATTTATAAGAGGAATAATTACACCTGGTATCGTATGCCTTTGAGATATACAATTTTGTAAGTATGAAGGTGTGAAAAATGTATATAAATTGTTACACTTTAAATGCCCATTTCTTTGTGGCTTTTAGGTTAGTCAGTTTATAAAAAAGGAATTGGCAGCAGGATTTTTAAAGATTTTGTAGCTTGTAAGAAAAAGCGAGTTTTCATTTGTGGTTAAGCAATGCTTTAGTTTCTGACTGGCAAAGGTTATACATAATATAATAATTTATGTTGAAATTTTTTTGTGTAAATAATAATCCCTGGAGCATATACAATAGAACAACATGGACATTGATAGAGTGTTATACAGTGATACATTTTAAAGTATTATCTTTTTTTATTTTGTAAATTTTAAATAATTGTTGTGAATTTAATTTAAAAGTCATAAAAACATTTTACTCTTAAGTCTGATGTAGTAATTTGCTTTACTTGAACATGGTGTACTTATTCAAATTACACTGAAATTTGTATACATTGTTAACCCACTCACCATATTGAACTACTGCCAAATACATTTTTGTATGTACATTGTGTCTTATTTTTCTTTTTAGTGAATTTTCGTGTGTGCGGGCGTGCGTCAGGTCACTTGATTTTGACCAACGGTTAGATTTCTGCAATTGGATGCTTGAAATGACCCGAGAAAATCCACATTTTTTTATCTCAAATTTTACGGACAGATGGAGCTACCTTTACTAGTAGAGGTAAAGTAAATTTACATAATCATTACTGGTCTGCAGATAATCCTCATTTGATGATAGAAGTTGATCATCAAAATCAATTCAGTGTAAATTAAGTGGTGCGGTGTTATTGAAGGTAAAATTGTTGTTACATTTGAAAAGACTTATAATAGTGCAAGGTGTTTAGAATTTTTAAATTTGGCAATTCTTTTGGATGAAGCGTACCTTTAGAAACTCGTGTAAGCATGTGGTTTCAAGATTATGCTAGTCCTGCACATTTCTCAATGTGGGAGAATATTCAAATACCCAGTCTCCCAATAAAGATAGCAAGGGGTGGTTGATTTCCCTGGCTACCCACATCGCCTGATTTAACCACTTCAGAATTTTATTTAAGGGGAAGACAAATATATTGTTTACGAAACCCGGCCAACCACATGAGAAGACATGATTCTTAGAATCCGAAACGCGATAGCGTCTATTTCTGCTGCAAAGATTGAAACTGCTGTTGATGGAACGTGGTGAAGACTTCAAAGTTGCATTGACAATAATGGTGGTCATTTGAGCAACAGTATTGATCTATGCAAGGTAAAGATTAATTACCATTTTTGTTGTAATATTTTGATGTTTTTTCATATTTCAGTGCACATACAAGTTATTAAACTTAGCTGCTCTGTTTCTTTTGTATTTTATAATTAGAACGCAGTTTTTTATTCTTTGGTAGTATTTTTGTGTGTAACTGTATTTGTAAAGCTGATTGTTTAATTGAATTGATATTGCAGTTAACACAATTTCATTTCATGTTCTAAACTAAACTATCAAAATATTTTTATAAAATGTCGCTTTAAAAATTTTGTTCAACATATGTTTCTTCCTTCTGCATTTCTATCAATAACACTCCTGCAGCTGCCACTAGTATTCCACTGCCATTATAAAAGAACTCATTCCAATATAACACCAAATTTCTTAACTAATATTAAAATTCTCACTACTATAATTTTGACATTTTACTTGATATGACAGTCATAACTTAAGTTTGAAAAATGATATTTATGACATATGGTTTGTGCCACTTTATAAACAATTTAAAGGGTAATAAGACTAGTAAAATAAAACTTAGGCTTCCATTAAATTGTTAGAGTTTTAATAGGAGAGTCCAAGACCGTTCTACTTGACTTACTTTAATTATTGATTTTTGGAGAAAATCAGATTTCTCTATTTTGAATTGAAAATAGATAATAAAAAAGCCTGGACACAGCAAGTGCGTTATGGTAGTGAATTTTCCTAGAGATGATCTGGCACAAAATATTTTATACCTTTTTTTTTCTTGTAACAAAACAATCTTAATTTTGGTGTATAGTTTACTTTTTATATCGTAAAC
Organism: Tillus elongatus; assembly: GCA_964006375.1. NCBI lineage: Eukaryota > Metazoa > Arthropoda > Insecta > Coleoptera > Cleridae > Tillus > Tillus elongatus. The sequence continues at coordinate 52,792,577 of OZ023270.1, forward strand.
CTACTTACCAAATTTGGTTATAGCTTTTTTATTTTTTGAGATAAAAATTTTTCGAATGAAAACTCAAAATTTTCCCGGAAAACCTCGTCCGATTTATCCAAGTCATTAACAAAAGGAAGGCACATGCCAAATTTTATCAAAATCGGCCCATTATTTTTTGAGCTATCGGTGTGATTATATATATATATATATATATATATATATATATATATATATATATATATATATATATATATATATATATATATATATATATATATATATATATATATATATATATATATATATATATATATATATATATATATAAACATATAAAAATTGAAACGGACCCTGGATATGGGTTATAGGGGTCCTAGTTCGCGCTCTTTTGCAAAGAATTTTCAAAATTCAATAGTCGGGATCTGCCCATTAGTGAATTTTTTCTACGAAAATTCACTAATAAGAGGTAATATTTGGAAGTGAAAAATAATTTAGGTATACTTCTAGGGGTCATTTTTGTTATAAACTCTTTTTCCCGAAAGCTGTAGGATACAGCCGCTAGCTGACCTTAGCGGGGCACCCTGTGTGTGTGTTTATATATATATATATATATATATATATATATATATATATATATATATATATATATATATATATATATATATATATATATAAACAAACCCCCTGTATATTATAATGATGTTTTAATGAACTGTAAAATAGTTTATCTTTTGTATAGATGGTGTAATAATTTTATATATTTGGTATTTAATGTAGTATGTTTGGAATAAACAGTAGAAATTATTGTCTAAATTTGGGGTAATTATTATTAAAAATTATATATATATATATATATATATATATATATATATATATATATATATATATATATATATATATATATATATATATATATATATATATATATATATATATATATATATATATATATATATATATATATATATATATATATATATAGCATACCGACAACTCAAAAAATAATGGACCGATTTTGATGAAATTTGGTAGATGTCTTCCTTTTGCAAGTGGCTTGGATAAATTCGTTAGTCAGGAAAATCGGACCAGCTTTTCCTGAAAAATGTTGGGTTCTCTTTCGGAAAATTTTCGTATCTCCGCAAATTAACAAAGCTATGGCAACCAAATTTGGCACTTAGGTTTACGCTATTAAACTTACACTACATGCCAAAATTCAGATCTCTAGGTTGGAGGGAAAAAATTAGACGTTTAAAAAATATATTTTGGGTGTCACTGATGACCAGAGAAATGCACAAAACCAAAATATTTTGTGTGGATAACAAGATCGATTGTATAATACAGACAAAGGTTACGTTTTCTGGACGCAAAAAAAGGTCAAGAAATAACAGAAAATTTACTTTGAAAATTTTATAGTTTTTCTTCTTTAAATGTCAGAGTCGCAATTTGAAACGTCAAAATTTGCAATTTTTAGACGGAGAACCTGAAATAAATACGGTCTATGTAAAGCAAATTTTACAAAGCCTTAAGTTACAGCTTCAACCATCATTGTCCTTCGTTTTACTAAAATATTTGCAGAAAATTCATGTCAAATAGACCCTTTCTCTGATGATTTTGCAGTAGTTCTTAGTAAATCCAGCAGTTCACTAACATCCCTAAAATAAGTAATGGCAAACAGGCAACAGCAATACCACTTTGAGTGCATCGGCTCGATCACTGAAGTTAAGCAACTCCGGGTGCGGTCAGTACTTGGACTAGTGACTGCCTGAGAACACCGTGAGCAGTTACCTTTTTGTTTAAATAATCATTTTACTATATTTTTCTTTTTTTGGGTAAATTTCAGTAACTTTTTTCCATAGTACAGAACTTTTGATATATACAAATACCTATTTCGCAAAAACACTATTTATTAGGTGTGTGTCTCTAAATAAGGATTTCAGTTTAATCAAATTCAAATGCTTTGTGGTATTGATGCATTTTAGCATGTTAAGCTAGTCTTTTATAATTAGGTCAAAATAAAATTATACCACATAAGTTTTCAGAGTATCTAACTATATTCTCAATTATAGGTTCTCAACATTTTTATAACAAATTTATTTATCTCGTGATCACGTTTTAAAAAGTTATATAAATAATATTTACTTAGTTTATAAATACCTTATTATTAATAACAGCATCAATCCTAATGCCTTCGGTTTTCAATCTTCCATCTCGTCTCTGCATTCTTATTAACGCATCTTTGCGTTTGGTAATGTTGGACTCCTTCAATTCTATTACCTAAGAATGATTGCTGAATCTGCCATTGCTTACTTATATAAAATTTATGTTACATATTAATATTTAATTTTCACTTCTGACTTTTAAAGATTAATTTTTAAATAATTTATTTATAGGTTGAATATCCCGTATTAAAACTGTTTACAATTTCATTTTACTCTTTCAAAAAAAAGTTCGTGACGCAGCAAGTGCATTATGGTAGTGAATTTTTATGAAATGCTTCAAATTTGAATAACTTAATTTTCTATGAACTTTGAAAGTTTAATTTTGGTATGTAGTAAGGTCTTTCTTAAGGCAAGATATGCACGAAATTTCATTAAAATAACTTTGTAATTTTGGGAGAAAAAAAATATTTTTTATTGAAGAAAATCCAAAATTTGAATAACTCAATTTTCTGTAAACCTAGAAAGTTGAATTTTTGGACGTAGTAAGATCTCTACTAAGACAATATGTCCTCTAAATTTAATTAAAATAGCTTTGTAATTTTCGGAGAAAAAAAAATTCGAAAGAAAACTCAAAATTTTCCCGGAAAACCTTGTCCGATGTTCCTGGCTAACGAACTCATCCAAGCCATTAATAAAATAAAGCCACTTGCCGAGTTTCATCGAAATCGGTTAATTATTTTTTGAGTTATCGGATGGATACATAAAAACTGAAACTGAGCCCCCGGATATCGGTTCTAGGGGTCCTAGTTCGCGCTCATTTAATTTTTTTTGCAGTCTCACCATTGATACCTCTCTATTAGTGAATTTTTCAAAATAATAATTTACTAAAAACGCGCTTAATAATTATACTGAATTAACTTCTGTTTTGATTTAAAACAAACAAACACACGCCCCTAGCAACCGCGCTTTTGCCCCTGACAACGCGATGAGATTTTCTCTGTTATTGTCTGTTTTAAAGTGGACCATTGAACACCTTTTTAAAAGACAACAGTGTCGTCGGCAAAGCTGGTAATTTCACCTGATGGGTAGGTCAAACAATGAAGTCATATACAGAATGAACAATACTGGTCCCAACACTGTCCCCTGCGGTACCCCAAAACGCACCTTTTTTGTGGTACTTATGTTACCATCTATGGTAACACACTGCTCCCTATCTGATACGTAGCTCTCCAGCAACCCGGGAGCTGTTCCCCTAATCCCCATGTTTTCCAAAGTCTCCAACAAATCTTGGTGGCTGACCGCATCAAATGCTTTGGCAAGGTCAATGTAAATGCAAATTGCCGGTCGTGTCTCATCCATGGCTTTATAAATTTTAGCTGTTAAATCCCCTATAGCGTATTGTGTGGAGCGGCCTTCCTGAAAGCCATATTGGTGTTGCGATATTAGATTGTATTTCTGAATAAAACTGTTCAATCTTTTTTTAATAATTTTTTCCCTTATTTTAGAAATATTCGAAATCAACGATATAGGTCTGTAATTAGAGGTCTCCAACTTATCTCAGATTTAAACACTGGCTTTATGACTGCTATTTTGAGGATTCTGGGAAAAACCACAGTCTCTAAAATTAGATTAATTCTGTACGTCATGGGCTCCATTAGGTACTGTGAACAAGTTTTTAGCACATTTGCGCTAATACTGTCCATGCCTGGTGATTTATTTATCTTCAGTTCATCAATCACCTTTTGAACCTCATCTTTCTCTGGTTTATCCAAAAATATGCTATTTCTTGTCCTGTATCTTGATCTTATTGCAGATCTATTAATCCGTTGCGCCAGTTTTACTCCTACATCTGCAAAATAATTATTAAACTCTTCCGCCATGGTAAGTCTATCTCTAATGACTTTGCTATCTATCCTAATCTCCTTGATATTAGTGACGCTCCTCTTTGACTCAATACTGTTTACACACTTCCACATGTGTTTAGGACAGTTTTTATTTTTAGTGATTTCACGTTTATAGAATTCAGACAGCATTCTTAATCAAATCGGCAAGAATATTTCTATATGATTTAAACTGTGTTTTAAGGTGAGATCGAACAGTCTTCTCTGTAAAGGTTTATACATCTCATTCTTTTTATTCACCGATTTTATCAAGCCTTCTGTAATCCAAGTGTTCCTTTTTATGTCTCTTTCCTGATTCTAACCCTAACACTGCAATTTTGGACCTTCTGTTTCAATTTAAGTGAACCTAATCTAAATGTAAAAATGAAATCACATGTAAAAAATCCTACAGAACAGCATCAACAGTTTCAGAAAGCAAAGGGTTAACATTATAATCTCGTTTGAGGTAGGCAATCGATAACATAGCGTGATATTGTCCTCGTTAAATTTCTCAATTTTATATATTTCCATATTCACCAATAGAGAATAGTTTTGCCGTTTAAACTGAAGATAATTAAGAGTCCTCAAGCTTTCAAGCCAATGAATTATAGAACCTTAATGGTTGCTACAGAACACTCTTTGTATTTTGGTCAGATTTGTATGTGGTTGAATGAGATATCAAGCAGCTAAACCACGAGTATTGTAAGCATGAGAAATTTCTCTGTGACTAAACAATTCATTATAGTGCTTATTTATAAAACATAGACTTTCAAACACATACAATGACGAAGAGGTGAGCAGTCCACCTTTTGTGAAAACCGATCTGCACGTTTCTCTGCCTTTCAATCCATAGACTGCCCGTAAGCATCTCTTCTGGAGAATGAAGATCCTAGAAGCTTCTGTAGAATTTCCCCAGAAAATGACCCCATATCTGAGTCTACGCAGCACCAAAGCATGGTAGACAGTCAAGCTTGCTACCATGCTCACTGAAGAAGCGATAACTCTCAATGTATACACTAAAGAGGCCAATCTTGAAGCAACGTGGTCCACATGCAGACTCCAGTTCAGCTCCTCATCCAGCGTTACTCCTAAAAACGTCACACTTTTACTCACTGCGATTGATTGGTTTTCAAACATGTGACTAGTACACTGCACTTTGTTAAATTTTATAAGCGCAGTCTTACCAATGTTTAGTTTAAGCTGGTTAGCCGTGCACCGCTCCTTGAATGTGTTCAGAGTAACTTCGATATCCAGATCTGTATTAGAACCGGTTCTCACAACCACTGATGTGTCAGCAGCAAATTGAATGCTCCGATGAGCGATCAAGCCAGGCACTTCATTCACATAAATGAGAAACAATAGTGCCCCAATATTGAATCCTGTGGAACTCCTCTCTTCACTGCTCCACACCCACTTAACACCATCCTCCTTGTTGCTCTATTTATTGTCGAAACACACTGCTCCCTACCCTGCAGGTATCAGGCAAGCAGATTGAAAGGTGCACCATGAAATCCCAGATTATCAAGTTTCCTCAATAAAATGTTGTGGTTCTCATAATCGAAGGCCTTCGATAGGTCCAAAACCACTCCCATTACATGCTATCTCCTGTTGATGCCATCCATGATTTCCCCAATTAGCTAATATACAGACCTACTAGTTGATCTGCCTTTTACATAGCCATTTTGAAAATAATTTAGTATTGAGTTTTCTTCTAAATACTTGTATATTCTATGGGCTAACACTCAATTATTTTTGATAATTTGGATGGAATGGAGAGACTCCTATAATTTAATAGCTCTGTCAGTGACCCACTTTTATGCAAGAGTATGACGATTGATGTTTTCAATTGTTGAGGATACTTTGCCTATTCAAAGACTTTGTTTACTAAATCTGCTATGATAGAGGCACAGTACTTCAAGACCACAACAGGAATCTCATCATGTCCTTCAGCTGATGTATTTTTTAATGACATTATGATGTCATATATTTCAAGTGGATCGGAAGGACTAAGAAAAAGTGAACCAAGCAGTCTCTTCTGATCAGATAATTTGCCATCAGATCTGGAACATCTCGCACATGTCTACAAGCTGCTGATTTATTTGTGTCAATATCTCTTCGTTATCACCAACAGATAAGTTCTTCATATCAAGGCATTGGTTTGGTCTTTCTTTTCCAAGATATCCATTCACCAGTGACCAAGTTGCTTTCATTTTATTTTTTTCATTTCAATTTTTTTATAAGAACAGCCAAGTCATTTTTAAAATCATTGTATACAGTCTTCTCTACTAAACCGCTCTTCATACCCTCATATAGTTGTCTCTACTCTACATCTGTCCTTGATTTCCCTAGTCATCCAAACTGATGTGACTGGTTTCCTCATTATTTATCCTTACTGCATTTGGACAAACATCATTCATAATCATTTTCAAATTATCACTAATAGTTCTAAAGCTAGCCTCCATATGACTCACATCAGAAACTATTAGCTCCACTTACATAATCTGCTACTCATCATCTCTAATCTTTTAGTAGTAAACTTTCTTCGCTCCACTCTCCATACTTCTTTTTTCTGTTTCTGGCATTCAAATTCAATAAACTGTCCCATATGGTCCGACTCAAGTAGATAAGTGTTGCCACTTCTAAACCTATCTAAATTGGTAAAGATGTCCATTTGATTTGCCGATGTCTTTCCAAAACGAGTTGCTCCACTGACAGAGGATTAAAGATTAGCTGACTTTAATATATCTAGGAATTTTCTAGTAAGAGGTGTGTTTCCAGTAAATTGATATTCACATCCCCTGTCAATAAAATTTTAATTTTTTTTACCTATTACAGTTTCCAATACCTCCCCAATTCATGTCAAGAATTCTGCAATGTAAACTCCAGGTCTGTATATATTAATAAAACTTGGTTGCCTATATAGTAGAAACAATGTAGCATATTTCATCGAAATAACTTTATTGTTTGAAAATATATAAACATTTTTCAAAAGCCTGGAGGCAGTAAGTGTGTTATGGAAGTGAATTTTCATTAAAATGTTTTTAATAGCAAATGCGAGCAGGCATCAATCTGATTACCGGTATAGCCTATGTAGTAGAAACAATGTAGTATATTTTATCAAAATTACTTGTGGTTTGAAAATATACAAAGATTTTCCGAAAATAAACCTAAATGTTGGTTTTCTAACCAACAAAGCTTACGTTAATAGCAAATTGAGTTATTGAAATTTGAAGGATTTAATGAAAGTTCACTAAATTTGCAGATTAGCTCCCGAACGCTTCTCAAAAAAATATTTTCAGAAACATTACTAGGACACCACATAGATGCACAATCCACAAGAACATTTTCTTGTTCACACCCCCAAGGAAGTTACGGGACTGGGAGTGAATATTGGTGCTGAGTGGGGTGGGTAGTAAAAAGGAAATATGAGCAGAAAATGCGAAGAAAACTGCTTGAAAGCTGTCTATTTTAACCCATATCACGCCAGGTCACGTAACTTCCTTGGGGGGTATGAACAAGAAGTTTTTCTTATGGTTTATGCAACGAGGGTGGTTGTATGAGGGAAGGAAAATGCCTATGATGAAGCAAACCCCCCGGTTTGACTTGTGGCGGGGGTGGGGAGTTGGGGGTGGCTGCTTCATCGTGGGGATTTTCTTTCCCACTCGCGTGCATAAAACCACCCTTGCTGCATAAACCACAAGAAAAATGTCTTGTTCCTACCTGCCAAGGAAGTTACGGCACCTGGGGGGATAGGGGTGCTGTGCGGGGTAGGTAGGGTTTAAGGGGGATATGGCTTCAAGATGTGAAAAAAACAGCTTTCAAGTCCGTTTTATTCGAATTTTCTGCTCATATTTCCTTTTTACTAGCTACCCCGCCCAGCACCCCTACTCACTCCTGGTCCCCTAACTTCCTTGGGGGGTGTGAACAAGAAATTTTTCTTGGGGTTTGGGGATCCAGGGGGGGCCCTAAAGGCAGGTTTCTGAAAACAGTTTTTTGAAAAGCGTTCGGGAGCTATAAACTGCAAATTTACGGAAAATTCGCTACCAAAACGCACTTACTGCGTCCAGATTTTTTTCTTAAAAACGCATCATATTTCGATAAAAAATGCATTAACGAATTTGTTCTACCAAAATTAGCTAAAAAGATTATACACCCCCGCTCACTCCTGGTCCCGTAATTTCCTTGGGGGGTGTGAACAAGAAATTTTTCTTGGGGTTTGTGGATCCAGGGGAGGGGGGGCTAGGCAGGTTTCTGAAAACAGTTTTTTTGAAAAGCGTTCGGGAACTAAACTGCAAATTTACCGAAAATTCGCTACCAACACGCACTTACTGCGTCCAGATTTTTTTCTTGCAAACGCATCATATTTCGAAAAAAAATGCAAAAATGCATTAACGAATTTGTTGGGGGTGGCTGCTTCGTCGTGGGGATTTTCCTTCCCACTCGCGTGCATACAACCACCCTTGCTGTATAAACCACAAGAAAAATGTCTTGTTCCTACCTGCCAAGGAAGTTACGGCACCTGGGGGGATAGGGGTGCTGTGTGGGGTAGGCAGGGTTTAAGGGGGATATGGCTTCAAGATGTGAAAAAAACAGCTTTCAAGCCCGTTTTATTAGAATTTTCTGCTCATATTTACTTTTTACTACCTACCCCGCCCAGCACCCCTACTCACTCCTGGTCCCCTAACTTCCTTGGGGGGTGTGAACAAGAAATTTTTCTTGGGGTTTGGGGATCCAGGGGGGGCCTAGAGGCAGGTTTCTGAAAACAGTTTTTTGAAAAGCGTTCGGGAGCTATAAACTGAAAATTTACCGAAAATTCGCTACCAAAACGCACTTACTGCGTCCAGATTTTTTTCTTGAAAACGCATCATATTTCGATAAAAAATGCAAAAATGCATTAACGACTTTTTTGGGGGTGGCTGCTTCGTCGTGGGGATTTTCCTTCCCACTCGCGTGCATACAACCACCCTTGCTGCATAAACCACAAGAAAAATGTCTTGTTCCTACCTGCCAAGGAAGTTACGGCACCTGGGGGGATAGGGGTGCTGTGTGGGGTAGGCAGGGTTTAAGGGGGATATGGCTTCAAGATGTGAAAAAAACAGCTTTCAAGCCCGTTTTATTAGAATTTTCTGCTCATATTTACTTTTTACTAGCTACGCCGCCCAGCACCCCTACTCACTCCTGGTCCCCTAACTTCCTTGGGGGGTGTGAACAAGAAATTTTTCTTGGGGTTTGGGGATCCAGGGGGGGCCTAGAGGCAGGTTTCTGAAAACAGTTTTTTGAAAAGTGTTCGGGAGCTATAAACTGAAAATTTACCGAAAATTCGCTACCAAAACGCACTTACTGCGTCCAGATTTTTTTCTTAAAAATGCATCATATTTCGATAAAAAATGCAAAAATGCATTAATGAATTTGTTCTACCAAAATTAGCTAAAAAAATTATACACCCCTACTCACTCCTGGTCCCGTAACTTCCTTGGGAGGTGTGAACAATAAATTTTTCTTGGGGTTTGTGGATCCAGGGGAGGGGGCCTAGAGGCAGGTTTCTGAAAACAGTTTTTTGAAAAGCGTTCGGGAGCTATAAACTGAAAATTTACCGAAAATTCGCTACCAAAACGCACTTACTGCGTCCAGATTTTTTTCTTAAAAACGCATCATATTTCGATAAAAAATGCAAAAATGCATTAACGAATTTGTTCTACCAAAATTAGCTAAAAAAATTATACACCCCTACTCACTCCTGGTCCCGTAACTTCCTTGGGAGGTGTGAACACGACATTTTTCTTGGGGGTTGTGGATCCAGGGGGGGCCTAGGCAGGTTTCTGAAAACAGTTTTTTGAAAAGCGTTCGGGAGCTAAATCGCAAATTTACCGAAAATTCGCTACCAAAACGCACTTACTGCGTCCAGATTTTTTTTTTTACAAATGCATCATATTTCGATAAAAAATGCAAAAATGCATTAACGAATTTGTTTTATGAAAATTAGCTAAAATAAAATTATAGACTGTTAAACCATCAACTTCACTAAACCTACAGCGAAAGCAACAACTTAACTAAACCGACAGCCAAAGCATCAGAGAAAGGGTCTATTTGGAATGAATTTTCTGTAAATATTTTAATAAAATGAAGGGCAATGACGGTTGAATCTGAAACTTAAGAGTTTACAGAACACTCTTCTTGCAACATTTTCTTTTCAAAATCCGTATTTGTTTAACATTCTTTGCCTAAACATTGCCAATTTTGACGTTTAAAATTGCGGTTTGAAGTTTTGAGGAAAACTCCAAAATTTGTGTCTTTAACTGCCCACAACTTCTGTGTCTTTAAAGTTAGAGACCTAAATTTTGGTACAGAGTTCACTCTTTATAATACAAACACACGTACCTAATTTGGTTGCCCTTACTTTGTTATTTCCGGAGACATGAATTTTTTCATAAAGAAAACACCAAATTTTTCGGGAAAACCTGGTCCGATGTTCCTGGCTAACAAACTTATCCAAGCCACTTGTAAAAGGAAGGTACTTACCAAATTTGATCAAGATTGGTCCATTATTTTTTGAGTTATCGGTCGGATATATATATATATATATATATATATATATATATATATATATATATATATATATATATATATATATATATATATATATATATATATATATAATATAAACACAGATCTCCTCATTAGCGATTTTTTTTAATTCGCTAATAACAATTTTACAGTGCAGCAATTTTACAGCACTACATTCAATTACCAGCTCTTAACTTTTCTGCGTTAGGTTTGTCAGCTCTTTGTATTCAATGTCCCGTCTCAAGAATATGCAGGAACCACCCCTGAGATGCTGCCTCCTACTGTAACATGATGCTAGCTTATAACCACCCACAACAGCATGTCCTTCACTCTGCTTTCGTCAGTGTTCTGTAAAACAAAACGCATCAATATTTATACAACCCTTTACCAAAATGTTTACTCATCCACTACACTTTTTAGACTTTGTACGTTTTAATCCATCACTGAACAAAATGTTGTGTTGTTCCCGGATTTTTCGATAATCTTGTGAAGCCTTCTGAGCTGCAACTGCTTCTGTGTTGTCATACACATACATGCGAATCTTCCCGAGATATTATTGGAATTTGTCTTTCTGTTCCCCACAGCTTATTTATTCTTTCTTGAAGACATTCATGTTCAGCACCAAACATATGTTGATTCTCAATGGGTTCAGTTACAAAGTATTTTGTCGGCTTTATAAATATAAGGTTTTTCATTTGGTACTTATTCTTACCTATCCTGATTCAATTTTGCAACAATTTCCATTGAAATATTTCTAACGCTTATCCTTAGTCCCGATGGTAGATTAATTGCAACATATGTAACAGAGGATTCCGTACAGTTATTGACTCTAAATATGAACTCTTGTAATTTTCTGTTAAACTTACTTATTTTCCAAATCTATCATTTATTGTCACTTATAACCGCAACAGAAGCAATCATGACATTTGTGTGCAGGCTTTCTTTTATTCTTTTGAGAATCTTTTTAAAAGAGGGATATTTTCTATTTATGAAATCATTGGCCCCCGCCATTATAAGTACATAGTCTGAAGTGTGCAATTCTTAGTTAAGTCCTCAATATTTTCCAACACATTCTCCAGTCGTGCACCTGGTTTAATGATTGTCTCTATTTTATATTTGTGCTCTTTTAATTCATCGTATAAAACTTTATACGCCCCCCGACTCGCCACATAAAATTAATATCCTTTTATTATTTATTTGTGCAGATTTTCAAATTTAACCTTTCATTGCACTTTCTTGAGGTCTCTGTAGGATGTACAGCACTTGTTTACAGAACTGTTCCATTTCTAACTCCTCAAAATTTGCAATATTTTCATTCAACAGTCTGTTGAGCATTTCCAACTCATTGATTTGCCACATTAACTGCCTGTTTGCAATGTTGCATTCTTCCTGTTTTATTTTGTTTTCCTGAAAATCGTTTTTCCACTTGAAGCAGTCTTCACATTCAGCTTCCTTTACCAAATCACTCAATTTTTTTTAATTCTAGGTATTTTATCTTTCAAAAGTCTTGTTCCTTCTTTTTGACGTTCTATTTGGCTATTTTAATTCTGTTCAATATCACACACATCCAATTCAGTTAGATTTATTGTTTTCTTCAGTGTTGTAATATAGGAATCTTTTTGTTCACACTCTCTGACCAACTCTTCAGTCAACATTTTCTGCTGTTGCACTTCATCCTCATTCTTTTTATATTTCTTGCTACAGTTTTCAGAACTAATAATGCTATGCCTATCAACAATCTCCAATCCGACATTTCTCTCAGAACAGCTTTTATGAAAAATTTCTTGACAAACAATGCAGAAATAATTTTTCGTCTCTTATGTCTCTACAAATCCAAAAATTGTCTCCTTATTGCTTAGTACAACACTGGTTTGCTTGTTTACAATTTTTTTGCAGTCACCTCGCCTTTCACAGTAATCAATATCTCATCCTGACTTTATTATCATAAAATGTATCTTTTTCACACCACATAAATTAATTCTCTTTATTAAAACTGCTTTAAGTTAGTTATTTCTCATCTAACAAATAAAGTCAACACACTGTTCTTCAACTTGATAACATTCCAGCCAATGCAGCATATCACTATCTATGTACAAATTTTCACAAAAAACAATCTGCTTTACCCACTGGAAACCAGCCAGAAATACCTTATTAAACTCATATGTTTTAAATTTCAGTTTCATTCTTAAAAATGTTTGGGGGTGGAATATCGGTGACAGAAATGTCGATTTTTTTTGTTGCTAAAACGGCGTAAAAAGTCTCAAAACATATAGAAAACTTGACTCTGGAACATTTTTTTTGTCTGTCGGTCTATCAGCCTGTATGTCTGTCTGTTAGTAGGTGCAATAATTTTCGAACGAATTGAGACATCATCTTCAAATTTGGTGTCCAGTTAGTACCCGACAAAGGAACACTTTGAATTGTTTTTGGGTAAGATCGCTTCAGGAGGTAGGGGATAAAAGACGGGTGTTTGGTGAAAATTGACATTTTTTCGTTAAAACTCGAGTAACATAACGTTTCAGAAGTTTATCGGTACAGGAATACGCAAATACATATTTTATGTGTGGTCAAGTAATGGACCCTATAAATTCATTTCATGAGAATCTCTCTCTGAGGAGAGTAGATGATCACAGCTATGTGGAATATACGATTCAATTTGCAGCAATATTTTTGCACTGTCATGTGGCGAGTACAGTCAACATAATATGCTGTGGTACAGTGAGTTTCACATTTCATCACATCTTAACCTCTTAACAAATTGCGAAACTGTTGTTTTTTTATTAGATTTTATGAATGTATTTTACTCATTTTTGTTTGCATACAGTTAGAAGTAAATTTTATGATCAGAATACTACTGTGACATGATGAAATCATCTTTATGCCTGTTAACACGCTCTAAATAACTTATCTATTTTTCAAGTTTGTGTTGCCCCAATGCTAATTACGCCCCCCCTTAATTATACTTATCTTGTGCTTATATACGTAATATAAAAATAAAAAAGAAGTGAAAATGCAAGTGAACTCATCGAATTTAGTGCTGTATTCTATATTGTCTGAAAAGACATTATAAGCGACGAAGCGGAATGTAATTTCGGTAAATTTGCAGTTTACTGCACGGATGGTTTTTAGATTTTTTTTTAATAGAAACATGCTTAGGACCCCCTGTGGATGCAGAAGCCACAACAAAAATTTGTTGCAAACAAGAAGTTATGGAAGTGAATTTTCATAAATATGTTTTTCATAGCAAATATGTCTTTGTAAATCGAACCAGGCATCAAATTTGGTTACCGATATAACCTATATAGTAGAAACAATGTACCATATTTTATCAAAATAACTTTACTGTTTGAAAATGTACACAAATCTTCCGAAAGAAATCTGTTTAGGAGAAAACTGGTTTCCTAGCCTACGAACCTAAGATTAATAGCAAATTGAGTTATTAATTTGAATCATTTAATGAAAATTCGCTACCAAAACGCACTTACCGCGTCTAGATTTTTTTCTTACAAACATGCAATATATTTCAGTAAAAAATAATATATGGTACATTTAAAGAAAATTGTATCACCAACGACTTATGGGCCAACCTGTGATTGTCAAAATAATTTTATAAGATGCAGCTCAAGACACTATAATTAACGTATATAATTTTTTTTTGTATCTTGTATAATAACGAATTTATTGAGACATATAAAGAAACCGCAAAATTTCCCGGGAAAACCGAGGCTGATTTTCCTGGCTAACGAACTTATCCAAGCCACTTGCAAAAGGAAGGTACTCACCAAATTTGATCAAGATCGGCGTATTATTTTTTGAGTTATCTGTGTGACACACCCAACACACACACACACACACATGCATACACCCATCCAACCAATAACTCAAAAAGTAATTAACGGACTGATGAAGCTCGACAAGTACATTTCTTTTATTAATAGCTTGGATAAGTTCATTAGCCCGATTGGACGTTTTTTTTTTTTTACAAAAAACATTGTATCTCAAAAAATAACAAAGCTATTGTGATGAAATTTGGCAGATATGTTGCCCTGATAAAGACTGTATTATATCCCAAAATTCAACTATCCAGGTTTATAAAAAATTGAGTTATTCAAATTTGAAGCATTTAACGAAAATTCGCTACCATGAACTGCGTCCTGAACTTTTTTCTAATGTTTATGTAAAAATTGACGGTTTCATTACAATTCTTATACAAATCAAACCAAATACAGACCTAGGGACTTCTCTGTAACCAGTTTCGCTGATTAACAGTATCATCAGACAGGAGAAAATTGAATTGGTTTATATGTATTCCTGACAACTATAAATAAAAACTCGTTGCTATCAAAAAAATCTTTAGAAAAAAAGAAATTTATATTTTATTTACATTTTTATTATTAAAAATAACAGATGACTTCTTTAAAATGTCTATGTGATAATGTATGTCAATATCTAACATGAAAGTGGAATCAACTTACAACAATAATAACCATAACAACGATAGTAATAATAACTAGTTAACAATAACAGCAATAAAGCAGGTTCTTTATAAGGCAAATATCAGTATCAACCCCTTACAACATATTTTGTTTTATATACCGGGTGTCCCGCTAAGGTCGGCAAATGGCTGTATCTCGAAAACTATTTGTCCTACAGCTTGCGGGAAAAAAATTATGACAAAAGTGACCACTATACTTAAATTATTTTCGACTTTCGAATGTTACCACTAGATCGCACATTTTAAATTCAAAATAGAGAAATCAGATTATCTCCAAAAATCTATAATGACGATAAGTCACATAGTTTTGGTCTCTTCTATTAAAACTCTAAAAATTATTTATTTGACATTTTGCCCTCACTCTTCAAATAAGGGGTGGGGAGAGAGTTGAGTCGTATTGGAGGGGAAAAAAAACAATAACTCCTGAACACGTTATTCGATTGTATCGAACTTGATGTTGTTTTAAGGCTCTTTGATAGCTAAATTATAGTCTGTAATAATACTTACGTTTTCGTCTAAGCCTGAACCACCAGATGGAGTTCTTTGGTCACTTTAGTAGTTTACTCAATTTGCCAAGAAAAGTTAAATGGAAGGCTTACTGTATTTCACGTCTTATTACTCGTAAAATTATTTAAAAACTAGCGCAAACCGAAAGTGAATATTATTTTTCAAACTTAAGTTATGACCAAAAATACTTAAAAAAATATTTATTTAATTTGAAAGGAAAATATTTCGCTACATCCAGTATTAATCGACCTAACATGAAATGTATTATGCACAATCAACCAAGGGTTGCGGTGCTATCGGGGCGGCAAGGCCGCGGACGAGCCCTGAGGGAACAAAAAAAAAAACATGAAATGTAATGAGTAAGCTGTGAAAACCGAAATAATGAAATTGACATTACCTGTTATTAGTTCTTTACTTTAGTAAGTTATTCGTTATTTTGAATCGGAATATTGTGGTTTTCTTAAAAACAGTTTAAACAATTTGAAAATTGTCTTATTCTGTTGCTGAAGCATATGGCCGTGCAGTTTCAAAGTTTTGGAAATGCATTTATTGCCTCGCGGGTACCATATCCACAGAGACATTTCTGCAAAGAGTTTTTTGGCGTTTAGCAAGACGTTTGCAAGGAACTGGACAAGTGTTACCGATAAAAGCTCAAAACAGGATTCGCAGAACTCTGAATGAAAACAATTTTATTAATGTAGTTGCTTACATTGAAGCTTATCCTAACCGTAGTATTAGGGATATATAAAGACATCTGGTAGGTCCTCGAACGGTTGCTTCATGAATTCTAAAAGAAGAAAAATTACATGCATATTATATTAAACTTTATCAGGTGCTCAGGCCACTTGGATATAGAAAGAAGTCTGGTAGTTCCTCGATTGGTTGCTCCAAAAATTCTAAAAGAAGAAAAATTACATGCATATCATGTTGCACTGCACTCGTGTAAGCATGTTTCAAGACGATGGTTGCTCTCATTGTGAGAGAACATTTAAATACCCAATTTCCAAATAAATGGATAGGAAAGGGTGCCTCAGTAACTTATTTACCACAAGCAATTGATCATGATTCAAGGCCTGGATTTGAAGCAATGGGAATTTACCCACTTAACCTGAGTAAAGTTCTGAATAAAATTCCAAAGTGTGACGATAATGACGATCAATTTGGAGTAGATTTTGATAATAATCTCGTGTCCTATCTGAAAGAAAAACGTTACAACAGCATCCCTGTTGATGCAAGTTTGTATATATTTTTGAATTTGAAATTGCCGCCAGACATTTAGGGATTGCTGCTCGCCGTGGTTGGCACCACTGAGAGGATGAGAGGGGGCAGATTTTGTGACAGCCTCTCTCTCTCTCTCTCTCGCGACGTAAACCAGCGTCACTGCGTTAGAATCAGTCGTCCTGAAAACTGCTAGTACTCCAGACTAGGGATGTGCTCCAGATTTTCTGGTCTAATTTTCTTGTTACATAATTTTTTGCCTCATTTGGGGTGAAGATAGTCGCCCGACCTCCAAAGAAGACCCTAAAACCCACGTGAAGATACAGTCCATTACACAGGTGAGTGCATCTCTTATTTGTCTGGCATAATTTAAAATCTAACTTTATTGTAAACAATTTCTCTTTATTATTTCGTAATATCTTGCAACAACATTTTGGTCCTTCGAGCCGGATGCTTGTTTGATTAGAATTGACACTTGTGGGTGTTCATATCGTGAATTTATGCACACGTGTTTGGCGGTTTTGTTGTTAAAAATCGTAATTTATAGCCTCCAGGGTTTGGTTAGAACACGTGTTCGGGTCGGCAAATCCGTGTTAGTGTAATTGTTTTGCTTGTTTAATTTGTTTTACGGCCTTTTAGCGTCAAAATTGTTTTGTTTTTCAGTGTCTCGCAATCGGCGATTTTCGAGCTCTGTTACTTGTTTGAAACGTGTTTTTTTCGACGTGAAACACGTGGTTATCATCCGATTGGGTTCAGGTTATATCAGTCTTTTCTAGTTTGCCGTTTCGTTCTCTGTCATTTTTGAAATGGAGGTGGAAAAGTTGATAAATAAACGTAACTCTGTTATGAATCGAGTGCAACACCTATCAAGGTTTGCATTAGACGCCAAGGCTGAACCCACAAAAAGGAATGAATTTAGAATCAGATACCAAGGTCTTAACGATTCTGTAAATTTGTTTGATTCTTTACATCTGGACATCGTGTCTTTAATGAAGGATAAGGATAATTTGGCTTTACAATCGGAGATTCAGACAGACTTCGACAACATACAGTACAGCATCAAGTCAATCTATTTTGAAATTTGTGGTAAGGTTACTGCTGATGCTGCCGATGTAGCTAAGTCGCTCGATAATGAGGCTCACTCTGATAGTGGAACGGGTGGCAGACGTAATGTTCGATTGCCTAAGATCGATATTCCGAAATTTGACGGGGCGATTGGTCAGTGGCCACGTTTTTTCGATTTGTTTAGGACTCTGATTCATGAAAATGACACTTTGTCAGATATTGAGCGTTTCCAGTATCTTCTTGCTTCCTTGACAAAAGAACCAGCTTCAATAGTTCAAAACCTACCCCTCATTTCGGATAATTACCAAGTGGCATATAATTCGCTAGTTTCAAGGTATGAAAATAAACGTGTGTTGCTTACGAATTACTGGTTAGCTCTTCTTAATGCTCCGAAGGTGTCAGGCGATTCATCTCGAGATTTAAGGAATTTGTTGACAACATTTACTGAAAACGTATGTGCGTTAGATTTATATCAAGAGCAGCAGTATGATTTGTGGGACTTTACGAAATTCAATTTCCTTTTGCAAAAGTTAGATTCCTCTATCCGAAAGCAATTTGAAATACAGTTTGGTGACTGTGAGGTCCCCACGTACTCGCACCTTAGTGATTTTTTAGAAAAACAGTGCAAGGCTCTTGAAACATCTGCGCTAACCGTAGCACCGGTCTCAGTGAAGAAGGGTCCTCAAATGTTGAAAGGGAAACAGTTCGTGCAGCCGAAACCAACCACTTCTTTGGTGACTAGTGTTAGTAAGTCAGATTCATCAATTTCTTGTGTGTGTTGCCAGGGGGAACACTCATTGACGAAATGTGACAAGTTCTTAGAAATGTCTCCTAAGGATCGTCATACCTTAGTGAAGAGGAAAAGTCTGTGCTATAATTGTCTGGCTGGGTCTCACAAACTCGCAGGGTGTACCTCGAAATTTAATTGTCGTGTTTGTACTAGGAAACATCACACATATTTGCATTTTACATCAAGCTCTGGTCAGACTGATACACAAACATGTGAGCAAGGTGATAACAGACCCGACCAAGTAACCGGTCAAGTCGTATTGACAAGCACGCTTCCCAGCTTCCCTGTTGTATTATTTGCCACATGTAAAGTGGATGTGTGTGATGCTTATGGGGTGTATCATAGATGTCGTGTGCTGCTCGATTGTGCAAGTCAGGCAAATTTCATTACGCAGCGCCTTGTAAGCAAACTTTCTCTGTCGAAGTCACATGCTTCTGTTCCAATTCAGGGGATAAATCAGATGGCCACCGTTACTGATTTGGGGGTTACTTCATTTAGGTTGACACCTCGGGACAAACCTAATCCTAGTTTCGATATCGATGCTATTGTGGTTCCCAGAATCTGCGACAAGGCACCTTCAACGGACGTACAATCATATGTCTGGAATCATATCAAAGACCTTGCTTTAGCGGATGATACTTTTGGTCAGCCAGGGGACATTGATATTTTATTGGGTGCTGATATATATGCAATGGCATTGTTACCGGGACTTAGAAAGGGTAAGGATCAGGAACCTACTGCTATCAATACAGTGTTTGGTTGGGTAATCTTGGGTAGTGTACCAGCCCAATCGAATTTAGTGGTTGATTCCTTTTGTACGTCGGTCGATGTTTCTCTGGACAAAACTCTCAGACAATTTTGGGAATTGAAGCAAGTGCCTCAGTGCACATTAGCGAGTCCGGAAGATGCCCTGTGTGAGAAGATCTTCCAGGACACTCATTCACGTGACTCTAATGGTAGATATGTCGTGGGCCTGCCATTTCGTGATGGGATGCCAGATCTGGGTGAGTCACATTCCATGGCATTGAGACGGCTTCATGCTCTAGAGAGACGATTGTCCAAAGAGTCAGATATCCGTAGAAAGTATGTGGCTTTCATGCGTGAGTATCTGAGCGATGGGCACATGTCTCCTGTGTCGTGTAAGGTATCACATCCTAGTGCCGTCTACTACATCCCTCATCATTGTATCTTGAAACCCGAAAGTACCACTACAAAGTTACGGGTGGTGTTCGACGCCAGTGCTAAGACCTCAAATGGCGTCTCGCTCAACAACACCCTATTGGTTGGACCCAAGTTGCAGCAGGATATTGTGACAGTCCTGTTGAATTTTCGGGCTCATCGAGTCGCCTTTACTGCAGACATTAAGCAAATGTTTCTGCAAGTATTGGTGGCAGAGGAGCATAGGGACTTCCAGCGCATTCTTTGGCGGTTTTCCAATTCTGAGCCAGTGCAAGAGTTCAGACTCAATACAGTGTCCTTTGGTGTTGCTTCTAGCCCCTATCTTGCCATTAGGACCCTCTTACAGGTGGCAACAGATTTAGGTGGTAAATATCCTCTTGCAGCAGACGTCATAAGGTCTGACACGTACGTGGATGACATAGTAACTAGTGTGCCAGATTCCAATTCTGCAATTGAAGTGAAATCTCAACTGATAGGAATGCTCGGAGAGGCTGGATTTGAGTTGCGAAAATGGGCAAGCAATGATCCCGAATTTCTTGCGTCTCTCCCCAGTAGTCATCAGCAATCTCTGTGTTTCGACTCTGATGACTTAGTGTCTGTCAAGATTTTAGGACTACAGTGGTGTCCAATGACTGACTGCTTCTCGTACAAGGTACATCCAATTGAACGCAAATGCACCAAGCGTAACATACTGTCAGAGCTTGCTAGAATCTTTGATCCTTTGGGTTTCTTGTCTCCCCTCACCCTCTCTGCGAAGCAGCTGATGCAGTTCCTGTGGCAGCTAGGCATTTCGTGGGATGAAAAACCACCACTAGAAGTCGAATCCAGGTGGGACACATACAAATCGCAACTTTCTTGTTTGTCATCGTTGTCAATTCCGCGGTATGTGTCTGCTGAAGGTACTACTTCTTCTACATTGCATGGATTCTCGGATGCGTCTGAGCTTGGTTATGGGGCCGTAATTTATCTTCGTGTTGTATCCGCCAGCGGAGCCATAAAGATATCTCTCTTGTGTGCTAAGTCTCGTGTCTCCCCACTAAAAAAAGTATCAGTACCCCGATTGGAGCTTTGTGCAGCAGCCTTGTTAGCAGAGTTGATGGAGTTCGTTCAGGTTACATACCGAAAGACTATTTCTATTGATAATATATTTTGCTGGTCTGATTCCACAGTTGCCATTCAGTGGATTAAGTCATCTCCCCATCGATGGAAAACGTTTGTGGCCAATAGAGTGGCGCTCATACAAGAAAAGGTACCCCCTGGTTGCTGGTCACATGTTTCGGGGTTAATCAACCCTGCAGATTGTGCATCGCGCGGACTTACTCCTAATGAGTTTCTCAATCACCCGCTATGGTGGACGGGTCCGGCTTTCTTGTCCGAACCATTCGATACATGGATTAGCGCAGAATCTTTAGGTGAAGAGTCTGATGTCATGATGTCGGAGCAGAGGCAAGTTGTGTGCATGACAAAGGTTGTTTCGTGTGATTGGCCGCTGAATTTGTTAGAAGGGTATTCTTCGCTGAGGAAAATTCAATGTATCATTGCTTACAGTATGAGGTTTGTCAAAAATCTGAAATTACCCCGGAAGGACAGAATTTCGGGCGCATTGAGTGAGGCGGAGCTTTACACTGCACTGACTTTTCTTGTTAAAGCAGTACAAAGGTTGGCGTTTGAGAGGGAAATGCGTGACATTGAGCATGGTCGACCTTGTGTAAAGTCTATCCGTAGGCTGGCCCCATTTGTGGATAGGGATGGTGTTCTCAGGGTGGGCGGTAGACTTAGATGCTCGGACTTGTCGTTTGATGCAAAGCATCCCATGCTTCTGCCACGTTCACACTTGCTCACTGACTTGGTGATTCGTAGTGTCCATCAGAAACACTTACATCCTGGACCTCGTACCTTGCAGTATTTGTTGTCACAAAATTTTTGGATTCTTTCGGCCCGCCGGGCAATTAATAGTGTGCTTGGGCAATGTTATCGTTGTTTCCGTGTTCGCCCGGTAACTTTGACACCTGTAATGGGGGATCTTCCTCCAGTAAGAGTTTCTCAGCTGAAACCATTCTCTCACACTGGAATTGATTTTGCCGGTCCATTTCTCGTTACCCAGGGAAGATATCGTGGTGTCAGAAGTGCGAAGGCATATGTGTGTATTTTTGTTTGCATGACCACAAAGGCTGTGCATATTGAATCGGTATCAGACCTCATCTCGGAGGCTTTTCTTGCTGCTTTTCGGCGCTTTGTGGCTCGAAGAGGTCGTTGTGACGATGTCTACAGTGACTGCGGCACTAATTTTGTCGGGGCCAACCGATTGTTGGTTTCATACGCACATCAGGTGACTGATTCCTTGTCAATTGAGTGGCATTGGAATCCCCCATCAGCGCCGCACTTTGGAGGACTGTGGGAAGCAGGGGTTCGTTCCATTAAAACTCACCTGCGTCGTGTTGTTGGCACACAGGTTCTGACATTCGAGGAACTGACCACTGTTCTGGCACAGATTGAAGCAGTTCTTAATTCCCGACCGCTCTGTAGTCTTAGTACAGACCCCAATGACATGACATCGCTTTCCCCTGCGCACTTCTTGACCATGGAGCCTCTTTGTGCCCCACCTGACCCAGACGTGACTGATGTCAAACTTACCAGACTTTCTCGTTGGCAACTTGTTTCCAGAATGCATCAAGATTTTTGGAAACGCTGGAAAAGTGAATATTTGCACACCTTGCAGCAGCGCAATAAGTGGTCTACCCCCCAAGAAGCTCCTTCGATTGGTACTCTCGTTGTCATCAAAGATGAGACAGTGTCTCCGCTTGTGTGGAAGTTAGGGCGCATATTGAAACTCTATCCGGGTCGTGATGGCGTTGCCCGTGTCGCTCAAGTACGAACAAGCACAAGTATTTTAGATCGTCCTATGACCAAGCTGTGCCCTTTACCTTCGCAGTAAACGGCCAGTACGCATCTCCCATTTGTATAGTTAGTTATAGTGTGTATCTACCAATTTAATTTAATCTTTGCATTTTTTAATCGGAAATAAGTAGTCCTTATTTGGTGGGCGGAATGTTGATGCAAGTTTGTATATATTTTTGAATTTGAAATTGCCGCCAGACATTTAGGGATTGCTGCTCGCCGTGGTTGGCACCACTGAGAGGAGGAGAGGGGGCAGATTTTGTGACAGCCTCTCTCTCTCTCTCTCGCGACGTAAACCAGCGTCACTGCGTTAGAATCAGTCGTCCTGAAAACTGCTAGTACTCCAGACTAGGGATGTGCTCCGGATTTTCTGGTCTAATTTTCTTGTTACATAATTTTTTGCCTCATTTGGGGTGAAGATAGTCGCCCGACCTCCAAAGAAGACCCTAAAACCCACGTGAAGATACAGTCCATTACACAGGTGAGTGCATCTCTTATTTGTCTGGCATAATTTAAAATCTAACTTTATTGTAAACAATTTCTCTTTATTATTTC
Source organism: Tillus elongatus (assembly GCA_964006375.1). NCBI lineage: Eukaryota > Metazoa > Arthropoda > Insecta > Coleoptera > Cleridae > Tillus > Tillus elongatus. The sequence continues at coordinate 52,815,869 of OZ023270.1, forward strand.
GTAATATCTTGCAACAACAATCCCTGTTCGACAACTGTTACAAAAAAAAAGAAGCGGATAAATGTGAAAGCTGAGAAAAAGTATTGCTTGTTCAGCAAATGATTCAGACCAGTGAAGAGGCTGATCGTATTTCCGAGAAACTATCACATCCTAATGGAGACTCCGACTCTGATGTAGCTGAAGAAGTACATTAGTTACCTGCTGATCCTAAGAATATTGTAACTAATACATCCATTCTAATTAAAGTATTGTTTGGAAGCAAAACATCCACCAAGTATAGATATGTCACCAAGATTGAAGGGCAAGTAGAAGAGAATGAATATAATGTCTTAGGGTTAAAGTCATTAGACACATCGAAAATAACTTTCAAAGTTGTTTCTAATGACTTATTTACGGTGAACTTGGAAGACATTATAGCTACTTTAGAACAGCCAACAGAAACCAGCAGAGGTGCGGAACAAGGTATATATTTTCAAAATCAGTTGATGTGTTTGAATGTTAGGTTTCCTCTAAACAATCAAGGTTAGGTTTTGTATTGATATACCTATGCATTTATGTTGTTTTTCAATATTTTTATTTGTAACCAAAGAATTTGTCCCATTTGAGTTTTGTTATGTTTGCAGAGAATCAATGTTTATTAGTACATTTTTTAGTGAATTTTTATTTTTTTTAAATCCACTTATAGAGAGGTATCGATGGTGAGACTTTGCAAACAAATTTTTAAATGAGCGCGAACTAGGACCCCTAGAACCCATATCCGTGGTCAGTTTCAATTTATATATATATATATATATATATATATATATATATATATATATATATATATATATATATATATATATATATATATATATATATATATATATATATATATATATATATATATATATATATATATATATATATATATATATATATATATATATATATATATATATATATATATATATATATATATATATATATATATATATATATATATATATATATATATATATATATATATATATATATATATATATATATGAAACTCGGCAAGTACCTTTCTTTTATTAATGGCTTGGATGAGTTCGTTGGCCAGGAAAATTCGACAAGGTTTTCCCGGAAAATTTTGAGTTTTCTTTTGAAAAAAAAATTTCTCCGAAAATTACAAAGTTATTTTAATGAAATTTAATGGATATATTGCCTTGCAAAAGACCTTAATACGCACCAAAATTTAGCTTTCTAAGTTTATAAAAAATTGAGTTATTCAAATTTTGAGTTTCAAATCTCCAGTCCCTTTTGTAGTAGGACCGGCACCACCCCATCATCCCCTGGCGACTTGAATGGCTGGAAATGATTCACAGCACACTCCACTGCCGAGGCTGTGACTATTCTCCGAGCAACTTGCCAGTCCTCCTTATGGGGGCGTTTGAATCGTCCCTCAGCTGGTAGGACCTCTCCGTTGCTCAGGATCAGACAATCCGGGAAGTGTGTGTGTGCTAAGAGCTCTAACGTTTCTTTCCAAGATTCAGTAAAGGAACCATCTGGTCGTTTTATAGATCCCAGTTCCTGTACTCGGTCGCGTGAGAGAATACTGTGGATTCTGGCGCTGCTGGGCATATTATTAATGTCCCCGCAGAACCTCCTCCAGGACTCCCTCTTAGCGTCCCTTATCTCTTTGTTATAGTGTGTTAGAGCGGTTTTATATTGCTCCCAGTTGCCTGTAATCTTAGCACGATTGAAGAGACGTCTAACTTCTCTTCGTAGTTTATTGAGGTTATTATTTCACCAAGTAGACCCCCGACTGTCTCTCTTTGACCTTAGTGGGCAGTTTTCGTGATATGCAGAGACTATAGCTTCCCTATAGGTTCGGTTAGGGTTGTATGTGAGTGGTCCATATCGGTCCCTCCACCGCGACCATAAGGTCTATTGTGGCTCACGCCTAATGTCTATATTTCGCCCAACAAATCCAGCCTCCTACAGAGGTCGATAACCTTTGTGGGCGAAAGTTGATCCAGATCCTCTGGAGCAAGCTTTACCTTGCCAAAGAGCAGGTATCTAGTCCTGTCCGCTGCCGGACAGGAACACAGTACGTGCTCTGCTGTTTCTTCATTCTCCATGCACAGCCGGCACTCGGTCTCCTGACCGACCCCAATACGGTGCATGTGGTGCCGCAAGCGGCAGTGTCCTGTATACAGGCCGACTAGAGTACTCAGTTGTTGTCTGTTCAACTCTAGAAGTTTTTTAGCCCTTGACTCAGACAGGCCATTTATGAAGGCCTTAGAGTGAGCTAATCCTGGAAGATTTTGCCAATATTGGATTGTCATTCTTTCTGTCCAGGTCTTTAAGGTGCGTTTTGCTGTGCAAGATGTTATCCCCAGCACCGGTTCTGGTCCGACAAAGTCTCTCTGGGCACCACTCCTGGCAAGCGCGTCGGCCGCAACGTTGCCATCATGGTCCGAGTGACCCGGTATCCAGACCAGCGACACCTCATCACAGCTGCCCAATTCGTTAAGGGCAGATTTACAACTCCATACCGCCTTTGAATTACACCGGTAGGAACCAAGAGCCTTTATTGCAGCTTGGCTATCTGCATATATCTTTATCGATTTGTTTGTACACAGGTTTTTTATTCTTATGCGCCGGCTCCTACTCCCAAATTGGTTTTGGAGCCGTCAGAGTACCAGCAGATGTCCGCTCTCAACAGGGTCGTTTGGTTTCCGTCCCAGTTCTCCCTTTCCGGGAGGACGATCTTGAAAGACAGATCTTTGCTGATCTTTGTAGGCATCAAGTCTGAGACCATTCCCAGAATCCTGTGACAATCACTGTCATCAAGGAGACCGGACCCTCCCAGACTGACTTCCCTCGGCATGCTGTCTGCCGTTTGTTTTAGTCTGTACGTTGTCCACCTCGCCACCCTCTCCAACCATATGTGAAGAGGGGGAATATTAAGGAGGACCTCCAGAGCGGCTGATGGTGCGGTGCTTAGCGCTCCCGTTATCATCAGACAAGCTTGTCTCTGTAGATGAGCCAGTTTGGCCCTCGCGATACCACGAAGTGCTCCTTCGATGTCGAGAAATGCCGCCACCGCAACCTCTCCATTTTCCAGAGAGTGTGTGATTTTCTCGACGAGGTTATTGAGCGCTAACTCAGTTGATTTGCCAGTTTGATATGCATACTGGTGGGTATTTAGGGGGTTGTTGGGTAAGATGTTCCCCCTAATGTGTCCGTCCAGTATTTTTTCCAATCCCTTCAGGAGGAATGATGTAATACTGAGAGGTCTCAGTGATGTAGGTAGGAGGTCCTTACGTCCCAATTTGGGAATGTAAAGCCCCCTAACCACCGTCCAGCTGGATGGAATGTAGTTTCAGGCCAGACTGGCTCTGTACAGCCTGATAAGGTGAGGTAGGAGAATCTCCAGTCCCTTTTGTAGTAGGACCAGTACCACCCCATCCTCCCCTGGCGATTAAATGGCTGGAAATGATTCACAGCACACTCCACTTCAGAGGCTGTAACTATTCGCCGAGCAACCCGCCAGTCCTCCCCATGAGGGCGTTTAAATCGTCCCTCAGCCGGTAGGACCTCTCCGTTGCTCAGGATCAGACAATCTGGGAAGTGTGTGTGTGTGCTAAGAGCTCTAACGTATCTTTCCGAGATTCAGTAAAGGAATCATCTGGTCGTTTTATCGATCCCAGCTCCTGAACACGGTCGCGTGAGAGAATAGTGTGGATTCTGGGCAAATTATTAATGTCCCCGCAGAACCTCTTCCAGGACTCCCTCTGAGCGTTCCTTATCTCTTTATTATAGTGTGTTAGAGCGGTTTTATATTGCTCCCAGTTGCCTGTAGTCTTAGCACGATTGAATAGAGACGTCTAACTTTCCTTCGTAGTTTATCGAGGTTATTATTCCACCAAGTAGACCCCCGACTGTCTCTCTTTGACCTTAGTGGACAGTTTTCGTAATATGCAGAGACAATAGCTTCCCTAACCTGTTCAGCCGCAATCTCAATCTCATCACGATCCCTCACCGTGGAGATAGCGGACCCAAGTCCGGCGGCGAGGGACTGTTTGTACCCCTCCCAATCCGTCCTTCTCGGGTCGCGATTGGGTAGGTTTTTTCCAATACATGTAATGCTACATTCATGAGAACTATCAATTCAACCCACTTTGCTTCTCTCTGAATATATATTTTTTGGATCAGTGTCCCGCATGCTTGGTGAACTTTGATAATCCTTAAGCTTACATTGAGTATCAAAGTAGGAAATGGATTTCAAGAAACTATCATTGAAAAAGTGAGAATAAAACTGGTTAGTTTGGTATGTAGTAAGGTCTTTCCTAAAGTAACGTATCCACCAAATTTTACTAAAATAACTTTGTAATTTTCAGAGAAAAAAAATTTTTCCAAAGAAAACTCAAAATTTGAATAACTCAATTTTTTATAAACTTAGAAAGCTAAATTTTGGTGCGTATTAAGGTCTTTTGCAAGGCAATATATCCATTAAATTTCATTAAAATAACTTTGTAATTTTCGGAGAAATTTTTTTTTCAAAAGAAAACTCAAAATTTTCCGGGAAAACCTTGTCGAATTTTCCTGGCCAACGAACTCATCCAAGCCATTAATAAAAGAAAGGTACTTGCCGAGTTTCATATATATATATATATATATATATATATATATATATATATATATATATATATATATATATATATATATATATATATATATATATATATATATATATATATATATATATATATATATATATATATATATATATATATATATATATATATATATATATATATATATATATATATATATATATATATATATATATATATATATATATATATATATATATATATATATATATATATATGAAACTCGGCAAGTACCTTTCTTTTATTAATGGCTTGGATGAGTTCGTTGGCCAGGAAAATTCGACAAGGTTTTCCCGGAAAATTTTGAGTTTTCTTTTGAAAAAAAAATTTCTCCGAAAATTACAAAGTTATTTTAATGAAATTGAATGGATATATTGCCTTGCAAAAGACCTTAATACGCACCAAAATTTAGCTTTCTAAGTTTATAAAAAATTGAGTTATTCAAATTTTGAGTTTTCTTTGGAAAAAATTTTTTTCTCTGAAAATTACAAAGTTATTTTAGTAAAATTTGGTGGATACGTTACTTTAGGAAAGACCTTACTACATACCAAACTAACCAGTTTTATTCTCACTTTTTCAATGATAGTTTCTTGAAATCCATTTCCTACTTTGATACTCAATGTAAGCTTAAGGATTATCAAAGTTGCACCAAGCATGCGGGACACTGATCCAAAAAATATATATTCAGAGAGAAGCAAAGTGGGTTGAATTGATAGTTCTCATGAATGTAGCATTACATGTATTGGAAAAAACCTACCCAATCGCGACCCGAGAAGGACGGATTGGGAGGGGTACAAACAGTCCCTCGCCGCCGGACTTGGGTCCGCTATCTCCACGGTGAGGGATCGTGATGAGATTGAGATTGCGGCTGAACAGGTTAGGGAAGCTATTGTCTCTGCATATTACGAAAACTGTCCACTAAGGTCAAAGAGAGACAGTCGGGGGTCTACTTGGTGGAATAATAACCTCGATAAACTACGAAGGAAAGTTAGACGTCTCTATTCAATCGTGCTAAGACTACAGGCAACTGGGAGCAATATAAAACCGCTCTAACACACTATAATAAAGAGATAAGGAACGCTCAGAGGGAGTCCTGGAAGAGGTTCTGCGGGGACATTAATAATTTGCCCAGAATCCACACTATTCTCTCACGCGACCGTGTTCAGGAGCTGGGATCGATAAAACGACCAGATGATTCCTTTACTGAATCTCGGAAAGATACGTTAGAGCTCTTAGCACACACACACACTTCCCAGATTGTCTGATCCTGAGCAACGGAGAGGTCCTACCGGCTGAGGGACGATTTAAACGCCCTCATGGGGAGGACTGGCGGGTTGCTCGGCGAATAGTTACAGCCTCTGAAGTGGAGTGTGCTGTGAATCATTTCCAGCCATTTAATCGCCAGGGGAGGATGGGGTGGTACTGGTCCTACTACAAAAGGGACTGGAGATTCTCCTACCTCACCTTATCAGGCTGTACAGAGCCAGTCTGGCCTGAAACTACATTCCATCCAGCTGGACGGTGGTTAGGGGGCTTTACATTCCCAAATTGGGACGTAAGGACCTCCTACCTACATCACTGAGACCTCTCAGTATTACATCATTCCTCCTGAAGGGATTGGAAAAAATACTGGACGGACACATTAGGGGGAACATCTTACCCAACAACCCCCTAAATACCCACCAGTATGCCTATCAAACTGGCAAATCAACTGAGTTAGCGCTCAATAACCTCGTCGAGAAAATCACACACTCTCTGGAAAATGGAGAGGTTGCGGTGGCGGCATTTCTCGACATCGAAGGAGCACTTCGTGGTATCGCGAGGGCCAAACTGGCTCATCTACAGAGACAAGCTTGTCTGATGATAACGGGAGCGCTAAGCACCGCACCATCAGCCGCTCTGGAGGTCCTCCTTAATATTCCCCCTCTTCACATATGGTTGGAGAGGGTGGCGAGGTGGACAACGTACAGACTAAAACAAACGGCAGACAGCATGCCGAGGGAAGTCAGTCTGGGAGGGTCCGGTCTCCTTGATGACAGTGATTGTCACAGGATTCTGGGAATGGTCTCAGACTTGATGCCTACAAAGATCAGCAAAGATCTGTCTTTCAAGATCGTCCTCCCGGAAAGGGAGAACTGGGACGGAAACCAAACGACCCTGTTGAGAGCGGACATCTGCTGGTACTCTGACGGCTCCAAAACCAATTTGGGAGTAGGAGCCGGCGCATAAGAATAAAAAACCTGTGTACAAACAAATCGATAAAGATATATGCAGATAGCCAAGCTGCAATAAAGGCTCTTGGTTCCTACCGGTGTAATTCAAAGGCGGTATGGAGTTGTAAATCTGCCCTTAACGAATTGGGCAGCTGTGATGAGGTGTCGCTGGTCTGGATACCGGGTCACTCGGACCATGATGGCAACGTTGCGGCCGACGCGCTTGCCAGGAGTGGTGCCCAGAGAGACTTTGTCAGACCAGAACCGGTGCTGGGGATAACATCTTGCACAGCAAAACGCACCTTAAAGACCTGGACAGAAAGAATGACAATCCAATATTGGCAAAATCTTCCAGGATTAGCTCACTCTAAGGCCTTCATAAATGGCCTGTCTGAGTCAAGGGCTAAAAAACTTCTAGAGTTGAACAGACAACAACTGAGTACTCTAGTCGGCCTGTATACAGGACACTGCCGCTTGCGGCACCACATGCACCGTATTGGGGTCGGTCAGGAGACCGAGTGCCGGCTGTGCATGGAGAATGAAGAAACAGCAGAGCACGTACTGTGTTCCTGTCCGGCAGCGGACAGGACTAGATACCTGCTCTTTGGCAAGGTAAAGCTTGCTCCAGAGGATCTGGATCAACTTTCGCCCACAAAGGTTATCGACCTCTGTAGGAGGCTGGATTTGTTGGGCGAAATATAGACATTAGGCGTGAGCCACAATAGACCTTATGGTCGCGGTGGAGGGACCGATATGGACCACTCACATACAACCCTAACCGAACCTATAGGGAAGCTATAGTCTCTGCATATCACGAAAACTGCCCACTAAGGTCAAAGAGAGACAGTCGGGGGTCTACTTGGTGAAATAATAACCTCAATAAACTACGAAGAGAAGTTAGACGTCTCTTCAATCGTGCTAAGATTACAGGCAACTGGGAGCAATATAAAACCGCTCTAACACACTATAACAAAGAGATAAGGGACGCTAAGAGGGAGTCCTGGAGGAGGTTCTGCGGGGACATTAATAATATGCCCAGCAGCGCCAGAATCCACAGTATTCTCTCACGCGACCGAGTACAGGAACTGGGATCTATAAAACGACCAGATGGTTCCTTTACTGAATCTTGGAAAGAAACGTTAGAGCTCTTAGCACACACACACTTCCCGGATTGTCTGATCCTGAGCAACGGAGAGGTCCTACCAGCTGAGGGACGATTCAAACGCCCCCATAAGGAGGACTGGCAAGTTGCTCGGAGAATAGTCACAGCCTCGGCAGTGGAGTGTGCTGTGAATCATTTCCAGCCATTCAAGTCGCCAGGGGATGATGGGGTGGTGCCGGTCCTACTACAAAAGGGACTGGAGATTCTTCTACCTTTCCTTATCAGGCTGTTCAGAGCCAGCCTGGCCTGGAACTATATTCCATCCAGCTGGACGGTGGTTAGGGGGGTTTACATTCCCAAATTGGGACGTAAGGACCTCCTACCCACATCACTGAGACCTCTCAGTATTACATCATTCCTGTTGAAGGGATTGGAAAAAATACTGGATGGACACATAAGGGGGAACATCCTGGCCAATAACCCCCTAAATACCCACCAGTATGCCTACCAAACTGGCAAATCCACTGAGTTAGCGCTCAATAACCTCGTCGAGAAAATCACCCACTCTCTGGAAAATGGAGAGGTTGCGGTGGCAGCATTTCTCGACATCGAAGGAGCATTTAATAATGCATTACCTATCTCCCTCTACGAGGCCACTATTGCTAGGGGGGTGGAACCTACCATTTGTGGCTGGATCGGAAACATGCTGCACAATCGGACTATTATTACCTCATTGCGGGGGGAGGTGGTCGGGGTCAGGGCTGCGAGGGGGTGCCCTTGGGGGGCGTACTATCCCCCCTGCTGTGGTCCCTCTTTGTGGACGATCTGCTGGCTATTCTCGAACTCTGGGAGGTTGAGGTCCAGGCGTATGCTGATGATCTCGTCATAATGGTTAGAGGCAAACCTGAGGAAGAACTGGCTAGTACTCTTCAGGAAGCACTAAATGTAATCAATGATTGGTGCCAGAGGGAACAGATGTCTGTGAACCCTCGCAAAACGATCATTGTTCCATTCACCAAAAGAAGAAGGTTGGACAAATTAAAACCACCTATTCTCATGGGAGAAACCATTCCATTTTCGGACCAAGCAAAATATCTGGGAGTTATCCTAGATAAGAAGCTCAACTGGGACATACAGTTAGAAAACGTTATCCGCAGGGCAAAACTGTCCCTGTGGACCTGCCGGAGAATCTGTGGTAACAACTGGGGAACAAACCCCCAACAGATGTACTGGCTCTATGTAGTGGTTATCAGGCCAATGATAACATATGGAGCCATAGTTTGGTGGCCTAGGGTACTTCGTGGTATCGCGAGGGCCAAACTGGCTCATCTACAGAGACAAGCTTGTCTGATGATAACGGGAGCGATAAGCACCGCACCATCAGCCGCTCTGGAGGTCCTCCTCAATATTCCCCCACTTCACATATGGGTGGAGATGGTGGCGAGGTGGACAACGTACAGACTAAAACAAACGGCAGATAACATGCCGAGGGAAGTCAATCTGAGAGGGTCCGGTCTCCTTGATGACAGTGATTGTCACAGGATACTGGGAATGGTCTCAGACTTGATGCCTACAAAAATCAGCAGAGACCTGACTTTCAAGACCGTCCTCCCGGAAAGGGAGGACTGACACCGGAATCAATCGACCCTGTAGAGAGCGGACCTCTGCTGGTACTCTGACGGCTCCAAAACCAATTTGGGAGTAGGAGCCGGCGCATATGGGGGCAGCACCGATGCTAGACTATCAGCTAGCCTCGGCAAGTACGCAACCATACACCAGGCAGAAGTGTATGCCATCGAGATGTGTGCAAGGGAAAGTTTAAAAGACCTGTGCACAAACAAATCGATAAAGATATATGCAGATAGCCAAGCTGCAATAAAGGCTCTTGGTTCCTACCGGTGTAATTCAAAGACGGTATGGACAGGACACTGCCGCTTGCGGCACCACATGCACCGTATTGGTATATAGTGCCGGCTGTGCATGGAGAATGAAGAAACAGCAGAGCACGTGCTGTGTTACTGTCCGGCTGCGGACAGGACTAGATACCTGCTCTTTGGCAAGGTAAAGCTTGCTCCAGAAGACCTGGATCAACTTTCGCCCACAAAGATTATCGACCTCTGCAGGAGGCTGGATTTGTTGGGCGAAATATAGACTTTAGGCGTGAGCCACAATAGACTTTAAGATCGCGGTGGAGGGCCGATATGGCCCACTCACATACAAACCTAACCTAACCTAACCACTCCAATTTGAGTATGACTTTGACAGCGAAGTTATAAATATTTTTGAGCAACTTTACCAATTGTAGTGTAGTAGTGTGTAGATTTAGTGTAACTCACAAATTATTTGGCAAAATTAACCATTTCACGCCATTTGATGGTATTTATAGGCCATTTTGTATTATCTATTTCATGTTGCCTAACTCCTGATATATAATACAGTCAATATAGAATATGTAGTTTTGTTCAACAGTTGTTTATTAGGTAGGGTGATGGGTGTAAACTGATTTTCTTTATCTAAAAGTTATCAAAAAAATACAAAATAACACCATGCTGAACGATGCCGAGAAGAGACTGGTTAAATACCAGGGAAGTGGCAACAGTATCCAACATCTAATAGACAAACTCATTTGAGCCATTTAAGTCTCCGGGACTGAATGGCATACCAGCCATGTTGCCAAAAAACCCGACCTCTCGCTCACATACATTTGCAGAATACTCCAGAGCCAGTTTGGACTGGACAAATATCGGTCGAGAGGATTACTCACAGGCAAAATAGTTTAGACCCATCAGTCTTTTGTACTTAAGACTAGAAAAACTGCTTGATAAACATATAAGAAGGGGGATTCTAATGGAAAATAGTTCATGTTTAGATCAGGTTCTTCAACAGAAACCGCTCTCCACTGTCCTTCAGATCAATCAACAGAGCCATAAGGTACTTTGGCATAGAGGAGACATTGTGCAGATATATTGTATGCTGAAAAGTAAGGTGGTAAACACGATATTAATGGTGAAAAACCCCAATTGCCCGGGTTGTCATGGATGGGGCTGCAGCAAAGACTTAGTAACGAGGGATTTAACCTGCCAGGATATCTGGACGATTTGGTTATTTGTCAGAAGAAAAGTTACAGGAAATAAAGAATGCATGCAACATGCTCTGCCCTGGTAGAAAGGTCATAGAGTCAGTTCTGAAAAGTCCACAATAGTACTGTTTACCAGTAAGAGAAACACAGAGGGAATTGGTAATCTGTTTCTGTATGGTAAGCAAATTCTTGTGTTGGGAGAGGTAAGATACTTGAGAGTCATAGACTCTCAACTTAACTGGAACCAGGATATCGAAAAAAATTGTCAAAAAATCTGTGATAATGCTTATGACAGTCAGATGAATGTACAACCAAAACTGGGGTCTAATGGTACACTGGCTATATACCAGGGTGGTAAAACCAGCAATAACATAGGTTGTATTAGTATGATGGCCAAAAGTCAGACAAGAGGCTACCAAGCTCAAACTAAGCACGTTATGAAGACTTGTTTGTTTGGGAATGGGGCAATGAGAACCACCCCAACATGGCGGCCATGGAGACTCTTGGACCTTCCACCACTTTACATTGTGATTCTGGGAGAGGCTAGGCTCCCCAGAATGAAACGGTCCAGTTACCTGACATGTCAATGCCAGACATACAAGCTTGGTGCATGATGCGGGGAACCCATATTTGATATAAATTCTGACTACACCACTGGTCTAGAGGTAATAATAAAAGATCGAAAGGAGCCGACAGAAAATTAACTCAAATGTCCACCTGAAGTATACGGCCACATGCCAAGAACAGATATTCCTGTCCTCTGGGCAGACAGTTTTTCAGGCTGAAGTGTATGCACTAATAGGGTGCGCTAAAGAAAACAAGTAGGCCTATTCAAATATACAGATCTTTATTATGTCAGACTGTACTCAAGGCTATTGAAAGTGTTCTCAGCACTTCTCTCGGAGCACTAGTGGTACTGGAACATAGTAAAGTTGATCTGAGTGCCCAGCCACTGAAGCATTCGAGAATTGAAAAAGCTGATTAATTGGCGAGGCGGGGCGTGGAGACGAAATCAATGTGAAGAGAACCGACCCTACCTACACCAAAATGTGAGATTTGAAGGGAAATCAAACTGAGGATTCGGAGTCAGCACACTTATTACTGGGTAAACTGACCAGGACTCAAACCTAACAAAGAACTAATACAAAACCAATGAAACAAAACGACCACAGAACTGATACACTGTATTACAGAGCAGCTCAGGTTCATTGTAGGATATCTGACAGGATATATGACTGTCAGGGTGCATCTTGAAAAAAAAAGATATATGAAGGTGACCTGACTTAAAGATTATGCAATAAAGAACCTGAAACGCCACCAAATGATTACAGTGCCCCCACATGAACATACCTGTACAGTTCCTTACCTGGGTGTGAAAAGCATGCAGAATAAGGGTCAGCACAATAAGCGTTTTAGGCTGCGGTGCACCCAGCACGTAAATTGCAGATAGACCCATTAGACAAAAACCGGATCTCAGTTCAAAGAGAGCTGTGGAGCTGCTAAATATTAGCAGAGGATAGCTCAGGAACATAACAGGACTCTTGACGGGACACATGGCTGTCAAGAAACACCTGCATAAAATAGGGTGGCTCGAGGTGGACCTGGCATGCACTCTGCGGCGGGGGGCGTAATCAGCCCAGTGAGTGTAAAGCTCTGGACCGCATAAGACAACTGCTCTACAGACAGCCTAGACTGGAGATAGAGCCATGTAAAACTTCACCCTACGAATTGCTGTGCAGACTAGTTCAAGGCACCGTGATTTTGGAATGGGTGGAGGAGAAAAGACAAAGGGCATGCACAATAAGCCAAAGACTGCAGTGCTATCGGGGCGGCAAAGGCGCTGGCGAGCCCTAGAGGAAAAAAAGTGCTCCGATAGGCAACCATTCACAACTAGACAGTAGCCCAATTGTAACATTCTCGTCGTAACAGTCGCCAAGTGATATTCAGAAATTTGGTCACGTTTTGTTTAAATTGCAGCTGTCAAAGATTCCACAGTGTTGTAAGTTAGCCTATTCTTATACAACTGTTGTTTCAAAAACCCTATGGGTATAAGTGGATTGATGAAAGGTCTGATGAGCGTGGCGATCACTGGAAGGTTCCACCACATTCTATCCAGCTGCATGGAAAAGTAATATCTAAAAACTCACCTACTTCCTGAGCATTATTTGCTGAACAACCATCGTGCTGGAACCACAGGGTTCGGATTTCCACAATTTTTACAAATTCTGGACCTACAGAGTCTTGTAATATAAAGATATATTTTTCTCCTGTTATAACACCATCTAAGTCCTATTATTCTCAGGTTCAGAATGCCTACCAAAACATTTACATTTACATACATATATGTATGGGTCCTAGTTACTAAACGTAAGTTATGTCTAGACCAACCAACACCTGTAGTTTTGGACACTGAGTTCAAAGACACAAAAAGATGCATTCATCTGTAAATAAAATATTTACACGAAAATGTTCAATCTCCATTGCACAAGTTCATCATAAGTTCACAGAACTTCGTTCTTCTTGCATCATCTTCAATCAGAAATTCTCAATGGTGTTGATATTTAAAAGATCGATATTTGTATTTCTCAAAACTCTATGTGAAGTTTTAAAGTGCCCAGATTTGGCTGAATGTTTTTAAGACTTAACATTATTATTTTTAGTGACACTGTTAAGAACACTCACGGCTGAAGCAGAAACTTAAGGGTTTGTAAAATACTGTTCTTGCGACATTTTCTCCACAGATGTAAGCAGAATTTTTGTACTTCAGAATAGATGTCTCATAAGTCTACTGAACTTGGAACAAACAGCAAGCTGTAAACCATACGTCATAAGCGAAAAAAATACTTACAGTCACATGTATATACATTTTGAATGCAGTAATGTTTATAAAAAAACACAGTGAACTGTTTAAGGAGTGTTTACGTACACACGAGCATAATACTAGAAATAAAGATCTAAATAGCCAAAGACAAAACTTCACATATTAGAAAAAAAGTACATGTCGCCATCATAGAAATATATAACCATGTACCTAATGAAATAAAAAAATGCAATCATTCCACACTCAAAACAAAACTGAGAAGAATATTAGAAGAGAAGGCTTACTATACTGTTGATGAGTACTTAGCTGATAAAACAATACAAGGGGAAAATATGGGAGATAATCAAATTGTAGTCCATTTTATTTTGTTTTATTTTATTTTATTTGAACTTATGTATTTTTTGTTTTGTTTGTTACTATTTTGACAAGTTTCACACCCATTACGGGTAATGTATACATGTTGTATGAAACAAATAAAGCATTATTATTATTATTAACCAGTAGTCAGATTCTGATTCTAATGGATTCACAGCCCTTTGATGCGTTTACAGGCTTTGTTACCAGAGCTGTACTTTTCAAAATCATCAATAATATTCTGATAGTAACTAGACTAGAAATATGCTTATCTGGATAACTATTATCCCGATGATACCATTTGATAAAGATTATCTTCTGTCTTCTTTAACATGATAATTATCTATTCATTTTGTGTACAGACAGTTACAGTGATTCCACTATCGAGTCCATTTTAGATTAAATCACGGGTAATTATTGAAAGTTAAAGCAAATGCCAATTTATTTCAAATAACTGTCAAATTGTGTTTATGTAGACCATGGATGCATAATTCAAAAGGTCATCCGACTCCGACAAACCTCTGCCATCTTTCCTCTAAAGTCTCAGATTGTATTAAACAAGAATAGAAAATCCACTGCTGTTCACGAATATACAATTGTATTCTGTGGATAAGTCCAAAGTGTATGTAAATGAAAGTTACCGTACATTCAGTAAGACTTTTATAACGGCGATGGATGGGATATTCAAGAAGAAAAGAATAGTTGTGAATGACAAAAACAGGGGCTCATGGATAAATAATGGCATTAAAGCGAAATGTGGCATCAAAAGACAGCTATATGAGGGAGTATTGAACAACACTGTTTCTAAAGAAGTATACAACAACTTTGCTAGGGATTTGAAGAGTGATTGCAGGCAAGCTAAGCAAACATACAATACTAACTTCATAAAGACAGCGACAAACAAGACTAAAGCTACGTGGCAGGTAGTAAGGCAGGTGACTGGATGCTCAGGAGGCCATTTGACCTAAAAAATTTCACTATAGATGTGGATACGGATCGGTTAAATTACATAAATAAGTATCTGACCAACGTGTGTAAAAACATCAACACCAACAATGCTCCAGTAACAGATAAAATTAAATATGTGAATGACACAATATTTTTTTACCCCACCCATGAAAGTGAAGTGTACAATACGATTTTTGAACTTAGAAACACCAATTCAGTAGGTTTTGACGACATTCCAGTAAGGCTGCTGAAAGAATGTGCTGATGTTTTAGTCAGGCCATTGGCACATATCATTAACTTATGCCTGGCTCAGGGATTGTTTCCGGATGACCTGAAAAACTCACTAGTGATTCTGATACACAAGAGTGGGGACATATATCTACTTGCCAACTATAGACCTATCTCACTAATTTCTAATATAGCAAAAATAATAGAAAAAATTATATGTAAGTGAATAGTGGCTTTTTTAGAGAAACACAAAATATTTAGTGAGAATCAAAATGGCTATATTAAGAAAAGGTCAACTAACAGGGCAATATTTCAAGTTATCAAGGAAATTACAGAGGGACTAAATAAGCGTGAAAGCACAATGTGTATGATGCTGGATTTATCTAAAGCTTTTGATAGTGTGTCCCACAACACACTGTTAGTTAAGTTGGAATTGCTAGGTTTCAGGGGAGTCTCGCTGAATTTAATGAAGTCATACCTATTAGGCAGGAAACAATGTGTGGCTTTTAATGATTATAGGACAGGGGTATTTCTGGCATCTGAGTGGAAGATTATAGAACGAGGTGTGCTTCAGGGCTCAATCCTTGGGCCAGTCTTGTTCTTACTTTATATTAACGAACTGTCTGAAGTATTGCCCAATAAGACAACCCTGTTTGCTGACAATACATCTTTGGTGTTGCGAGCTCCTTCATATAGTGATCTAATTTATGAAGCATCACAATCACTGAGAATTCTAGAACAGTGGTATAATGGAATGGACTTACAATTGAATGTGACCAAAACAAATTTAATCTCATTTAACTATTTTAGGGGTAACCAGTTATCGCTGAAATTCAACTCAGAATCGCTGAGCACACAGGATGATGTTAAGTTTTTGGGCTTGAAGCTTGATTCTCAGTTGAACTAGAGGGCTCATGTTGGCTATCTGGCAGGTAAACTGTCAGCGTTTAGTTATGCTCTGCGTGTTTTGTCCGATTCTAGTAGTATTAGTGCTGGCCTCGAGGCGTACTACGCATATGTGAACTCAAGGCTTCGATATGGACTAATGTTCTGGGGGAATTCCATAGAAGCTGGTAGAATCTTTAGGCTCCAAAAGGCATGTATCCGCAGCATATTTAATCTCAATTATAGGGGTTCATGGAGGAAAACATTCCTCGACAACAGAATACTTACCTTGCCAAGTTTGTATATATTGGAGTGTGCGTGTTTTGTTAGGGAAAACCGGAGTTTGTTATCAGATTGTGAATAACAGCATCAATACAACACTAGAGCACGTTTACGGTGCTATCGGGGCGGCAAGGCCGCGGACGAGCCCTGAGGGACCAAAAAAAAAAAAAAGAGCACGTTTAAAGGATCAGTTAATTGCTCCACAAACTACAAAAAGTATTGTTTACAATAGTGCTGTGGTGCAGTCCCTAAAGGTGTACAACAAACTGACGGTGCAGATAAAGGAGCTTCCACCTGCAAAGATGAGAAAGACACTAAACAATATTCGGGCGGCAAAGGCCTATTATAATATTGAGGTCTTTTTAGCTGACAAGTTGTAGCTGTTGGTAATTAATGTCGTGATTGTATAGTTTTTTTGAATTGTAATTCCTGTTTTTTTTAATTTTTAAATGTTGACGTGTTCTACACATTTTTTATGTATTGATGGTGCGAATAAATTTATTATATTATTATTATTTAATCATAATTCATTAATAGGTTATTTGAGTGGTTTGGACCCAATAACTACACGAGATATAATGATTTGATGGTTTCAGTCGTAATTCATGTGGAGAGTTTAAGCAGAAATAGTAGATTGAGTTCTTCTTTATTATTGTTGTAGCAACTATGGCATCCAGATGCAAAACAGTACTTTGGTGCCATTGCCTAAAATTCCCAGCATAATAACATGTACCACTCATAGTACTAAAAACCGGGTAAGAATGTACGTAAATCAGAGGCATGTGAAGTTCATGTGTCAGGTTGGCACATGAATCTTTCATGAAATTGCGAGCTGCACTGTAATAAAATTGTTCATCTATTGTTTATGGTTCTCTTAAAATAATCTTATTAGATACACAATTGTGCTGTCAGTCTTATTTACTCTTTACATTGTTTATCCAAATGTGGTCTTATAAATTTATTTATGGACAAGTCTGTTCCCTAATAGTTAGTAGTATGCTCCTGTTATAACTACTTGGTAATATATTTTCCGTCTCACATTTTGATCCGGGTAGAATCAAATCAGTTAAGCTCCTTTACCATTTTTATGTTTGTCAGCCTAACATAGATTTATGCGGCCCATGAACCTCTAAGCTAATTTAATGCCAACACCCACCCATCCACACACACACACACACACACACACACACACACACACACACACACACACACACACACACACACACACACACACACACACACACACACACACACACACACACACACACACACACACACACACACACACACACACACACACACACACACACACACACACACACACACACACACACACACACACACACACACACACACACACACACACACACACACACACACACACACACACACACACACACACACACACACACACACACACACACACACACACACACACACACACACACACACACGTTTTTATCCGGATATATAAAACTGTATAAAAGATATATTTTGCATCTTTAAAATAATGGACATGGAATGTCTAGTACCTGTGTAAACTTGACATTTTTTCCATACAGAAAAAAATTAAGTTTGAAACATTTAAAGCAGTTTTATATCTTACAGTTATACAGCGCATCATAGAAAAATCGCTGGATCTTGCAAATACAAAAAGAAAATTTGGTTGCATCGGTGAACTGACAAATGGTCAGTGGTTGTTTGATCCCATATCTTAATTGATCACCACTGATATTAGTACAGGCAATAGAGGAGCCCGTTACTCTTGTCCATAATGCACTAAACTACAGGAGTTATTTTATATATATATATATATATATATATATATATATATATATATATATATATATATATATATATATATATATATATATATATATATATATATATATATATATAGGTTCAGAATTACGTACTGAATGTAAAAACACAAAATCCTTACAAATTAGGAGGGCGGAAGTGCCGCCATTTTGAGAAAAACCGTTTCGGCCAATATCTCCATAACTGTGCACTTTAGACCAAAAATGGTAATGACCTTTATTGTAGATAATTGCATATCTCATCTTTTTTTGTTAAATATTTTTTTGCATCACTCACCGTTTACAACTTTTATGACTATTAGCATTCATTTATTGACTTTTTTACCTATGCCTTGGTTAACAATTGTTTAAGAAATAAAATGCTTATAACTTAACTTTTCAATCGACAAATTTCCTACAATTTTTATTAAAAACTTTGTTTCTCAAATCAATATTTGCAAAGTTATAACGCATTAAATGTTACACTTTTTTCAATTGACAAATTTTTCTGGAAATATTTTAGTAAAATGAAGGACAATGACGGTTGAAGCTAAGACTTCAGGTTTTGTAAAACATTCTTCTTGAGACATTTTCTTTCCATAGCTTATATTAGTTTCAGGTTCTTTGCGTACATGTTGCCAATTTTGACGTTTTAATTCGCGACTTTGACGTTTTGAGGAAAACCCCAATTTATTTTTCTTTAAATGCCTATAACTTTTTTGCCTTTGAACCTACAAACCTAAATTTTGGTAGGTAATTTACTATAATGACATAAACCTGTGTACCAAATTTAGTTGCCCTTACTTTGTTATTTCCGGAGATATGATTTTTTTTCGAAAGAAAAAATTTTCCGGGAAAACCTGGAGAGATTCTTTTGGCTGACGAACTTATCCAAGCCACTTACAAGAGGAAGGTATTCACCAAATTTAATTAAAATCGGCCCATTATTTTTTGAGTTATTGGTGTGATACATACATATATATATATATATATATATATATATATATATATATATATATATATATATATATATATATATATATATAAACATATAAAAATTGAAACTGACCCCGGATATGTGTTCTAGGGGGCATAATTAGCGCCTATTTCAATTTTTTTTTTCAAAATTCAAAAGTCGGGGTCTCCTCATTAGTGAATTCTTTAAATAAAATGCACTAATAATAATTTGAGAAAAAAAAAGTTTTAAGTAAAAAAAAATGTCGATGGAAAAGTTGAGTTATAAGCATTTTATTTTTTAAACAATTATTAACAAAGATATAGGTAAAAAAGTCAATAAATGAATGCTAATAGTCGTATAAGTTGTAAACAGTGAGTGATACAAAAAAAAATAACAAAAAAGATGAAAAATGCAATTATTTACAATAAAGGTCATTACCATTTTTGGTCTAAAGTGGACGGTTACGGAGATATAGGTCGAAACGGTTTTTCTCAAAATGGCGGCACTTCCGTCCTCCTAATTTGTAAGGATTTTGAGCTTTTACATTCAGTACGTCATTCTGAACCTATCTATCAAAAGAAAAATAACTCCTGTAGTTTAATGCAGAAAAAAATTCTCTATTGCCTGTACTATATTGGAACACTCATTAAAAAATAAAAACAATTACAAAAACTACATGTCATATAAATTTTATTTTTATTTTACAATAAAATCAACAGAGAATAAAACCAGCATTAGGAAAGCTGATACATTATTTTACACAATGGTATTAGATCAAACAAATTAATTATTTTTTTAAATAAAATTTTGTTTTATTTATTTTGACTTAATTCCTCTGAAAATTAATAAATATACCTATTACAATTCCTATGGTCTTTTTTTAGTTAGTAATTCAGTAATACGCCATCAAAAGAAACGGCATTAATGATTTATGTATTGTGGCTTTTGTGACTGCATTACATCTTGGAAAATAAAGAAGAATGACAATGTACTGATTGCAAAAAAATAGATAAAACGAGCAAAGTATTGAAAAGAAACGAGTCAAGGAAACAATGCAATTTTATTGTTTAATTATTTACATTATTGATTTTGTTATTTATGAAAGGAATTTCATAAAATTCACGCTAATTAAATTAGGCAACTTAAAAAAAAAAGCTTCGAAAAGTTTGCACGAAGCTTATTTTTAGTGTCCAGCCAAAACAACCAAAACCGAAACATCCTTTTAAGGTAATTCTTTTGTATATGTTTCACGTTTCTGTTCATTTTAGCTAGTTAAAAATATGTGTTTGTGTTCATTGAAGCAGTTATTTATTTTATAAATTCATATTTTAGTTGTTCTAAGAAAACGATCTATTCTATTTGATATGGGATGAGGTTCCGATATTCCGATCGCTCTCCAAGGCTGCACGAAAGCTCACGAACGTAGTTTCGGTTTCAATCGTAACTTCGGCAGATTTTCTGCCGAAACCGAAACTCTAATTTCGCGAAACCGAAAGTTCGATCGGACACTACTTACTTTCATAATACCATAGGGACTTTAACAGCAGAAGGTTGATTGGCATTTCCATGAAATTAAAAATAACATAATATACCTAATGAAAAGTTAAAGGTACATTCATTAACAGTCAAAAAGTCATAGACTATATACTAAAAATATAAATGCTTTATCACAAAATCAGTCACGATACCCCTCACCTCCTAAAACTTGGAACGCTAAAAGTCTAAAAAGTTTTTTTATAACTCATCTTTGGGTAGTACAAATGATTGGAGAACGTTCAAGCGGTCTGACAACTCTTTTTTCTTTTTATCGTTTAATTTGCCATCTTTCAGAATCTTATTAAGTCTTGTTGTCTCTTGTTTGACAAAATTCACTCCATTTTCAACTATTTTTTTCATGAACTTTATGTAAGTACTGGCAATAAGTTTTTCCTGAAATGAAAACAAGGGACATGTTAAATTTTTGTTTTTATCTATTGTAAATATGCGTGTGTGTAACAAGTCCACAAATTCATCTGTTTGTGCGTGAGTGTGCGTGCGTGTGTGTTTTCATTTTACATAAATGTGAATTCAAATAAGACGACTCTTCATAAGTACACTTGGAGAACCCAAATCACCACAACACACCTTTTGAAGACCTGACGGATCATTTCACTAACAACGATCCTCAGGTCTTTAAAATATGTGCTGTGGTGATTTGGGTTCTCCAAGTGTACTTATCTGTGCTCATCACAGGTCCCGATCTTCACTTAATGACTCTTGATCACGTATTTAGTGTCCATACCACCACAGTTTTGCTATTGTTTTATGTCTATCAAAGACATTGTTATTTAATGAAAATAATTTTAGGAACTTGAAAATTTGAGAAATTTGTTTTTTTAGGCGACGACTAAGATACGTGTTGCAAATATCCCGTTGCTTATAGAGGGCGCGACTCTATGAGCACTAACACGTCACCCTGTATGTCTAAAATGAAGTTTGATTCAAAACCTGAAAGAGCAATCATTTTTCATTTAATTATGTATTCTGGTTCTATTTCAGTATCTCTGTCTGTTTTCGAGGAAAATCAGTATAACGAACATTATATTTTTGTAATTATATAATTAGTATTAATGTAATTAAAAGCAAAACAAACCAAGCATATTATTTTCAATTTCTAGAACACAGAAGATAAAACAAATGAAATACGTAATAATAATTTAAAGTAATTGTTGACAGTGTCCACCATTGACACCGATACACTTTACATAACATTGTGTGAGAGAACTCGGAGTTTGAAGCAACATATTGGGATTGCCTCTGACTTCGTTGGCAGCGATTTGGATTCTTCCCTACAGCTCTTCACGCGAACCAATAGGTTCTTTGTAAACTATATCTTTCATTCGAGATCAAACAGAAAAATCGAGAGGATTGAAGTCCGAACGTCTGGGTGGCCCAGGAAAAATGCTTCCATAGCCAATCTAACAATTTAGAAAAACTGCATCTACATATGTACCGGCTAGAAAAATGCGGTGGCGCTCCGTCGTGCATGCACCACATCTTTATTATTTCATTTTACCCCTGTACAAAGTTTGTTGCCGCAAGATCCTCCTGCTCGTCTATGTTTTGCCCATTTTCTAAAAGAACAGTAAACCAACGATCCTACTTTTTTTGGAGAAAATCTTATTTACCGATTAGGGGACGTTTAGTCGCCGTGGTGTCTTTAACTGTAGAAATAATCATTTGTGGGACCTGAGAATCCCCCTGGTGTAAAAGCGAGACACTTCAAACACGGACTCAAACTGAATGTTTGGTGCTGTGTAATTGGCATGTTTTTTGTTGGGCCCTTTGGAACTCCCTCCCAATTTAAATAACCATTAAAATTTTCTTTAACAAAATATTGACAGAATTGGTTGAAGAAGTTCCACTTTATTTAAGAAGAGGCAGAGAAGCAACGACGGTGACGTCAACGCATTTTTCTCTGTCGGTGCGTGCATATATAGATGCAGTTTTTCCAAATCGTTGGATTGACCATCGAAGCATGCTTACTCGGACACCTAGAAGCGCGGACCTCTATCCTCTAGATTTTTCTCTTTGATCTCGAATGAAAGATATAGTTTACAAAGAACCTATTGATTCGCGTGAAGAGTTGTGGCGAAGAATACAAATCGCTGCTAACGAAGTCAGGGGCAATCGCAATATTAGATACCAAAATGAAACATAAATACATAATTAATTGAAAAATGACTGCTCTTTTAGGTTTTAAATCAAATTTCAAGTTAGACATACAGAGTGAAGAGTTATTAAGTAAATTTAGTAAATGTCAGTGAAATTAGTCGTAAGTAGCGCCCTCTATGAGCAACGCGATATTTGCAACATGTATCTTATTAGTCGCCTAAAAAAACATAGCTTTACAAATTTTCAAGTTCCTAACCTAGATATTTTCAGAATAATGACAAAAACCAATTAAAATTTTAACTTAAAACACCCTGTATTTCTGAAACTGGCAACTTTCGCATAAGTCATGTTTGTGCCAACTGTCAAAATTTGACGTGTGGTATCTCGAGCTTTCGGATTTCCTATTGTTAATGAAAATATATACATACATACACACACACACACACACACACACACACACACACACAAATATATATATATATATATATATATATATATATATATATATATATATATATATATATATATATATATATATATATATATATATATATATATAAGGTACCTTAACCAAGTATGGGCACCCCCCCAAATACGGGCACTAGTGAATAAATACTGTTTGTAACCAATTTTAATAAAAGATGGCAGCATATGCATTACAGGTATCTCGTACAACTTCAGTCATAATCAAAATTCGGCCATTAGTCGATAGAGGGCGCCACCGGGTGTTTCTAGTCAGAAGTCGTCGAATGTGGAAAGTGAGGTTGTAGTTTTCGGTAAGTAGATTTTATTTCATTTTGTAAAGAAAATGTAGCGAAATTAATTGTTACTATATATAAAATTGAAGCTGAGGAACTGTACTTTGAGACTGTACAATAGATATTTAGGTTTACTTCCGTATTATGAAAATGTGTTTCAAAACTTGTAGAAAATGGCATGTCCCAAATATGGGCACTAGAGTGACTGCCAAATATGGGCAGTGCCCATATTTAGAACACATGCTGTGCCCATATTTGGGACATACCTTTTGCTGACGTTTGGTTATGTTTTATCTAACACGATGTTATTTTTCAGAATATGTCTCCACAAAAGCGAGCTCAGTGGAGTTCTGACTCCCTCAAAGCAGCAGTTGCTGCAATTCAAGGAGGAATGAAGATAAAACGTGCAGCAATTAATTTTAATATTCCACGAAGTACTTTGCAACGCCATGCTTGGAGTGGTAATACAGTTAAACGGCTGGGTCGAAAATCTTTTTTAACTGACGCCCAGGAAACCGAGTTGTGTTCTCGAATATTTAGACTTGCTGAGATAGGAATGCCCCTTACATCTAAAATTTTAAGAAGAAGTGTTTACACGTTCTGCAGCGAAAACAACGTCCCCTTTCCACCTACAAAACATAATTCTTCAATGGTTGGTAGAAAATGGCTTAAATTATTTTTAAGAAGACATCCTGAGGTTGCTCGCCGAAAATCTCAAAACGTTAATCCAGCACGAGCTGCAAAACTAAACAGATTTATTGTTGAGGATTATTTCAAGACATTAAGGACTGTGATGGCCGAGTTAGACGTTATGGATAAACCTCAGCTTATTTTTAATATGGACGAAAAAGGGTGCCAATTAACAATTCATAAGGAACCTGTAATTTTAACTCGCAAAGGAATTAAACGGGTACCCTTTGTGGCACCAGAACATGCCGAAAATGTGACTGTTGTGTCTTGTGGAAATGCTATTGGTCAGATAATTCCACCTGTTGTTTTGTTTAAAGGCCAGAGAAATAAACCTTAATTTTCAGATAATTTACCACCTGGGTGCAAAGCATTCATGACTGCAAAAGGCAGCATGACTTGTGATACTTTTGTTAAATGGATTGCACATTTTGCACAATACAAACCTCCTGGAAAAGTCCTTCTGATTTTTGATGGAGCAAAATCCCATCTCGATGCAAATATTGTTGAGGCTGCAGACACTCATGAAATCACATTGTTATGCCTTCCGAGTAACTGCACGCATGAATTGCAGCCAATGGACAAATCGGTATTTCGTTCTTTTGAATACCACTGGGACGATGAATTGCAGAGGTATTGGAGTCTTAATCCTGGTAGAAAATTAACAAAATCTAGTTTTGGTAATGTATTTTCAAAAGTTTGGCCAAAGGCAACAACCCCTTCAAACGTGTCTGCAGGATTTCGAGCAACTGGTATATACCCTTTTGACCCGACGATTATTCCAGAAACGGCATTTGCACCTTCAACACTGTCAGAGAGACCCCTAGAGAACCAAAACAATGCAAATTCCCCTGCAACTACAATTCCTAGTAGTCCTAATCCTGTCCAACAAACGATGGCTTCAGAATTAACAAGAAAACAAGAGGTTGATGGTCCCAGTACATCTACTCCAAGGGTTTCAACTAACAATCCTCGTCAAAAACAAAAACGGCTTCGACGTGTCTCAGATGACGACAGTTCTGACGATGAAAATGAATGGCAACCATCCGAATCTTCGACTTCTGAAACCAGTGAATCATCGGACGAAGAGTTGGAGGCTAACAAGTCTAGATCGTTTACTGAAATATTGAAAACACCAGAACTACCTGCCAAGTCTAAAGCACCACCCAAAAAGGCAATAAACTATCGAGCTGTCAAAGTTGTTAAATGGTTGTTTGCGGAGAAGAAGTTAAGTCAAAAGGAACCATCAATTGCCAAAAAAAGAGCGCCTCAGTCCAAACAACAAACAGCCAATTTAGATAGAGCTACGTGCAGTGGCGTTGCAACTCCTCGAAAGGAATCATGGTACTGCCCCCTTTGTAAAGAAGATAAACAAGAAGACATGAGGCAGTGTACTGTTTGCCAGACTTGGGTTCATGAAGAGTGCTGTGGGCTGATGGCCAAAGATGTCATACCCTTTTTTAGGTGCCCGTCATGCGAAGAGAGTGAATGAAGTTTAAGTTATCTAACTCGTTATCTAACTTAAGCTTTTTTACAATGTTCAAGTTCATGTACAAGTGTTTAAGTTTTTCTTTTGATTAATAAGAATTATTAATAACTATATTTTCTGGATCATTTAATTTCTCTTAAGTTTCTTTTAGGGTGCCCATAATTAGAACTTGATGCTCCTAATATGGGCACTTGATTTAATTTTTTTATGGGTGACTGTTTCAGAATAAAGACATATTTTTCAAATTCTGTGTATGATTTTGTATTCGTTCTGACCTAAAGAGCAAACCATTTTTTTTCTTTGGCTTAATCTTAATCGATAAAGTTATTAATTGATATAATGCTTAGGGGTGCCCATATTTAGGTTACTTACCTTATATATATATATATATATATATATATATATATATATATATATATATATATATATATATATATATATATATATATATATATATATATATATATATATATATATATATATATATATATGTATATATTTTCATTAACAATAGGAAATCCGAAAGCTCGAGATACCACACGTCAAATTTTGACAGTTGGCACAAACATGCCTTATGCGAAAGTTGCCAGTTTCAGAAATACAGGGTGTTTTAAGTTAAAATTTTAATTGGTTTTTGTCATCTTTCTGAAAATATCTAGGTTAGGAACTTGAAAATTTGTGAAACTGTGTTTTTTTTAGGCGACTAATAAGATACATGTTGCAAATATCGCGTTGCTCATAGAGGGCGCCACTTCTACGCTACCTTCCTATGTATGAAAATATATACATACACACACACACACACACACAAATATATATATATATATATATATATATATATATATATATATATATATATATATATATATATATATATGTATATATGTATATATTTTCATTAACAATAGGAAATACAAAAGCTGGAGATAATACACGTCAAATTTTTTTTTTACATTAGTCTTTACATTAAAATAAAACTAACCTACATTTCACTCCTGGGTCTTGTAATAAATATTTAACGTATAGAAAGACGGTAGGGGCATATTCAGCCATGACCAGTGGGTTCGGCAGGGGGCCGGAAATGCCCCATTGGTTAAAATAGCAACTTATAAAAATACATAACTTATTATTTGTTGCAGATAGTTCGTAATTACAAATGTAAAACAGATTGGCCCAACATTAATTAAGCTCTTATGCGTCAGGCCCTGCGTCAAGTTTTATCTCAAAGGATATCCCAAACAGAAATTACTCAAGTCTATGGGACGCAGCAAGTGCATTATCATAGTGAATTTTCATAAGAATTGTCCACTATGAGTACGACATATTACTAGAAAAAAACACTTTAAATTTAAACAGACTTTGAAGATTGGGACCAAAAGCCCTAATATTAGCTCATCTGAATAATGTTTTCAAAAGTGTTACAATCAATATCTGTCTATTTAAAAAAACTTTGGATGCAGCAAGTGCGTTATGGTAGTGAATTTTCATAAAAATGTTTTTATAGCAAATATGTGTTTTCTTTTTATTTAAGAAAGCAGGCATCAATTTTGGTTACCAGTGTAACCCATATAGTACAAACAATGTGCCATGTTTCATACAAATAACTTTATTGTGTGAAAATGTACAAAAATTTCCAAAAGTAAACTTAAAGTGTTCCCGGAAAAACTCGTTTTTTGGTCAACCTTATAGGTTAATAGCAAATTAGGCTATTCAAATATGAAGCATTTGATCAAAATTCGCTACCATAACGCACTTGCTGCATCCAGAATTTCTTTTCTTACAAACATGCATTATATTTCGATGGAAAATGCAAAAATGCAATAACATAAGGCGTGTTTGATTAAAAAAAAGAAAGAAAATTTGTATCACCAACGACTTATGGGCCAGCCTGTGATTGTAGAAATATTTTTTAAGATGTAGCTCAAGACACCCTATAATTAATGTATAAAGATTTTTTTCATATCTTGTATAATAACGGATATATTGAGCTGTATTGATTTTTTACGAAAATTCGACAAAAATTATATACCATTAAACGATAAACTCTATAGCTAAGACTACTGCCAAGCATCAGAGAAAGGGTCTATTTGAAATGAATTTTCTGGAAACATTTTAGTAAAATGAAGGACAATGACGGTTGAAACTAAGACTTCAGGGTTTGTAAAACATCCTTCTTGAGACATTTTATTTCCATAGCCCGTATTAGATTCAAGTTATTTGCCTAGATGTTGCCGATTTTGACGTTTTAAATCGCAACTTTGACGTTTTGGGGAAAAACCCAATTTATTTTTCTTTAAATGCATATAACTTTTTTGTCTTTTGACCTACATAGCTAAATTTTGGTAGGTAACTTACCTATAAGAATGTAAACCCGCGTACCAAATTTGGTTGCCCTTACTTTGTTAATTTCGGATATAATTTTTTTTTTTCGAAAGAAAACACAAAATTTTCCGGGAAAACCTGGGCAGATTTTCCTGGCTAACGAACTTATCCAAGCCATTTGCAAAAGGAATTAATTCACCAAATTTAATCAAAATCGGCCCATTATTTTTTGAGTTATCGGTGTGATACATACATATACATATATATATATATATATATATATATATATATATATATATATATATATATATATATATATATATATATATATATATATATATATATATATATATATATATATATATATATATATATAAACATATAAAAATTGAAACTGACCCCGGATATGTGTTCTAGGGGGCCTAATTAGCGCTCATTTGAAGAATTTTTTTCAAAAGTCAGGATCCCCTCATTAGTGAATTTTTTTTTAAAGAAAATTCACTAAAAAGCCATTTTAATCTTGTGTTCTAGCTCCTTTTAAGACAAATTCCCGAAACTGAATTTTTGTATGAGGCTAGAAAAATAAAATTTGGTATCCTGCTATCTAGGTACAGTAAGACTCTTTTAAAAGAAACTTGTATTACAAATTTTATTAAAGCTACAAAAGTTTTTTAAAAACAATTCCCTTCTTTTTTATCAAGAATAAAATTATCGCTTGGATATATATATATATATATATATATATATATATATATATATATATATATATATATATATATATATATATATAAACACATAAAAATTCAAACGGATCTGGGATGTGGTGAAATTCACGCCCATTTGCAAACAGTTTCCGAAAGTCTCACCATCGTTACCTCTCTAGTATAGTGAATTTTCTTAATGAAAATTCACTATATATATATATATATATATATATATATATATATATATATATATATATATATATATATATATATATATATATATATATATATATATATAGATGTATGGATCCGAGCAATAACTCAAAAAACACTAATGATTTCAATCAAAGTTGGCAAAAATCTTGTTTGGACGAAAACCCAGGTCGAGTTCGTTAATCAGCCTTTATGCTCGGGTTTTTTCGGTGGAAAATTGGGAAAAACGTTAAATACACAATATTTAGTTTTTTTTCCAAAATAAAAATAAAATCCCAAAGACATGCGTTGGGATGACTTAGTGGTTAAAGTCTAATGCCTGACAGACAAGAGTAGTTAACTGCCACATTTAGACTGATTCATACAACAGGTATAAACCATACATCAACGGTAACCAAACTAAATATATACCAGGCATCAAACATACTACCCGAACCAACAGTCGTGAAATTTCGGTCGCAATTATGGAAAATGACAGATGACATGAAGTTAAAAACTTGCCAAGTGATTGTTATTTAACTGGGGGATTTAATCAATTATTAAAAGACACTTTATTTGTAGCTTTATGAACGGCCTCAAATACAGTTTTAATGCAGCATCAATATATTATGCTGTCGTATATTATAGTAGAAATATAAACAAAATCAAGCTAAGTCTCTATAAAAATGATTCTAAAATAGTTTCTTTTATCTTTAAACTTAAACATAAAATGTCATATAAGACCGAAACAGTCGTGGGATGTGTTTCAATTGTAATTCTAATTCTGTAATTAGTTGTTGCATACACTTTGAATATAATATCCCAGGCATGAAGTTTGTCACCTTTGAGTCTGAAATTATAATTTTGTTATTGTTGATATTGAAAAAACCGATTTGATTAGGTTGACTAAAACGAAATCATACTGGCAATTAATAAAGAAAAATAACTGCTACGTTTATAATTTGGCAGATACTTTACTTTTCTAAATATGAATTAAGTTTTCTTCTGGAAATCTTGCATGCCGTGAAATGACTTAGTGGTTAACATCCAATGCCTGAGAGACAAAGTAGTTAACTGCCACGCATAGATTGATTCATACAACAGGTATAAACCATACATCAACGGTAACCAAACCAAATATATACCAGGCACAAAACATACTACCTGAACCAACAATCGTCAAATTTTGGGCCGCAATTATGGAAAATGACAGACAACACTAAATTACAAATTTGCCAAGCGATTATTATTTAATTGGGGGATTCAATCAATTCTTAAAATACACATTATTTGTAGCTTTTTGAACGGCCCCAAATACAGTTTTAGCACAGCATAGATATATTATGCTGTCACATAATAGAAATGTAATGTAAACAAAATCAAGCCAAGTCGCTATAAAAATGATTATAAAATAGTTTCTATTATCTTTAAACTTAAACATAAAACGTCATATAAGATCGAAACAGTCGTGGGATGTGTTTCAATGGTAATTCTACTAATTCTGTAATTAATTGTTATGTATACTTTGAATGTAATATCCCGGGCATGAAGCCGATCTAAAGTGCCTTCTAAGCAGAAGGTTACACGATCGAATCCAGCTCGTTGAATGCATGTTTTTTTATGTTTTATTTTGACATTTAGAGACACAATAGTGCACAGATTTCATACGTTTTGAACATGATCTCATTTTTGTTTAAAACGCCTGAATAAGTTTGTCACCTTTGAGTCTGAAATTATAATTTTGTTATTGTTGATATTGAAGAAACCGGTTTGATTAGGTTGACTGAAACGAAATCATACTAGCGATTAATAAGGAAAAATAACTGCTACGTTTATAATTTGGCAGATACTTTACTTTTAGTGAATTTTCGTAGAAAAAATTCACTAATGGGGAGATCCCGACTTTTGAATTTTGAAATTTTTTTTGCAAATGAGCGCGATCTAGGACCCCTAGAACCCATATCCGGGGTCAGTTTCAATTTTTATATGTTTATATATATATATATATATATATATATATATATATATATATATATATATATATATATGTATATATATATATATATATATATATAATATATATATATATATATATATATATATATATATATATATATATATATTTATATATATATATATATATATATATATATATATATATATATATATATATATATATATATATATATATATATATATATATATATATATATATATATATATATATATATATATATATATATATATATATATATATATATATATATATATATATATATATATGTATCACACCGATAACTCAAAAAATAATAGGCCGATTTTGATAAAATTTGGCATGTACCTTTCTTTTGTAAATGGCTTGGATAAGTTCGTTAGTCAGGAAAATCGGATGAGGTTTTCCGGGAAAATTTTGAGTTTTCATTCGAAAAAAATTCGTATCTCAAAAAGTAATACGCCGATTTTAATAAAATTTGGCATGTACCTTCCTTTTGTAAATGGCTTTGACAGGTTCGTTAGTCAGGAAAATCGGATGAGGTTTTCCGGGAAAATTTTGAGTTTTTATTCGAAAAAAATTCTTATCTCAAAAAGTAATAAGCCGATTTTAATAAAATTTGGCACGTACCTTCCTTTTGTAAATGGCTTTGACAAGTTTGTTAGTCAGGAAACTCAGACGAGGTTTTTCGGGAAAATTTTGAGTTTTCATTCGAAAAAATTTTTTATCTTAAAGAATAATAGGCCGATTTTGATATAATTTGGCATGTACCTTCCTTTTGTAAATGGTTTTGATAAGTTCGTTAATCAGAAAAATCGGACGATGTTTTCCGGAAAAATT